>VWZP01008283.1:337331-377098 GCA_013396995.1 Dicaeum eximium | reverse complement strand
AAAAAAAAAAAAAAAGGGATGTGCTCGTGGGGAACAGCCAAATGAGGACCAACAGAACCTGCACAGAGAACCAAAGGAGAAAAAAGCAAACCAAAGCAAAGGAAGAAGCAGCAGCATGAAGCATTTCAGCACGCTTAAGAACAGTACAACAAAGGAAAAGCAGCCAGGTTTCCTTCCCCCAGAGAGCTTCTTTTAAATAAAGAATGATCCTTTGTCACATATCATTGATGTTTATTTCAAGACATGCCACGTCAAAAAAATTCGCCTTTAATATTGCATTAGAAAAGCACTTTTACATCTCGTTCTGCCTTTAAGTTATTGTTGTGCAGAGTTGCTAGAAACCCAGGGCAGGGCATGAGCCTGGCATTCACCTCAGGAATGAAGAATTCCAACTCTTTTATGCCCGCTTCCTGGGGAAAGTGGTGGTGAGGACGATTCCCTTCCTCTCCCCCAGGTGGTTATTTTAGATGGTAGAGAGAGAGGCAGAAGAGAACCAAGGAGGAGCCTGAATATTCCCTTGCAATTGTCCGTTTCATTCGCAATCGCAACACAGACTCGAGAATTCCTTCCTGCACTGTAACTCGGCCAGAGTCGCCCAGCAAACAAATGTATTTACAATTGTGTTTATTAACTTACACAGCAACTTCACAATGACTAGTAAAGATTAAAAGGGTGCACTTCTAGTGTGTTTCATTCCGTGTTTCTCGGGTAGCTACATCTCGCAACATCAGCAAAGCTCTACACAGATTCCTCAGCCAAAAGAAAACAACAAAATCAGCACTGAAAAGAGTAAAAAAAAAATTAAAGCCGAGAAATAAATATCAAAGAAAAAAGGGTTAATTGTGAGCCTAATTCCATAGAAAACTAAATTGCTAATTATTTAACCAAACTATACAGCTCTAGAGAACTAAACTAAACCAACTTGGAAGACTGAACATTAAAAAAAAAAAAAAAGAGCTAAAAAATAAAGGCATAAATCTGCATAATCAGAAGTTGGTTTCCATCCTACTCAAGTCCCTCCCTTTCCATCTAAGATGTCTCCACTAGGATTCTGTAGGATCAAAGTAAACACCCCTTCCCCACTGACCTATGCCCACACTCTGGAAAAGTGGGTGCCATTCCCCCTCTGCTGGGGCAGCCAGCTGCTTTTCCCTCTTTCTCCCAAACTTCCAAGGTTTCTGTTGGCTTTGGCAGGTTTTAGTGCCAGTCCTGATTTCCATATTTCCCCTAAAAAAACAAAGAAGCAAAATGCTTTCTCCTCCAAACAGCTGAACCGTTACCTTCCCATCTCTTGGGCAGTAATAATTCACTTCATTGGTGTTCTACTTAAAAAGGAAAAAAAAAAAAAAAGCTCTGAAAACTCATTTTGCACTCGAAACATTATTTCCCCGTTTCCTGCAAGTGTTTTGCTAACGCACATCCACCCTTTCCTTCCCCCCCAAATCCTCCAGAAGCCTCTCATCCCAAAGAGCCAGTCCATATTTCCCAGTAACGCTTCCTTGGAAATGTGTCCCCGCTGCCTCGGCGAGAATTCCCAGCTCCAGCAGCCAGCAGTGCCAAACCCCTGCTAAGGCCAGGCTGGGTCTGGACACCAGGCAGACTCACAATTAAGAGCTTGGGGTTCATTTGTGTTTAATTACCAAGGATAAGCCTTTAACCCCCGGCATCTGCCGCCTCCCCCCGTGATTCCGCCTGCTGTCTACGCATTCCCAGTTTCTGAGAGAAATCCAATGGGTCAGATTTGCAAGCCTTCTGCACATACATCTCGTCTAGGTCCAATGCCAAACTTACTCAGTTGCCATTATTTCAAAGTGCAATATCATAACATATTAAAAAAGGAACAAATATTAAGAAATTGTACCTATTTTTTTTGTTCGGATTTTTTTTTTTGCCTTTCTTTTTTTTTTTTTTTTTAAAGTTCTACCTAGGATACGGTGGAATATTTTGGCTTTTTTTTTTTCTTATAAATAATGAAGACACTGACATTTTGTTGGTGTGTGTGTGTGTGGGGTGTGCTTGTGAAGCTAAAGATCATCTCCACGAGACAGCCAGCGATGATGAACTGCGATACGTTATTACGGAAAGGGGAAGGTTCAAGCCAATATTCACACTGCAGTCAATGAAGAGGACAGGGAGGGAAAGCAGTGATGTTCTGGAGAAAGGTGGAAGCCACATAGTATTAGCAGGAACAGCCTCCTTCACTGACAGGCTGCTCTTGAGGCTTTTCCAGTTTTATGTCAATCACTGGAAGGAGGAAGTTAAGGCAAACACATCTCCAACTCTGTTTCCCTACCAACAGCGGGATTTTCAATGCTCTGCACATTTCCAGTGCTTCCTGCTGAAATACTGGGAAAGACCAGCTCCAAACCAAAGGTTTCTCACCTGCCCCTCCTGCCCTGGCACTAGCACATTAAGATTGCAGCAGAAACAATGTCAGGCCTCAATGTTTGTCTCTAACCAGTCTGTTCTTCCCAGCAATCCCAGCGATCTCTTGCTGTGGGAATTCAAGAAGCATGGATACACTGAAGGGTCTAATCACCACTTCTGCAGAACCACAGAACCATTCAAGCTGGAAGAGCCCGCTGAGATCTTCAAGTCCACCTGCTCCCCCAGCACTGCCAAGGCCACCAGAACCCCATGTCCCCAAGTGCCACATCCACATGGCTTTGAATCCCTCTGGGAATGGGGGCTCCACCCCTTCCTGGGCACCACTGCACACTGCTCACCCCGAGAGCTCCGGCCGTGCCACCCCGACTTCCCCACCCATCCTTGCCCAGTTTAACCTCCCTGCTCCCCCCAGCAGCCAGCACAGCCCTGCCACCAGCCTGAACTCCCCCTTCCAGTGACAGCTGATGTCCCACAAGGTCACTGCAGAGCTGGCTGCTCAGAACCTGCCTGTGATAAGCGACTCCCTCTGCAGCACTGAATTCCCAGAGGATGCCCTCCAGCTAGAGCCTCCCGGAGCCTTTCCCAGGAGGAGCTCTGAATGCTAATCCCCAGCTCAGAGCTGTTCACAAGTCTCCAGCGTTGCCCTTATCAGAGAACACAGAGGCAAAGAGATCACACAGCTGGTACTTCCAACTTATTTCTTTAGGGGGTTGAAGTGGCTTTGCAAAGAGGTTTGGAGAAAATAAACACGGAAATGGAAACAAAAGACCATCAATTCACCTCCAGTGTTTGGTCCATTTGGCTGATTTAAAGTTTGAAGTGTGTTTAAGCTGGAGGTGCTTGACATGAGCTTTGTCAGCTCCATCTCAGAGCATGAACATGTCAAGATCCTTGAATTCTCCATGTTTTGCAAAAGTGCCCACGTTAATCCTAATGCAGCTGCCTGGGAGAGGATCCTATCCATCCCTGCTATCTGCAGGAAGCCCAATTCCCAGTGCCCTAAATGCACTCCCACTTACAGACTGCTGATCAAGCTCCCTGCCACAGCCCCTGCCTGTGCACTCTACCCCCCTGTCATTAATAAAGATTGTTGCTCATTAACCTTATGGGGACCTGCATAACAAAATATTTCTGATCACTCAAGTCCCTACCACACAAAGCTTGTGCCTCAGCAGCTGCAATTCCCAGCTTCCCAAACCCTTCTTTTCCCCATGCATCAGATGTTCTGATGGAATTTCAGTGCCAGGCTTGTCCCACTCCCACAGCTCCTAGGACTTCCTTCCTCCAAGGCACAATTTCTCCTCTATTTACCATCTCCAAGATCCTTCCTGCAAATAAAACCAACAGCCCTGGAAAAGCTGCTATTCCAAGCACACCCACTTGGCCAGGTCAGTGATTCCAGTGTAGCCACACTGCTTCTCAAGCCTTTTCCACCCCTCATGCCACTGGCTTTCCCTTGGCTGAGACTGATCCCATCAGTTGAGTCTTCTCCCTCCCACCACAGAGCTGCTGCCAGGGGTCCAGGCTGTGACAGGCTGCCCTGGGATGTTATGGCATCCCCCTCCTTGGAGATTTCCCAGGTTTCCCTGAATGTGACCTGGAGGAACTGGCTCAGCTTGGGAGCCAGCCTTGCTTTGAGCAGGAGGGTCAGAGAAGGGGCCTTCAGAGGTCCCTTCCAGGACAGCTTGGTTTTGGATTCTGTCAGTCAGATCTGCAAGAACCACAACGGTTTTTGTTCGGACCTCTCTGCAGCTGTTTTCTCCCACCTTCCACACATTCAAACACCAAGCAAAGAATCATTTTGGATCACCATTCCTCCCCCTGCTGCCTCCACTCTCAGCACCCCTGCTCCCAGCCTTCCAACCCAGCAATCCTCCTTCCTCAGCTCGAAGGTTACTTGCCCCTACTCCCCCGCTTTTTGGGATGTCCACGAGCTGAGCGAGGGCTGCAGTGGATTTTCCTCGTCCAGGGTAACGCCTGGCACAGGCACAGCCACAGAAAGGATACTGTCTTCTCTACTTTTGTCTTGTGTGCTTTCCATCCCAGGCAAGGCAGCTGCCACGCGTCGGAAAAGCTGCAAGGAAGCACACAGGGAACAGATGAAAACAACGGCTCCCCCCGGCTGAGACAGTTCAAACAATGATTCAACACATCTCCCAGCACTATTTACACTGCTCAGCCCCAAAATCCTGACACCAAATATAACCTTTATTCCTAGGAAAGGGCAAAGCACGGCTCTTGTTAGTGGGGATCAGAGAGCTGCGAGCAGCAAGCCTCCCGCACCTTCTCTGCAAATAGGATGGGTGGGATCCAGCATTTCACCCCACACCTGCCATGGATGTCCACAAACCCCAACAACCTCCCCATGGCAGGTGGGAAATGGATTTTTGCACCTCCTCAGAGGATTACAGAGGAGCATGGACATGCTGATGAAGGCAAACGCCATCCAGGAGCCATCACTGCATCAGCCAAGCTGACACATGTGCAAGAGTGGCAAAAACTGGGATGTATGGAAAGGATTTCTCCCAAGCCTCACCTATCTGTGGATCAGGCTCCTATGAAAGAGACAAAGGAACATGCCCAAACCTAATCCTCATCTTTTGGTGCCCACTCCACAGTTATCCTATGTCCACATTCAGGACATAAAGCACAGAACAAATGAATCCAAAGCCTCTCACTTGAACACTACCTCCAGTGTCCCAGCAAGGTCTGAGCTCCAAACTCTCAGCTTTATTCCACTTGAAGGCGGCGAGATGGAATGGGACTGGTTCCCTCTCCTGCATTTCCTACCTCTGCCCCTGAGGTTCAGCCCTGTAATTCCCCCCACACGTCTTTTTCTCATCCCTCTGGGTGAGGACCTCACAGAAGTGCCCACTATTAATGCAGAATTCCCCTAACTCAGCTGCCTGTCTCCCCTGCATCCCTCCATCCCGTGCTGCATCCCCGGAGCCGCGCGGGAGTCCCGGCCGCGCGCCGCGGCTCTGACGTCAGGCCTGGCGTCTTCCACTGCTGCACGCTGTCCTGCCTCTCCTCAGATGACACAAAGCTAAACCACTTATTCCCAGTGACCCACTTTGCACAGAAAAGCCAGCCAAGCCACTGCCAGCCTGTTTACATGGGGAATGTGGGTACCCGACCAGCCCCGTGGGTCCGTGCCCAAGGGCTTTCCCCACCCCGGCCATTAACCTGGACCTTCCAGCCTCCCTGAAAACCTCAGGGAAATCCTCACAGGCCAACCAGGAAGTAACAAAATTCCAGATGCTAAACTCTGCCTAAACCAACAGCAGGAATGCCCACACAGAGGAAGGGTGAGGAGTCTCTAAAAAATCCTCAGCTGATGGAACTGACTGCATTTAAACTACACTGCTGACAGAAAGGCTGTTTAAAATACAGTAATCCTTTCTTTACATTAAGATCAGGAATAAAATGATGCTTTTAGCAGTATTTCTCCCCTAAATTATTGGACTAAAAATAGGAATTTGGCGACTAAGAAAAATCAACTTTATTTCTTATTAACCTTCTGCTTATCAGCCCCAGCATATGTGAATAAATCCAATTAGGGAAACTTCCTGATGGTTGGAAAGCAGCCTTCCCACAGGGCCCTCTGAGCTTCCTGGGGCTGTCAGCCCCGAGCCAGTGTGTGTCTGTACACACATGTACATGTTTAAATGTTTGTGTGGGTATAAAAACACAAGTATTGATAAGCATCCAGGACTCTTTTCTCAAGGCAGGAGTTCAATGCAGCAGCTGAAAGACTAAAAGCCATACAAACTCTCTTTCAGCGTTCAACTCTGCAATCTGCTTCCTGATAGAAACTCTGGAAAAAAGCCTCATGTCTCACCATCAGCTCCAAATCATTTGCCAAACTGTGCCTTTCCTGCTACTCCAGCCAATAAATCCCAACAGACCAGGGTCACAAAGGACTGCAGGCATGAAGCAGTTTCCAGCCACGCTCCAGCAGCAATATGGAAAGGACAGGAGGATCACTGTCAAGATGGAAAAGCCAGGCAAGAAACCTGTTCCCCAACGCAAGGCAACCAAAAATCTTTCCCTAATTCTCATTCTCTGCAACTCTGAGGATAATTCTTGCCCATCAGATGGATGAGAATCAGAGGAGAGGAGAGGAGAAAGCCCCGCTCTGTGAGAACAGGGTCACAGAGGGGCTGTGCTCAGAGAGCTGCTGCCGTGAGAAAGTTCCTCTGCCAAGGACCACATTCATCCCCTGGCTCTTCCAGGGCCAGCGTGGAGTGTGCCAGGTACTGCTGGAGGGAGGAATTCAAGGGCCCTCCCTCCCCTCTCTTTCTACAAGACAGCAAAACGAACCCTGACATATTCTGGGCATGAAATCCACGGACTAACAATAAGATTCCCTGAAATACAGACTGCCGAGACAGAGCAGGAATCACAAAGTCTTTTAAAGCTTATTCAGGGCTGACAGAATGAATCAGAGACTACGATTCTCTGCATTAAAAGGAGCAAGTTATCTACTTCTCTTCTCCAGCTTAAGGCTCCCCTGGCAATCAGTCTTTGCAGGATCCAAAAGCCAATCTTCTCCCCTCTGCTGCATCAGTTTAACCCCACAATAACACTACCACCGTTTTTATTCCCTAATATCCACTCATTTTTCCTTCAATACCCCCTGCCCAAAGCCAGAAGGAACAGTAAGTGTGAAGGACCTTGGGGACTGCAAACAGCTCTGCAGTCACAGATCCAACAAGGATCTGTGATTCTGGATGAGAATTCTGTATGAAAATTACCTTAGAGGGTGATTGTTCTGCAGGATCAGAATGTATTGTGGAGAGAAGTTATCGGTTATGGGAAGGTCAAATTTGCATTCAGCTTATTAAGGATTTTACACAGGTTACGAGAAGGGGATCCATGATCCATTCTGCAGTTGTACTTTCCCATATCACTGGGAGAGAATTTATTGCTAAGTTACTAAAATAAATTCACACAATTTAATAGAGAAGCTGCAAGGAAACAGGGAATTATCTAAGTGGTGGTATTAAAAGTCTTATCCTTTGATAATTGCTTAAACAACTGCTTATTTAACTAATAAAAAATGAGAGTCACAAATATTCTAGAATATAGAATAGCTTTGAAATCCTTGAGCATCCCAGTCCACGCCTGCAACACACGGATCAAAATTTATAAGAAAAATCCATATTTAATTATTTTTGAATATCCACTCGTGTCTGTGCACACCATCAAATCCTCAGGGTTCCAGCTGGCCCTGAAAGCCACAACTCCCTTACAGCCTTGGCTACAGAACCTCTGGAAGTGTGGCAGGGCACAGAAACTCCCTCAAGGAAAGAGGGAGCGTAGAGTTCCTTCATCATCATCATCATCACCACTCCTCTCAGTGAGGCAACTGCTCTCAGTGCACACCCCCAGGTCTAAGCCCTTATTAAGGGCTGCAGCACAGAATCCAAACCCTAATTACCAGGCAGCCTCTGTTGAGGCAGGATAATTGGGGGACCCTGGAAGCCAACAAGTCCATGGTGGGTGATGCAGTGAAACAGCTCTGAGTTAGCACTGCTATAATTATCCCATTATATAGGGAATCATTTTGCTACTTAGAGACAAAGTCAAGGGACATTTTAATAACAGACTCTTTAGTCCTGTCTAGAACATGCAGTAGTTTATAATCCTGTTTTATTACTCCTGGTACCCTTCTGCATAGAAACCATTTGTGTAACTGCATATATAAAATATATATGGAATGTCATCCATACACCCTGATGGTTTGGGTGGGGACATTTAAAGCCCATCCAATGCCACCCCGTGCCATGGCAGGGACACCTTCCACTGTGCCCAAACTGCTCTAAGCTCTGTCCAACCTGGCCTTGGACACTGCCAGGGATCCAGGGGCAGCCACAGCTGCTCTGGGCACCCTGTGCCAGGGCCTGCCCACCCTGACAGGGAACAATTCCTTCCCAAGATCCCACCCATCCCTGCCCTCTGGCAGTGGGAGCCATTCCCTGTGTCCTGTCCCTCCATGCCTTGTCCCCAGTCCCTCTCCAGCTCTCCTGGAGCCCCTTCAGGCCCTGGCAGGGCTCTGAGCTCTCCCTGGAGCTTCTCCTCTCCAGGTGAGCACCCCCAGCTCTCCCAGCCTGGCTCCAGCCCTGGAAGCAATTCCATGGATTCCTCTGGGCTCTCTCCAGCAGCTCCATGTCCTTTTATTCCTGGGGGACAGGGAACACTATTCCTGGGGATCCAGGGAAGTGCTCCTCCCACAGGGGTGTGTTAACAGCAGCCACTCACCTGTTTTACATTGTATCCTGCTTTTGCACTAGTTTCAATGAACATTACATTCAACTCTTTGGCTTTCCTTTCTCCTTCCTCAATGGACACTTGTCTGGGGAAGAAAACACAGAATTAGGGGGAAAAAAAACTTATAAAACCCAAACCTGGACAAATATCTTAATAACTAAGATTTATTACACTAAAAAAAAACCAAACAAACCTTTAAGTGCTTTATTTGAAAGCACTTACAGGTTTTTTCCCCTGCATGGAATGTACAGCTGCTGACAGGTATCACCACTTCACTGCCATGGCACATGTGGCCCCCAAAGCAGAACTCAGCATTCCAGCCAAGTGTTCACCCCCAAATCCCTGCCCAGGAAGCTGTGCTTTTATGTCTGAACAATTAGCCAACACAGTCCAAAAGTAATCATCAAAATAAAACTGTTTTAACTGTTAGACCTTTAGCAAAGGTCTAAGTGTAACCATCAGATATGGGAGGGATTTTGTCACATTTTTCCCTGGATATGTGTTCCACCCATTAAGCAGAACATTATTAAGAACAAATACTTGTAACCAGTTTATTCATTCACTGGTGTGGGCTGTAGTCAACAATCCCTTCTCTCCTGTGATGGAAATATGGCTTAGCCAAAGGAAAGAGGGTTTAAAATTGAAATTTCTCTAGTCACAGCCATCTCCAGAGGAAAAAAATACATTACAATATACTCCTTAAAGTAAGAGCAAAGAGCAGCAGAGCAAGACAAGCATTTGAAAGCTGGATTATTCCCCCATACCTCTTGTCTGCTAGATCTGTTTTATTTCCCACCAGCATGATGATGACATCGCTGCCCCGTTCCGTTCTGACATCATCGATCCACTTTGTGGTTTGCTGGAAGGAGTTTACATCTACCAGAGAACAGTGGAGAGGGTTATCACTGCAGGTGTCCCTCACAGCTCACCAGGAAATACACCTGGACTTGGAAAGAAAAGCTTCATATTCTGTGGAGTCGGCGGAAGAGGGTGATGAAGAATCAGCGAGTGAAACCCTGAAATCTCCCCCACTAAAGGGCACTTGGAAGCTCTGGCATTAATTCCAGATGGGCAAGTGCTTCATTACAGGTGGGTTCAAAGCCCCAGAGGGAACTGAGTCCATCTATAATTTGGTTTTGACAGCACCTAAAATGGAAAGTCTTATCACTGTGTTTCAGTTCCTTATTTTTTAGTCCAAAATGAAGTATTTTCTGTAGGGGGTGGGGATTAACTTTTGCACTCTACACTGCTCATGCCTTGTGCACCCACAGAAGTTCCTACAGTTCCACTGCTTCTCAAAATCCTCAGTCCCAGCCTTGCATTCTGTACACTTGAATCAATCACTTTCTATTTTCTCTAGGGAATCCCAGGGTTATACAACACAGCAGCAACTCCCGTGGCACTGAACACTTGCCTTCAAAACTATTTCTAAATCTTTGCATAAAACCAGGAGCAGAAATTTAACCTCTTCACAGGCACTTAATGCTGCATTAAAAGCTGCAAGGTAAGAATTCCAGACTGTATGGTGCTTGAGAAGTTGCATCCCACAGAGAAAAAGGAGTTGGAGGGAAGCTGCCACAGAGCTCAGCATTTGCCAGTTAGTGACACAAAGAGCATCTGAGCAGCCAAAGGAGTTTCAGTACTTAAAAAGGGGGGGCCTCTGCAGCAGTTCTTGAAAAGTATTGATTTTTTTTTAATGGCTTCTACTGCAAAGTAATACATTGCATGCTAGACAGCCAAGACTTGATCACTTGCCAGTGTCTTAATTCTCTTTACTGCTTGGCAATATTGAATTTGCTGGGTCAGGAAAAAATTCAGAGTTCACAGCTAACCTGTAATTTTAGCTCAAAGGAAAGTGCCATTTTTAACAATTAGAGCTTTTCTAGGCAAAGCCCCTATTCCTGGCTGTAATCTTCTAGTATTTATAAATCAAAGGACAAGAACTTATGCATTTGTGTAGAATTAGGCCATTGTTCTCAGTCAATTCTGGTTCAGAACTGAAATTGTCTGAAGGTTTAGTTCCCCTAAAATAGAATTTCTGCACTTTGTAAATGCAGGAACTGGTAAGTTAAGGGGTCTCTGGACTGAGGGGAGGGACAGAAGAAGCAGGGCTGAAGAAGCACTGATATTTTAGTTGACAAAAATGTACATACCTTAGTAAGAAATGAAAGAGCAATTGTTAAAGGGTAAGAGCTTAGTAGTAAGTTTTACATCTTGCAGCATGTGGGAGTGGCTGATTCCAAGGAAAATGTGATGTTAATGCGTTCTCCCCGCCAGCCCGTGCCCAGATTTGGTTTGGTGGGGGAGGGTGAATGAAGTGGAGCAAGCTACAGAAGTCTCCAGCTGGAGAATTCAGATACCCACGGGCATGAAGACCAAAGTCACAGGTGATGTTATGACCAAAAGGCAGATGGAAGAGTGCAACGAGAGCAGGCAGGACTGGAGGACTGAAGAAGATGGGATAGGGAAGGGTTAAAATGGTTTTAGTGAGACAGTTTATGCATTACAACAGCAGCAACCACGGGGCTTGTGTGAAACAAGCAAAGAAACCACGTTTTTGTCATGCCAGGATGAAGCCCAAGCAGATGACGTGAGAGGACATGCAAAGCTAAGCTAGAGGATGAAAAGGGCAGAGTATTAGAAATGCAGAATTCCCCCCACTCACTTGTGATATCATAAACAACAACTGCAACAGTGGAGTCACGAATGTAGCTAGGAATCAAGCTCCTGAACCGCTCTTGACCTGCTGTGTCCCATAATTGCAACCGTACCTAACAAAATCAGTCAAACAAGCAAGAAAAATAAGAAAAAAGGTCAAAGCCAGTGCAAAATACCTACTTGTGATATCGTAAACTACTACAGCAGCAGCAGAGTCACGGATGTAACTGGGAATGAGGCTACGGAAACGTTCCTGACCCGCAGTATCCCACAGCTGCAACCTGATCTGTGGGTGGGAGAAAATTAAAAAAGCCAAACTGCCACTAAAAATAAAAAGAGTCAAGAGATGTTTTACCTTTTTGGGGTTTTTTTCCCCCAGAAAAACTAAATAAAGAGGATAAACTCATGCAGGAGGTGCCTGGGGACTGGGAGCAGCAGACACTGTCTGCTTACAGCAATCTCTCCCAAGGGGTAACAGCAGCCAAACTGGGGGGGTGCAGCTTCCCAAAAAATGCTTCCCTTCCAAAAGGGGAGGAGTGGAATGTCTCAGCTTCCAAACTGAGAGGGCCAACAAGAAAGCTACGGCTGAAGTGATGGAATCACCATCCATGGAAGTGGTCAGAAGTGTGTGGATGTGGCACCTGGGGAACGTGGGTTAGTGGTGGCCTTGGTGAATGGTTGAACTTGATCTTGGAGGGCTTTTCCAGCCTCAGTGATTCTCTGAAATGTTCACCTGCAGTTCTGCCTACAGGAGAAAATTCATGCTCTGCTCTCCTCCCTCAGGACTGACACAGGCAACCTCCAGCAGCATGAAGGATGGTTGCTGGTGGAAAAGCTGGAAAAGCTACTCATGTCAGTTTTTCAAGGATAAAATGCTCGTTGTAACTCTAAACTGCAAAGTAGCACACACAGAGAGGCTGAATGGCTCTTACCAGCAAGGTCCTGGAAGAAAAGGCAAGACACACTAAAAGCAACGTGTATGGCAAGGTGTGCAAGAGCCAGTTTGGCCATGGAAAGCACATCTCATCCCTCAAGCACTTTCCATGCAATCCCATTTATTGGGGGTTTATCCAATCCCCTTTACTGGGAGTTTACCCTGTACCACAAGCTTCTGCAGCACTGCAGTTTTGTTTCTGCAAATAGCTCAACTGAGGCTGAATTTCTTAATTAAGAATCTGAGCTCATTTTAAACCACAGCTTTGCCTGCACAGAGGAGTGATTTCACTTGATGAGCTAAAACTGCACCAAGCAAGGAAACGAGTCTCATTTGTGAACTCATTAGAGGCCACCTTCTTTTTAAACAAGGAGTATTAAGAAGATGGAGACAGCTATTAACTGGCCACATCTGGCAATTTGTATTTTACCTTTCTGTCCTGTGGCATCAAAAACTGGAGAGGCTAAGCATGATTCCCCTTTCTCCAGATTCCCACCATCACTCACCCCTCAAATTATCTGTACTATCTCTTTCTTCACAGAGGATGCCACTAAAGCACCTTGTGCCACTCCCAGACTGCACCTGAGAGCCCTGCACACGTGAACCAAATGATGATTTCCCATCCCCACTCATGTGGCTCCACAGCACTTGTCAGCCTGGAAGCAGCTGGGAGATGAAGGCTCAGCCTGTGCTTCCCAGTGATCTCAGAAGTGTGGGCTGCACAAAACCAGATGCTGGTCCTCATTTCTACTGTTCACAGAGAAAAGCAACAAAATCTTACTCACTGTTCGATCCTCCAAGTACATGGTTTTCGATAAGAAGTCAATGCCAATTGTTGCCTGTAAAGAGATGAGAAAACCAAGAGCTCTTCAAAAAATGTCAGAACACCTGCAGTGATTTTCAGGGGAGCAGCAGCAGCTGCAAGAAAAACACGTTGGGTTTCTTATTTTTAAGATATAGCTTGATTCAATAAGCAATTTGTTTAATATGTCCACGACCAGAACAATTCCTTAAAGTACAAAAGGTTTTAAGCTTGGTTTCAGTTCATGCCTATTGACACTTTAATCCACACACTTACTTGGGTAGCAGCAGGGATTTTTATCCATGTGACAAACTGGTGTCCCCCAGCTCAACTAGGATATGTGGCCACACTATCTTCTTCCCAACTGCCAAATATGTCCATGGATCCTCACTTTTCCAGCCAGATTAAGGCAGACACCTACATGATCCCTAACTACAGCTTGGTTCATCCTAAAGCAGCACAGCTGCACCCAAACTTCCTGACACCAGTGGGAGCTTCCTGGAGGACATCTTAATGGCAGTGAAAGCCACTCCCTGTGTCCTGTCCCTCCATCCCTTGTCCCCAGTCCCTCTCCAGCTCTCCTGGAGCCCCTTCAGGCCCTGGCAGGGCTCTGAGCTCTCCCTGGAGCCTTCTCCTCTCCCAGCCTGTCCTAGTACAACACAGGGAAGCAGCACTATCAAGGAGTGGATTCCAGCACACTCTATATACCAGACTTTCACTAAAATAGATCTCCTATGATATATGGGGCCACAGCACAAAGGAAATCATTCCCAACATGTTCATGGAGGGCAATCTCTCCTGGTAAGACAAACACCTCTGATCACACAGTTTTATTCCAGGTGTTTGGGCTTCTGACACAGCACAGCAAGTTCTTGCTGATAAGACAGAGGGACACAGCTGAATTCCTCTCATGCAGCAGTGAGCAAAAGGAATCCAATGCACAGCACGGATTATTAAATGGCAGCTTTCTATTTTTAACAGCTGAACATAAAAACCTTGTGTTCAAATGATAGGTTTCAGGAAAATATGCATTCAAAATCTGCCAGAAATGTCCAGAACAAGCAGATCGTCCCTGAACTCACCTCCTGCTCCAGTTACCCATGATCAGGGTGTGATGTGCACTGGCATCAAATACTGGGCTCTCAGGGGTCTCTAGAGAATCTTGGGCATCCAAAAATGTCTGGTTTGGGCTGACACCAACAGGCAGTGGGATTTTGGCCCAATTCCTGGAGCTTTTGTTACTGATTCCTTCTTCCAGCTACAGCACACTAGGAGGTATGGCCCCACCTCAGCCACAGCTCCAGGAAAATCAAGGGGTTTGGATGAATGGCTCTGACCCAAGTCCATCAACACCCAGCCTGGGCAGGCAGCACTGATGCCTAAATCCAAGTTCTCTTAGGATTTCTCACTGTTCTAAGTGCCACTCACTGCTTTTGCAATCATTTAATGTATTACATCAGACCACCTTCCCACGGTGACACCCGTGCCATCCTAAAGCACACAGGGTGAAACCTCCTCAGGAAGAGCTGGGACACAAACCCAATAAGGAAAAGGAGCAGCCCTAAAAGAAAAATACTGGGGTTGGGGGGGGACTAAAATCCCAGCTTAAATAAAAGAGCTGCCTTCAATGTCCATGTAATTACAGTGGGAGGAATTTGCTGCCTCGGGAGCTCTGTGCTCCAGCCCTCCCACACTGGAAGTGTGGCTCTTCCCACACTTCAGGGACAACTTCCCATCTCGTTTTTCCTAGTAGCAGCAAGGAGGAATTACTGAAGGGGGCAGGAGGAAAATCTCTCAATTCAATGAGATCCTTGGCTAGACACTGAGGAACAGGAGAATAACAACGTTTTCCTTTTTTTTTTCTATTACCTCCTCTTCCCACCCCACTAAAAAACCTTCCCAGGCACCAGGGAACAGATTTTTCTGGGTTTCATGTATCCAGAACACCAACTGTAACCAAGTCATGAAACACGTTCTGCTTGGAGGAGACACACTTCATGAAACTGAAGTACTTTTATATCTCACCACATTTTGAGCTCAAGCTAAATTCTGGGAGTGGGCAACACAGATTGTTCTCCTGGACTGCACAGTGCTAATTTGTAAAATTGTTTTCTAAACATCCTAAATCTTCCTTTTATTTTTTTTTACATTTTGCGTTACTTTCTAGCTCGTGTCAACTTGTTGTTTGAAAGAGCTGGGTACTTGTTATGTTATCTGAACACAGGGAGTAGATCTGTGATGGTGTGGCAGAAAATGATGGGGGAAAAAACAAACCCTGGCAGACTTAACAACTGCTATTCCCTGGCTGTGCCTTGGGTATTCCTTTAGAACCACAGCTCACCCTGCTGCAAGCAGCAGGTAAACCCCTGGAGCAGAATCCAACCCAGAGGTGCCACTCTGGCAGGTGATTAAAATTAAGATTTTACATCTGGGAATTCCATGGTCAGAGCCCCATCTGGTCTGGAGTGACTTTGTCTGCAATGGAAGACAAGGCAGCAGAGGAGTCTTACACAAGACAAAAATATGGATTAATTTACCTGGTAGGTGTTGTCAAAGCTGTCATACATGAACCTGGTGATCAAGGAAGTCTTCCCCACTAAAAGAAGAGAAAAAAACATGGATTCAAGGACCAGTTTAAGAGCAAGTTTTAAGCAAATTATTTAAAAATGGTTTACTGTGTCCAACAGATCCATCGTGTGCACTTAAACCTCCTTCAAGGACAAGAGCAGTTATTTGACTTTATAATTGTAAAGTAATTTTTTTCCCCCATATCATTCCCAAGCATCAGTTTTGTTCTTAAATATTTGTGATTTGAGATGAAAATTAATTTCATTGCTCTGTTTTCTACCAAGTTATTCAGTAATTTTAGTTGAACTGAACGAATTTAACAGCCCCTATAACTAATTATTAGCAACAAAAAGCTCTTCTCACTCATGAAACATGGGATTTACTCACTTTCAGACCCCACCATCTTCACAACACTTATTTTTTACTCCTCTAAGAGTAATTTTTGGGGGATTTTGTTTGTTTGTTCTAGATCTTAACATCTGTGAGTCTTAACATCTGAGTGTCACCAAAATCTCCAGTATCCCAATTATGCAGCATTTTCATCTTCAGTTAGCTCTGAAGAGAAAGGGCTGAACAAACAGGAGCCCAGCAGACAGCCTCACAGAGATGAGATTTTCCCAAATCAAATTCTGAATCCCATGTGAATTTCTAATACATTTCTCTCTGGAGGCAGAATCAGGTTTTCCCACGAAGTTAAAAAGCTGCCTTCACAAAGGTAGAGCAAATATTCCCTTCACTGAGTAGGTTTTGGGAAGCAGCACATCCCAGGTGGGAATGATTCCTGAATCCCTCACTCAGATCTGTCCCATGGATGTGCAGAACAGCTCGAGCTGGTGCAGGACAAACAGCCACGAGCTGCTGTGAGGGGAGGAGGGATTCATCCCAGACCCAGTGACAATCCTCAGGGACACAGACAAGCAAACCCAATCCCCTCCTGCTGCAGCACAAGCTGAATCCCAGGAATTGATTTTCAGCACCACAAACAAGCTGGTTTTCCTCACATGGCCACTGATGCAAACAGCCACATTTAACCCTTCATGGGTCCAATCTCACCCAGGAAATTATTTGCTTTGGTAACTCACGATCCCTGAAGGACAATGAAGTGTTTCAGAAAATTTTCCCCTTCTGAGTGATGTGTCTTGGACGGGATCTGTCCACATAAAATATGAAACTATTCTGTTTATTCCTAGAGCCTCCCTACCCTACCTTCACTCACTTCACAAAAAGAGGGGGGAAATAAGGTACTGCTTGGCTTGTTTATATTTAAATATCTGCTTCAACCAACATCTGGAGAGAGCATCCTAATGGACTTAGTTCCAAGACGTTTCTTCTCTGAACAGACCCAGGTTTATGTTGACAGGCAGCAGATCAAGATGGTATGAACACCAACTGCTCACAGTTTTAATGCCATGAATACCGAGGCATTGCCATTCCTCCTTTTAAAAAACCCAAAGTGACTCCTTTTAGAAATGCTGGCAGGAATGAAAGCCCGCAGTTCCCACTGTATCTCTGATTTCTGTTCCGCCTTGCTGGCTGTATGTTTCTCGAATTCCCAGAAGGCATTAATTTGGGAGTGATTGCAAGCAAGGGAGAGGACAGATTCAGAACTCAAATTCATCTTGGAAAATGCCAAAACGACCTCAGGAGGCAAATGAAGCTCAGCAGGGAGAAGCAGAACAAGGTAATACACAAGAGACAAGAACAACCAGCTGCTTAAAATCCAGATGGGAAACAACTGGATAAGTAATCCAGGGGATACAGCCCAAGGAACAGATAAGACACTCAAGACATCAGCTTTGTTTCATTAAGATGTTGGTTTGGGGTTTTTTTTAGATCCAGTGAGTTACTTTAATCTCTTGGAAAAATTTCCACACACAAGTACATCCAGGGCAGCATTAGTCAGCAATGCAATATCCTTTAGGCCAAAATATTCCTGGTATGCCGCTGGAACAACTCCAAGAAAAAGGTCAATACCACATCCTTGGAGGGACAGAGGTGGGGGAGGAAATGCTGGGAATGGGGTTTGCTTTGGCTGGACACGCTGACAGCTCTGCTACAGGAAGTGAGGGAAAATCTCCAACAATTCAGGAGCTGAGAAGGAACTTCTTGGCAAAAATCCAGGCAGTTTGCAGAGTTCACAGCAAGCAGCTGAAAGGTGAGGGGCAGAAGTGACTTACTGCTCAGGAAAAGTTGGCTCCAGCCACTTTCCCCTCTGTAGATCAAGATCTAACAGCTAAAAGCTGAGTCCAACCACAATCCAAGCAGGAAGGGCACAGAACTGGGAAACTGAGGCAACTGAACTTCAAAATAACTTATTCAGCTGGGCAGTGGATGCTCCTCCCTTCCTTGGCATGCAGAGCTGTCAGATGTCATTCCACTCTAGGAATTTACATCCAAGGCATCTGAGAATCTTTTGAAGAGGAGGGAAGCCAAGTAAAGAAGTGATTAGCCAAAGAAACCACGTGTTTCAACACCGAACCTGAACGTCAGTTCTGGACATTTTTCTGTCATTAAGAGGCCGAACAATGGCTTCACCAGATGAGTTCTTGGCTCCTTCCAACTCTCCATCTAACAAAATCTCCACATCAAACAGCTCCTAATCAGGCAGTTGTGGTGCCTCAGACACCGTTGCTTAAGTGATTGCTGTGATTATAAAATCCTAGAAGGTTTTGGGTTGGAAGAGACCTTGAAGACCAGCTCATTCCTACCCCCTGCCATGGAAGGGACACCTCCCACTGTCCCAGGCTGCTCCCAGCCCCAGTGTCCAACCTGGCCTTGGGCATTGCCAGGGATCCAGGGCAGCCACAGCTGCTCTGGGCACCCTGTGCCAGGGCTCACCACCCTCACAGGCAGGCATTCCTTCCCAATATCCCATCCAGCCCTGCCCTCTGGCAGTGGGAGCCATTCCCTGTGTCCTGTCCCTCCATCCCTTGTCCCCAGTCCCTCTCCCGCTCTCCTGGAGCCCCTTCAGGCCCTGGCAGGGCTCTGAACTCTCCCTGGAGCCTTCTCCTCTCCAGGTGAGCACCCCCAGCTCTCCCAGCCTGGCTCCAGCCCTCAGAGCACCTTCTATCATCTAATTATCAATGTACACGTCCAAAGGGATCCAGCTCCAACAGGAATGTTTAAGCTCGGATCTGCCTTGCTCAGATGGTTTTCTTTGCTGGATCAGCTCTGGAAGAATCTGGACCTGGTGGCTCCCATCATGAACTGCCTGCTCACCCCATCCCCATGAATTCTGGAAGGCTGCAGTGGTTTTATATATTCTGGGACAAGAAGAAGTTGGCTCTTCTGATACACAAAATTAGGAAGCTCCTAAAAGGAAATGCTTGATCACTGGTTCAGCACAGAAACCAGCAGATGCCCAAACACCAACACCCTCCTGAATCAGCAACTGAATGGTGGCAGCAAACAGCCAGGTACCCAAACATGACTGAGTTGGAAGACGGGAAGTTGTGAAGCTCCTTTCAGTGGAATTGCCGTGAACCAGGAGGGGCTAAACTCCAAGCCTTCAGCTCATGGAGTCACCCTGATCAATCCCCTTTGTCTGGGAGCCTTGAGCCACAGCCTGGCAGGGATTTCACAGCGAGAATCCAGCTGCAAGATGGAATCAATACTCTGATCTCGTGCTTCCAGCCCCTTTGATCCGACAGCGGCCGCTGGAGAGATTCCAAGGTCGTTCCATCTGATTCTTGCAGGCAGCCTTTGCCCTGCTCCTGGGGAGCTCCGTGTGTCCAGCAGCAGCCCCCAGGACTGACACTGCCTGATGGTGGGCTCCCAGAGCTCCCAGAGCCCCCAGAGCTGCCACAGCCCCCCGAGCCCCCACAGCTCCCAGAGCTGCTGGTGTGTGCCGGGTGCTCTAATGAGGCACTGGGGAGGAGGGCACAGCCCCATGAGGTAACACAAATCACCCCCTGCCAGCACAGGATTACAAGGTCATTTGTTGCCAGAGGCTGCAAAGGGCTCAGGCACCAGCCAGGAGTGACCTGCAAGGAAAAGTGATTGGGATTGTGCCACTTGGGCTGTGCGATGCACGCCCGATGCTCCCCTCTCGTTTTCTTAGGCATATCATACTACAGATTCACACCTTGTTCAAGGATTCTTTTGGAGAAGTCACACTTAAATCGCTGACTTCTTCCTAGTGGTTGTTTAGAACTTTCAAAGCATCAGCAACCAGGAAAAAAAAAAAAACAAGAAATATCTTGAGCGTAAAATAACCTTAAAAGTAATCAACATGTCCAGCTTATTCAACTGAAAACTGCCCTTGGCCTCTCCCAGCTCTCAGAAGCAGCCCTGGCTAAGAGCTCCAACCTGCTGAAAGCCAGAGGTAAAGGGAGGAAGATGAGGAAAACCTTCTCCCCACGTAAGCAGGTAACTCACAGCGTAATCCCAAGATTTCACTTGCCCTTTGCATGACTCCTTTCAGATCTGATTGAAGGATAAACCCCTTAGAGTTGTGACACCACTACGACTTTCTTTCATAGATAAGCTCACTTCAAAATCTTCACTGGAATTATTTTGCTGGAAAAACAAAACAACCCAAGGCACCAAAAGGAAAAGCACTGCTAAGAACAATATACTGAATTATGAATGCCTCAAAACCATTTTTAGATTTGTGTTTAAAAAGAAGCCCCAAAAGGAAGATGCAGAATTGACTTTAAATTATCTATATGAGCCAGTAAGAATATTTTTAGGTTTGTCATTCCCAGCACTGGAAAGAGAAATGCTGTACTAAAGTGATTAAAGCAGCTTCTCTAAAAAATAATAAAAACATTCCCCTATCCTCCTCTGCTCTTTGCTGTCAAACTATGGAAATTTCACCTGGTTCCCTCAAAGCAAGAAACAAAATTCATTCATTATCCAAAGGCACCAACAGAGCCAGCAGGCTGCATTCATCCAAGGAATTCTGAGTCAGGTGAAATTTGTCTCAGTCACAGTGAGGAACTCAAGGATGGAATCCAGCCTAGTCCCAGGGAGCAGAGGCAAAAGCCACAGCTGAGGAGGTCTCATCTCCTTGCTCTAATTAAAGGATTTTTCACCCTGATTTTTTTTCCCTATTGATTCCACTCTGCTCTATTGTTGAACCTGTTTTATTCTGCCATTTCTTTCCTGATGGGAGATGAGATCAGACCTAAGGACCACTTGAGCCAATTCCTCACAGTTTGAAGTCCTTAATAAATTTTTTTAAAAATGAAGAAAAAATAAAATTTGTAGAACACCTGCAAAATATAAATCTTCTTGAAATCCATGCAAGGACCCCTCTAAGTAGTATAAACAAAATAGTTCAAATAGCCCCTTTTAAGATAATTTATTCCCAGCCTAGTTAAAGATTTAGGTTATAAATTACACTGTGGTCCTATTATACAGATGTGCTTCATTAAGAAGGAATTTAAGATTCTGTTTATGAAGTTATTGTAGAATATCCAGGAGGTTACAGGGAAACAAGACCCAGAAAAACACGGAACAATTGAAGTTTGCTTTATTATTGTTTTTGGAATTGGAGAGATGCTCCATCATCTCCTACCTTAAACACATTTCATTTCATTCCTCCCAGGGAACAACTCACCTTGATTTTAGCTGCTGCTGGGTTTGATCCCCGTTGCAGGAGAACAAACAATGGCCTGGAGCACGTGGCAGAGATGGAACACGGAGATCAGGCAGCGGAAATTAAAGCAGGCGCAGCGAATCCGCCGAGCACAGGGAGCACCCTCTGAGCACAAAGTGCCCTCCACACAATTCCAGCAGCTCCATTCCTCCTCTCCTATTGGCAGCTCCTCTGACAAAGGACATTTGCAGCTGCATTGCTTCCCACAGGCCAGTGAGCACCTGCACACAATGTGCTGATGCCAAATACTGGCATTTAGGGATTTCTTTGGCAGCCCAGGACACATTCGATAGTATCCACAAGGATACTTCCAAAATGCAAGAAAATAAACCACAGAACCATTTTGGCTGGGGAAGCCTTCCAAGATCATGGAGTCCAACCATTCCTCCAGCACTGCCAAGAACCTCACTAACCCATGGTCTCAGGAGCTGCACCCACAGGGCTTTAAATCCCTCCAGCAATGGGGATCCAGCAGCTCTCACAGGGCTGCAGAACAACACCCTCATGGCAAACCACAGCCCCAAAATAAGTCCAAGCCCTCCAAGAACTTACACACAGGCTGCAGAACCTGCTCCAACCTGCTCTGAACCTCCTCCACTAAAGAACAGCCACAAGGATGCTGCTGGCAGCAGTCTGTCCATGACTGTAGGGGAAAGGAGGACAGACAGCAGCAGAGCAACCACCTCCAAAAGGGGTTTTTGGCAGTTTATTTGTGGAGGTTCTATGGCATCCTACCTTGGAAAGGAACCCTAGAAAGGCAGACACAATCAATAACAATGTCAAACAACTGCAGCTGGCCTTTTCAGATCCATGAATCCCTGCCAATCCTTCATTTCTTTTCAGGTCACCACCACAACAAAGCTTTTATTTTGCCTTTTAATTAAAAGCACTATTGAAAACCGTTTGATACAGTCCTGGATCAATTACTTTGGCTTCAGGGATTGCTGGCAGCCTGGAGCTCTCCATCTGAGAATCACTGGCCTGTACCCACAGAGCAGAGGAGAAAACACACAGAAATCCAGGGACTGGCCCTGGAGGATTCCTGTAGCCCAACTCCATTCCCAGAGCAGCCTGTTCAGCCTTGCTGAACTACAGGGAAAAGTGGACTTGGCCTTTCCCTGTTTTCCATTTCCATTTCTTAGCCAACAGTTGACAAAGCCATAAGAAGTAACTCCTCACAGCC
The DNA here is from genome assembly GCA_013396995.1 of Dicaeum eximium. Lineage (NCBI taxonomy): Eukaryota > Metazoa > Chordata > Aves > Passeriformes > Dicaeidae > Dicaeum > Dicaeum eximium. The sequence goes on along the minus strand of VWZP01008283.1, from coordinate 354,690 downwards.
ATCACCACAGTTATTCAAAGACTGTTTATAGAAGAAACAATCAAAATTTTACAGAAATTTTGCAAAATTTTACAAAACTTTGCAGCAACTGACCAGAGAACAAGAGAGACTTTTGGAAGCTCAAGGTAATCCTGAAGCATATGGATGCCCTGGAAGTGTCCAAGTCCAAGCTGGACAGGGCTTGGAGCAACCTGGGATAGTGGAAGGTGTCCCTACCATGGCAGGGGGTGGCACTGGATCATCTTTAAGGTCCCTTCCAACCCAAGCCTTTCCAGGATTCTGTGATTCATGGGAGAATGTTAAGCCTCTTAAAATTAATTTATTTTTTTAAAACCCATGTTTTAATTCTTTTCCAGGTATCACTAATAGCACTGTCCCAGTGCTCCACACAAAATGAGAATGAATTTAATGAGATGCCATATGTGATCAATGAACCAGTGGAATAACAAAATGGGCTTCTTTCCCCTGCCCTCTATACACAGCCCTGAGTATTTTAAAGTACTGAGAGATCCTGAACAAAATGTTGATTATTTGCTCATTGTAAATTCAATTCCCTTAATCCTTACAAAGATTCTATCTGGACTGGACTTTTCAAGGCAAGATGAGACAGTTTTATTAGAGCTGAAGGTGAAGAGATGAGTTTTACTCATTTAATGAAGTAAGAAACAGCATGGCCAGAATTTTGCTGCCGCTGAGGAAATTTCCATTTTCCTTTTACCCTGTGACAATCAGGTGCCTTGAACTTCGGTGGGAGAATTTCTGAGCAAAACCTTTCAAGCCTTAACATCCCAGCAATTCCCAGCAACTTCCCGAAGCAGAAAGTGTGACATCAGCCTTCAGCTCCCCAGCACTGGTAAAAAAAGCTGCACTTAGCAAACTGGAACAGACCCTCAGCCAGGGATAGGAGCCTAAATGGATGGTGGGAAGTGCACATGAATATTTATGAGTGTCTGGTGCAGAGCAGCAGGAAGGGAAGCATGGAGTGGAGTGAACTGGCTTGATGTAACAGGGAATAACAAGGAATGACACCTACCCAGCAGATGAACACACAGAAAGCTGTTCTGGGAATGGCTGGGATCATCTGCAGCTCGTTCCCACGTGCTGAAGGAACGGGATACAAAGGAAGGAGCCGGGCTCTTTGCTCAGGAGCATCGTCTTAAACTCTAAGGATGTGAAAACAGCTGCTGTGATCCTGCATTTCTCACGCTTTTTCTTCCCAAGACAGAGGGTAAAACCTGATTTTCCTAAGAATGACACCAAAAAAGATCTGCTCTATTTGTTACAACCACAGGAAAACAGGGAAGTGCAGCTCCTCAAGGCTCAGGGAAATGACCTCAAACAGCACCAGAGCTGTTTGTCACTCAGGAGGCAAAAACCCAGCCCGTCTCCCTGGCCACCACCAAAGGCTCATTTGCAATGGCTTCTAAAAGAAATTCATAATACTCATTTCAAGCCACGCCAAAAATCAACTTTCACACACATTTGGGATCGTGTTTAAAGACTTGCCCTTGCTACTGAGAAGCAAATAGGAAACAGAATTTTCTTGCAACCCTGTTGTCATCAGAGCAAAGGAGTTTTAGTTCCAGTCAATCTCTCTGGGCAATAATCCATGGAAACAAGAGTTTTCATGCCTGCCCCTTCCTGTCAGGCACTTCCATCATTTACAAAGAGGGACCAATTACTCCCTTATCTACAACAACCAGTAATCAAATGATTAACACTTCAGTAACTGCCTTATAAAAAAGATGACTATGAAAATATGTGTTAGCCTGAAAAGCTCATTAATTCTCATTCATTCTTCTCTCTGGGCACCTCGGAGCACATTCACAGTGTTGTTTTCCACAATAATTCATCCAAGACAGAAGGAAATGGAGGCTGATGCACTTTCCTGACCTAGAAAGTGTTTTTTCCCAGGGTGTTGCTGATAGCAGTGCCCAGCAAGGCCTGTAACTCCACTCCCCAACTTTTTGTCAAATTCAATACAATGCAGAAATCAAGGATTTATTTTCTTTCTTTCCAAGTGCTTTTCAAAATCTATCAGTTCAAGGCTGGTTCATGTCTTAAATTTGAAGCTCTCAGCCTTGCTTTAGATTAGATGTACATCTGGACAGAGACAAACACTTGGGATTAAATCTAGCTGAACATTAGTCTCTGTAACTAGGAATGCAGAGCTAGTTAAAGTTATTAAAAATCTGTTCTCTTTTTCCCTAAATGAGAAAGTTTTCACTTTATTCCTAATCTTGCAGTACACATTTTCCTGGTCTAATTCCTGCTGTACACTTCTGCAGTTTGCTTCAAATATTTGGCAGAAGGGTTATCACAGAATGGAAGGAAAGGACCTTTAAAGATCATCCCATCCAAGCTCCCTGCTGTGGTTTTCATTCTAAACAGCTCAGGTGAAACTCCCCTTCCTCAAGGGAACCCAAGCAGCATTTCTGCCACTGCAAAAGGTGTGAGCAGACAGCGACAAGAGGGAGAGTCCCTTGCTCCTCATGGTCACATCCCACCTGGAGATTCCTCCTCCCACTCAGACAGCTGAGCTGGCTCACTGGTATTTACTAGTCCATCTCCAGTGGACAAGAAATTGCCTCTAACAGGCAGAGCAGCAATTCTCCCAGAGGATCCTTCCTTTGACACAACCACTCCCAGGCATGCTATGGAAGAACCCAGGAGGGTTTTACAGCTGACAGCTACACGTTGAAGGACAACCAGACAAAAAGCCTGCTCTGCCACTGATCCAAGTACCCAGTGCCATATGGATACATTTTATGCAGTCCCCGGGCATTTTAAAACCAGCAAGACAAGCAAAGAATTGTCACTTTAAGTATTTAAAGCTCAGCAGTAGCTAAAGGGAAAAGGAAGAGGCAGAAGAGAGTATTTTCTATTATCCATCTTTTTCTAAGGCAACATCAGCCTGTTAGCTGTCTGTAGGCAATTTAGAATCCTATTTTATTTAGCACTACACTTTTTTCTTGAGGGAGATGCCAGTTAGTTTTACCTGGTATAAGGCACAAGTTAAGACTGATCATGACTGGCCCCAAGGTAGAAGGCACAGCCTGGACACATAAAGCTGGGAAAAGCTCCCCTTTGTATTTTGGGATATGAAAGGATCACACAGATCAATAAAAATGTGTGGAGACTCATTACAAGTTTAATGACAAACTCAGAACTCCTTCCCACTAAGCAAATCCTAATCAGCACTGGCAGAGTTGATAAAAGTAGAACAATATCTCTGATTATTAATGCACAGGCAAGATTTCCTTTGGGATCCGCAGCAAGCCTTGTGACAGGGACAAAAATACCCAGTGATAAATAGCTCCATTAATTCTTGTGGGTTTTGTCAGTAATTAGCTTGACTCTTCCTCCCAAAATGGGAAATAAATGAAAGAGCACAATGCAAACAAATCTTGTTCTGTTTGCTCAGTCACAGCCACAAAGAAATGAAACAGTAAAAACGGGTCAGCCTCTGGTTCTGTCTCAAAATCACACTTTGGAGTTTTTTCAAACAATGAGGGTGCACACTGAAAAGTTTTCATATAAAAACTGGGGTGTTTTTTACCATCCCATTGTAGAAAAGAATAAACAAGAGTCAACCCCTCACTCCTGAACAGGAAGGAGCAGATCTATTAAATATAGTAATTTAATAACTCTGTCAGTATAGTAAAACAAAAAAAAAACATGGAAATGTTACCTCCTAAGCACAGCTATAAAAATTCATTTTAAAAGCTATGCCTTATGTTCTAGAGATGAAACTTCTTGTCTGCTTTTCTGCAGAGGAATTCTAAGCCAAGCCTGTAACATAACCAGTGCTATTTTCACAGTTTGAAAGGTTTCTAAAAGCAACATAGCCAAAACGAGTGTCACAAGTGGAAGACCTCCAGGCAATCCCAGTTCTCCTCCTCCAGGATAACACCAAGCCTCTGGGAAGTGACACAATGGCACGTGAGGAGCCAGACTCCCAGTTTTCTGTTGGAGGAACAGCTGTCACCTCTCATGTTCAGAGTGCTGCATCTCCCATCATTTCGTACAGAAGGGGCAAATATTCTGAATAAATATGACTGAGGGTAACTGAGGTCTGCAGAAGTGAAGTCCTGCCCATTTCTGAATGCTGGGTGGGTTTTTCTAATTTAATTTAGGTTAAACTGGTGTGGAAACCAGAAACTGTCTTCAATGTCCTATAGCCAAACAAAGAAGGAGTTTTGGCTTGGAGGAAGAGCCTTGGAATCCTGTGAAGAGCTGGAACCAAAATGCTGCAGTGGGGTAAATTAAACATGCACATGGACACCTGGAACAACAGGGAACAGCAGGAGCAGGAAGGGAATCTCACATGGCAATTGCTGCACAGTGTGGTAAATGTGGCTTCATTCAAATGAGGAAGAACAAACCCAAAATAAGGTAACCAGAAGATCAGGATTTGGAGCAACCGCGCAGATAAGGAAGACAAAAGAACAGGGAGACACAAGAATTTTGTCCAGGCCATAAGGAATGAGACAAAGCACCTAAAGGAAAGGTCCCCAGCAGTTTTGACTGCCAAGAGGTGCAGGACAAGTGTCACAAAAGCATGGAAAGGCCAAAAGACAGGATGAGCATCCAGCTGTGTCCCACCCTGTGTCACAGAGTGGGCACAGAAATCCTGGCCCTTTGGAGGACAGGGATCAGAGTGGATAGTTAAGATCTACACAACAGTGGCTGTGAGGGAAATCCACATTAGGATGCCTTCCACTTCCATGTGGATGAGTTTAACACCAACCAGAGAACAGGAATTCTGGGTGATACACTCATGTTTTCATGCATATCAAGCTTGGTTAATTAACTAAAGGGTACTCACAGGCCACCTTTACATTTCAAAGATTTCTGTGCAGTCTCTCATTTTCTGCCAGGAATGAAAAAAACCCTCAAAATTTACAGACTCACGAGGATATTTTTTCACCACAGCCTGAGGATTTTGCTTCCCTTCATATCTTACATTGTTAAGGTTTTTAAAATAGTTTCCAATGAGGTTTCAAATATTCTCAGAAGGACTTTATCTTTACTGCTCACAAAATGCCTCAGAACCCTCAGCCGTAAACATTGGTAACACAAAGCAGCACTTGGAAATATTGTAAAGCACATCCCAGGGATCTTCTGACCAGGTGTGGGTGACTGTGGAGCTAAGGAAGAAGGAGAATTTAGTATTCCAGAAGTCCATGTGACCACAGTCTCTACCCAAAACTTCTTAGGAGCAAAGCGCAGCGAGTGGAGGCAGGAGCTCTGAGCTTTGGGAATTCCAGGTGGACCTGATCAACAACTCAGCTAGCATGTGCAGCACAAACTGGAAAGAGGAAGATGTTCCATGCAGGAGATGTTATTGGGAAGCTGCTCTTACATGTCAGAAATTGTTTTTTCTAAAGGTGATGAGCAGCAGCAGTTCTTGCAAAGTCACCTGAAGACGTATTCCACAACTGGGCTGGATCCTATCCCCAATATTTAGCTAGGTGATATTTCTAAGTACTTTTCTGTGAGAAGAAAAACATATTTAGGAGCATTATTTGTGAGGCAGAGGAGCTGGAGGATGACTGGGGAAAGGAAGGAGGAACAGTGTTAGATCCTGGCTAGTGACATCCTCTTCATTCCAGCTGCAGTTTAGTTGGGAATGGCTGCCTGCCCCTGAGCCAGAGAACGAGGATTCACAAGACAGTTAAAAATCAAAGAATGAACAAATCTTATGCACCTCCATTAGTACAGACAGGCACTGAGGGAAGCACATGGAAAATAGTTCTAGGAAGTCCCACTGGAGAAAGATTAAATGTATTTCATACTCCCAGCAAGTTAGTGACTAAAAGTTAATTCAGGCCCCAGAATTTTGTTTTGAAAGTTAATCCAGGCATCCACACCCGGATGCTGAGGCAAAGCATGGCAGACTCAGGTATTGCACAGCTGTCTCCTGGCTGCAATTCCAGTCTCCTCCAAGTGAGAAAGGCTGAGCCATAACCAAGAGTTCAAGGGGTCAGGTGACATTTCCCATTTCCTTCTTCCCAAAGCAGCCTGCTCATTATTCCTCCAATAATCCCAACAGCACCACTCCAGACAAACATTGTCTCAGTAACTCAGTTTTTGGGCAAAGTAACGATTTTGGATTGCTGTGTTCGGGTTGAAATTTCAGAACAACTCAACTTCATCCCAGGTTATTACAGCTTTGCTGTGAGCACAATGAGACAAATTAAATGGTTTTAGAGACACCTCCAAAAATTCCATTCCATTCCATTCCATTCCATTCCATTCCATTCCATTCCATTCACTTTTCACACAAAAATTTGACCTATCAAGTTTCAGAGCCCAATACTGAAGTTTTAATATTGTCATGCAAGGGTGGCTCAATATTCACTTTCTAAATGATGGCAATTAAGGCCCATGGGGATGAAATCCCTTTCTGAAGCATCTACTGCTTCCAAGTTCTATCATTCCAACCTTCCATTAAAAACCAGTGCAGGACTGAACAAAAACCCATCAGGACACCTTCAGTAATTAAACATTCATAAGATCCAATTTTTACATGCCAGTATTTTATTTTTAAATACCTAATTATCTGCTTGTAAAAGGCCTGAAAGAAATAAAATACTACATATGGAGAAGTAGCAAAAGTAATTAAGCCACTCTGGACAGACATGACATCAGAAGGGTGGATCTGCTCTGCCAGGAGTGGTTCTGGAAAGCACAAATTCCACATGGGAAAAAGGGGAAGGAGCCAAGAGCTCCTCCATCACCTGAAGCACAAGGGATCCCCTCAACTGATTTCCAGATTTACAGCCACTTTAACTCCTCAGTTTAAGTCAGAAACAAAATGCTACCAAGCCATTTTGGAAAGAAGAAGCGGACACTGAAAACATAATAGTGAAATTCTGGTTTAAATACCTTTAACAGAGTATTTGTTCCCATAACAAACCATATCCATGGGCAGTTTAGACAGAAATCCGCATCAAAATCCTCAAACAGAACAATGTTTCCCAAAAGTAACTTCTGTTAAATAAACTGCAAACGATTGGCTAATGCACCATCTAATACGGGAACACTCTCCTGGATTCCTCAGAGTCCTATTCCTGAGGCAGGGGAGAGGGAGAGAGAGGGGCAGCAGAGAGCAGCCACCTGAGGATGCATTTCTGAAGGGAAACATTCCCTGCTTTGAGCACTGAGCATTATCCCCCTGCAAGCTAAGCCAGCAGATGCCAGCATCCAGCTGAGGGAATCCAGGCATGGCTTCCCTGGATCCTGTGCCAAGTGGAGCCCTTGGAACAAGCTCCTGCTCTCTTCCCAAAGATGTTTTGCCCTTGAAAGCACAACAAGCACTGCTAAGTCAGCCATTTCCAGCGAGGAATTAGAGAAGTTTCAGGAGACCTATTAAAATGCAAGGGATTAAAATCCATCCCCTTCCCTTCCCTCCATCCTTTAACTCAGATAAATTGTGCCTAATGTGTCCCCAGCACCATTATCCCACAGGCAAAACAAGCAAATACTTGCTCCCTCCTCTCCTGACTCTCTACACTGCCACAAAGAAATTTCTGCTCTCTCACACTGTGGTGACGATTTTCCTGCTGGTGGAAGGAGAAAAGGAAAAGAAAAGAAGGAGGAGGTGAAAAAGAAGAAAAGGAAAAAGAGGATGAGAGCTCCGTACAGCATTCTCCTCAGTGGTTCCATCTTATTCCCACAACCTACCATCTCCTGGGCAGCACTGGAAGGACTAGGACCTGTCCTCTGCTCTTTCCACACAGGAGGTGCAGAACAGCTTCCACAGGAGCTCCCTCAAACTCATTCTCCAGGCAGACACACAGGTGAGTGTTTCTTCAGAAGCGAGTTTGGACAAGATCCTAAAATAATCTCGATTTAAGGTCGTTGCAGCCTGGCTTATGAAGAGGCAACTTGTAAGGAAAAAACAGCCTGGAGTATGTTCACTAAGCACAGCTCTCCTCCAGGCATCTGCTGATCTGAGCTGACAGGGATGGCTGTGGAGAACAGCTGGGGACTGCTGATGAAACAGCCGGAGCCGCACCGGCACACACGGGTTTGTGCACATGATGGAACTCCCCGGCCAGGCAGAGAGAAAAGAGCTGGTGTGAAATCCAGCACATGGACACCAGGGCGTGGGCAAGGGCAGCACAGAATCCCGGGGTTTGCACCCAAAAAACCCCAACCACAATTTGGCTTTCAGCAATAGAAAAAGGAGAACAGAAACGGCGTAGAAACGGAGATCAGCACAGCTGAAGGAGCTGCAGGCCCTGGGCTCCTCAGACACCTGCATGGGCCCAGGCAGCACATGGCTGCAAACCCCTGACATTAGGGATTCCAGGGAAGGATATCCTGACACCACACTGTCCTCTTCTCCCTCACATCCCCTGCTCCTGAGCTGCCCCAGCTCTTCTCCTGGGAACTGAGGCAGGACAGAGGCCACCTGACACTCGATGCTCCTGCTGCCTGCACTGCAATTAAAGAGCTCCAAGCTTAAAGGATGTTAAACCGTAAATTCCCAACTTTTCAATGGGAAACTTTTCCTCCAAAATATTCCTCTTTTCCTCTAACTTCTTCCTAACTGAGGCACTGACCTCTCCATATGAAGTTTCACCCAGCTGACAATAAATTTGCTCCTTCCCAGCTGTGCTTCACAAATGCCTTGGGAAGAGGCCACGGAGCCTGAAGGGTTCGCAAACCCAAGGTCTGATATTCATCTATATGAATTTTAAAAATAAAAATAGCTAGTCTTTAAAAGGCAGACATTTGGTTCCAAATAGTAAATGGAACAAGTTCTGTTGGTGTTTTATACTGATCTTTTGTAGATGAATGGATATTCCAGAAGGAATTGTGGGATTCAACTATAGAAAAAAAAGGAAGTGTTTATATGAGAAACTAGGTTTGGAGCAGAAAATTCTCTAGACAAGAATTATCTACCCTCCAACTGGGACACAGTATCTTGAAATAAATACTCTCCTCCTACATTATTTTCCAGAAGAACAATTCCTTCATATTAAGGACATATACTAGTTAAATTCCTATTTAATTGTAATACTTATTCTCAAAGACTTGTTTCTAACTTAAGCAATTCCTCGTACAAACCTGCAAAGAAAATATTTTGGGGTCTTCAGGCTGCCCTACCTAAAACCAGCTTTAAGTGCACCACAGGGTTGGCTCTGGACTCGGGTCTTTAGGCAAGCAGCTGAGAAGTATCAAATGCAAGGAAAAGCACAGAGCTCTTTTGAAACATCTTAAAAACATCTCATGTAAGACACTTCTTCCCCTCCTTAGTTTCCAAAAGATAAAGCTAAAAAAGAATTTGCTCTTCCTGGGACCTGGAACCAGGTAGGCAAAGCCAGATCTCAAATCTCTGCCTCGCTCTCAGCCGTGCAAGGCTTGTACAGACTAAACAACCATTTAAAATATCAGCCATACAATCCCCCAGGGAAACTTTTCCCTAGATGGCAGGATTTACTGGAGGCAATGTGTAGTCATTCACACAAGGCTCCTTTTGAGTCTCCTAAAATCTCTCTTGCATTTCTAAGCGAAAATGTAAAATTCCTGAAGCCAAGGAATTTATTTTTAACTGTAAATTACTCACTGTGACAGTACAGAGTCCACCAAGCCTAGAAACAGAGGCAACCTATGAGCCCTTTGCATTTCACCAGAGAGGGGTAAAATATTTTAACACCAAACCAGCGGATGAGTCAAGATTGGAAAAGCTTTTTTTCACTGGGAAAAGCTTTTTTCAAGCCTGCTGTTGCACTCCAGCATCCAAATAAAGAGGTCAATTTTATGGGACACGAGCGTTTGATCTGCCTACTGTTTATGCAGTGTAAGGAAAAAACCCCATCCCTCTTCTCCAAGTCACACTGTGGTTTAAGAGCAACTAAAAATAAAAAAAAAAAGGAAGAGAATTATGGTCATGATCGTACAGTGGTGAATAAAAGCCACTCTGATGACTGCCCAGTGAAAAAAGACCAAAGATAACTCAGCTAGGGAAAAAAATGGGAAGCTGGAAGAACAGAAAGAATAGGAACATAATTAAGATTTGAATACATAAATATTTAATCTTAAGGGACAGCTGGAAAAGCTGGGAAGAAATTACAAGAACTGGTGAGAGAGTCTGGCAGTGAGAGACTGGAAAACCTCTTTGTAAAGCATTCCAAGGTCAGGGGAAAAAAAGGAAAAAAAAAAGAAAAAAAGGCTGGGATTTCCTTGTGATGATACTCCAGCTGTCTTCAGCCACGGGCCCCTCCTCCAGCTGTGTCCAGCTGCTCTGCTGAAGGATTCACCTCTGGCTTTATCCCAGCCAGCAGCACCAGCTCAGCTTGAGGAAAGCCATCCTGGGTTGTACGTGGACACAAGTGACTTTTCAGCCATTTTGAGTGAGCCAAGGACAAAATGCCCAAAAGCTGCTCCAGAAGCAAGTAAGGGGATGGGGAAAAAAATAATGAGGAGCTAGAGACAAGACAAAGAAGGCAGCAAACCTCCAGCATGAAGACCTGCCCACTGCTGGCAGAACTTTCTTCAAAAGAGAATGTTCCCCATCTCCTCCACCACTCAGACATCCCACTGGATGATTCCATCACCCAGCCAGTTCAGATTTCTCTGCTAGACTTCTTTCTACCAGGCCATTCAAAAACATCCTCCAAGGATTCTCACAGCCAATGTTGTACCAGCAGAGGAGGACAGAAGTGAGTATTTTCTACTCCCAGAAAAGGCAACATCTCCATTAAAAAAAAGGAAGCTGCAGAGAAACACTCCTGCACTCACATTAATCCAATGCTGCCTGCCCACTCCTGTGCAGCTCCAGAGCCTCTGCAGGACTGAAGTCCCAACCTGTTAACAGGAATTATCTTTTCCCAACTCCAGCAGCAGCTACCTACACTCCTTGGCAAAGCCCACACTGACAGGGGTCTTGCCAATCCTGCATCAGCCACTGCTTGGAGCTTTGCCAGGGATGCTGCACCCTCCAAGGGCCCCTCTCCTTTTAGCTACGCATCTATTCCAGCTTTAATCCCCCTTCTCTTTGTGTTGCACATATCAAGAACATTATGAAAATGCTGTAACTCAAACCTAGACAGGGGCATGGACAGGAAGCACAGCAGGAAGCATTTAGTGGAATGGCATAAACTGGCCCCTGCATTAATTACAGAAATGCTGGAGTGGGTTGGTTTTTTTCTGCAGCAATTGCTGATTGCTCCTGAAGAAGCAAACCATTAAAGGAAAGTCACTTAGCAGGATAAATGGCACTCGTCTATATGGTGCAAATGTTAATAGTACAGAGATTTAAAGGGTCACAATTCAAGACAGAGAAAGACCAATTGAAAGTTAAGACATGTTCTCCTTAGCAGGTTTAGCTGCCCCTTCGTGGTTCTGGCCACGCCTGAAGACAAAACACTGCTCACCAGTACTGCTCCAGTATTTCTTCCCAGCTCTTTCAATTCTGGGCAAAGATGCTTTAGAGTTTAGGCAAAGCCTTACTGCTGTGTGTTGGGAACACCTACACACGTCTGGATGAGAGAACACTACGAGCCTGCGAATCTCGGAATAGCTGGGTGCCATCTCCAGGGGACACTGCCAGCTGCTCCAGGCACGGAGACTCTCCCAAGTGAGCCCCAAAATCCCTGCTCATCCCACTGCCAGCACTGCCATGGGGGACAGCAGCACGTGCCCATCCTGGTTTACAGCCCCGGCAGAAAGGATACAGAAACCAGGCACAAACCCAGGCAAGTTACACCCTCACTCAAAGAGGTCAAATTAATATATGCACTATTGTGCTGGACAGGTGACTTATAACTTCTGAAATAACTGACTTATAATAATAATAACAGTAATAACTTATAATAAGTACTTCCTCCCTAAAACTCCTTTTTGCCAGACCCAACAGGAGGCAGCCAGAAGCAAGCAAGGGGCTTGACAACTCGGAGCTCACACCGAATTTATTCACATTTAGTTTCACACTATATTTGCTTCCCATATTATCTTTTTTTTTTTGTGATGCACTAGGCTTCATTTAGGTAGGAGTTAAATAGTACTGAAACACACAGAAAAAGTCTTTTTTTTTCCAGTTAATATCACTCAAATATTCCAGAACATGGTCTCAACATAAAAGGAAAATATCTGACATCAAATAATTGATGGAATTGTTCGCTGTCCCTGGGCCTTTCATTATACCAGAGCCATAAGAGCTGGGTTTATGCTGAGGGGAAAACAAAGAATTCATTTAGCTTTTCAACTTTGTGTGAGCTCAGTAAATAAATCAAGCAAAGAGACCTGAAAAATTTGACTTTCGCTGCAAGTCCACATTTTGGCTGCTGTTTATTTGCCAAGACACACATTTTTCATTTAAACCACTTCCATAAATAATTTATATTAACGTGTCAAACCCATCACCATTTTGATGGTATCTGTTAATTTTACAGAAGCTCAGGAGCATCTAGGTTGGAAAAGAGTCCTAGATCAGCCAAGGGTTGCACTTGCAATGATCTCAGAGGTCTTTTCCCTGCTCCATACTGGGAGAGATGGATCAGCATTTCCATACCTGTTCAGAAATACCTATGTATCACAAGGTTACTGTTCCTACAGGTTACAGGCCTCACAGGTAAATTTTGGAGGTTGACTTGAAAAATCTGACTGTGTTCTTGTTGAGACAGCAACGTGTGCGTTTTTCTGAGCCACGTTTCAAAGCACTGAAGGGTTTAGCTGGCTTGTTTTGGTTGGTTGGTTTGGGGCTTTATAATCATTAGTGTACACAACAGGTATCTGTATACGCATGAACACAACAAAATGCCTTTAAACATCTGGGCTAAATTAGCAGGTAACTAAAAGGCAGCTATTTCCTCACAGACTGATTGCAGAAGACAGATTTTTAACCATCACTGAAGCTTAGAAAAATGGCTGTTGGCTCTTGATAATTCCCAAATGCCACATCATCTGCTAAGGTGGGCTCAGATGAGCTTCCCTGCCTTTGTTTCTCCATTAGTCCCACTTACAGCTTCAGCAAAAGCTTTCAGCATCTGCTCTGCACAACCAGTGCCAGGTACCACCACCACCCCAAGAGCTGCAGGTAGAAAATCCATTATGTCACATCAAGGAAAAATAGGATCATTTCCTTCCAAATCACAGATTATTTCTGAGATGCAGAGAGAAAAGCACAGCAGAGTTCAGAAAGGCACAGCTATTCCTCCTTTCAAGAACAGACACAGCTCCTTCAGAGGCTTCCACAAATAGACAGGGATCAAAAGGCACCACAAAACACTGATGTCTTTTTCTCTGTGCTTCTTCCACACGTTGCTGCAGGAAGGGATTTTTTAGCGATGGAGAAGAGAAAGAAGAGAAATGGTGGGGCTCAAGATCTTTAGGGCAGCGAGGAAGGACCAGACTCCAAGCACACTGTGCTGTGAAAGAATCCCTGAACAGTTTGGGTGGGAGGGGACCTGTCACCAACAAAGATGTTCAACAGTGCTGATCCCATGGCTGACCCCTGCAGAGCACAGGTGAAGACTGAGGCAAAGAAAGTCACTGAGTACCTCAGCCTTCTCTGTATCGTGGGTAACCAGGTCTCCTCTTTCCTTCCAGAGAGACCCCACACTTTTCCTGGTCTTCTTTATCACTACAGAAGCTTTTCTAGTTGCCCCTGATGACTGGCCAGGTTTAATTCCATCAGGGCTCTGGGTTTCCTAACCTCATCTCTGGCTGCTCAGACAATTTCTGTGCATTCCTCCCAGGCTACCTGCCCCCACTTCCACCCTTCCAGGCTTCCATTTTGGGTTTGAGGTCGCCCAGGAGTTCCTTGTTCATCCACACAGGCCTCCTGGTGTTCCTGCCTTGACTCCCCCTTTGTTGGGATGCATTGCTGATATTCCACTCCCAGATGTGAAGCCCAAGTTTAGAAACTAATGGAAAATTCATACAGTCCAAACAGAACCCCAAACATCGGAAGGCCCAGCCACAGGAAAACCACAAGGTTAGGAAATTACCGGGAGGGGAGGGGATAAGCTTTTAAACTACCAGTGCAACAAGGTAATAGCTCTCTGGAGCTGGTGAAGCTGAGAATCCCTCAGAAACCAGGGAGTTTTAGGCAGCACAGGGATGAGTCCGTGCCTACTGTGAGCAGTGCTACACCAGCCCCTTGTCACACACGAAGCACCTGCAGCTCCCCAGTTATCTAATGAGACACATCACACTGCTCAGCAGTGCCTCTACCAACATCATTATGCAACAGAACAGCTCATTAGTGCTTTCCAAACAGTTGTATTTCAAAAGTTATTACACTGCGCTTATCAGTGGGTTTTCAATATTAAAAATCTCAGCTCTTGATTAAAAAAAAAAACCAAAACGCAACTGGTTCTCATTTCCTTCAAGATCTTATGCAGAAATGCTAGCACAGAGACAACAGGGAGTTCTTTTGCTTTCTGTACATGTTGGTGCCCTTCAGACCTGCTCGCCAATGAAAGCTGCAGTAGAAACGCACGTGATGAACAAATATTTCTGTTGTGGTGCCCTAGCATTCAGTTCTGCCCACTCAATTAAAAACAAAAAATCCATTTATTAAGGAGCAGAGGTGTTCCTATGCAAAGCAGAACTAAAGTGGTTACTAATATTTGAATATATGTCATATTTACTGCAAGTTACCCCAATGTAGTGGGTGATGTGGTGATGTGTCCACTCCCTGATGTGGCCCAGAAATCGGAATTCCTTCAACTTGAGGTATTAGGACTGATGAAAATCACCTGATAAAACCAGATCAAAGGCAGTAAGAAACATACTTCCCCACGCACAATAGCTCTATCTAATCCCTCAGCACAGAGCTCTCCCTGCCTTTTTAGCAAAGATTAGCATATTTAAAACTGCTAAACTCTGTATAATCTTCAATCATTGAGAAAAGTAATTCAATTAAGGAGAGTGCTGGTGAAGTTCTCTTCTTGCTAGCCAGCCCATGCTGTATCCCTGTACAAGTTAAAAAAAACAGAGATGGAAAGAGAGGAGAAGATTCTTCTGGCTAGGCAGGGATGATGTTGCAGGCTCATGATGCACCCACAGCACACACAGCAAGTCCCCAGTCCTGGGAGGGGCGTGGGGGACACGAGCCCCAGAGAAAGGAGATTTTGGGGATTGAGGAGTGAGGAAAACCAGCATCTCAGCACGGGAAAGAGCAGCTGCAGGTAGTGATGAACAGCACGAGGCAGAGCCACTGCAGTCCATGCAAATGCTCAGGGATACGGCACTGAACTCCCACAATATGGCTGAGGAGAGCAGAGAAAACCACACACTGCATCCACTGTGCAATCCCACTCTCAAATGCAAACAAAACGCCCGGGGATGCTTCTAGATTGCCCATGGAAGGGCTGCAAAGCCTGCCCAGCAAGGAGCTGCAGTTTAGATTTTCCTCAGTGAGACACACAATGATTGGCAAGGCTGTGTACAGCCAGCACAGGTCTGCCATCAGGATGCTGAGGCAGCTGATGGCCATCACAGCCCTTTGTACCATTTCATTCGTCATCCTGAAGTCCCTGGATGTAAATGAACCCGGAGCACTCAGCCTCCCTACCAGCAGCCAGAGCATATCTTTAATTATGGCCTTCCAACAGGGCAGAGAACCTTTCATCTGAACAGGAAGCAAATGCTGCAATCCAGCGCAACAGTTGTACAAAGATCTCCTGGGTTATGAAAGCTGCTATCCTAAAAACTTTTATTTCTGCATGTCCCTTCACCTTCCAGACAAAGAACAACAAGGTGTGAGCAGAGCCCACTCCAGCTCCCTTTCTGCAACAGCAGATTCTTCCGCAGTTTTCTCCAAACATTACGAGGGCGTTTATTCCTCCAGGAGCCGCTTGCAACGAGAGCTCCGCATCCTTCGGGCAGTAAAAAAATAAAAAAAAATTACAGGGAATGACATCATGACAGAGACATGTGAAGAGCTTCAATCCAGGAAGGGCCGTGTCTCCATGAGAGGCAGACTCAGGGAGCGCCGTGTTGGAGCATGCCCACGCTGCAGCACCCGCGGGATGCGCGGACACGGAGCTGGCACCGAGTCATGCCCCGCATCCCAGACAAAGCCAAGGCAAGGCTGGAGCCCACCCTGCAGCTGGGATTCCGACCCTGCATTCCCATCAGCTCCCAGCCATCCCTAAGCCCCAGCCGAGGCAGCAGCTGCAGGGCTGGGAATATTCTGTCAGGAGGATTTCGCTGTGCTGTGCCCACAGAATCCCTTCTCTCCTCCCTAGGTTTGATGCTATGACTGGGAACTATTTAAAACCTCCCAGTATAAAAACAGATGATTAGCTGAAAAAAATTCCTAGAGGAAGCAGATATGTGACGTTATGTCTGCTAGAGGAGACAAGAAATCCACGCTGAGCTGCTGAGATGTAAGATCTGCACCAGGTGCCACAACCTTCCACAGAGGTATTTGAAAAGCTTCATGATACTGAAGCTCAGAAATACAGGTAAACAAACCAAAGATTTTGCAAATGCATTGATAATATTTCAGATTCCTGTTATCAAATACCTGGGTAAAAAAAGCAACCAAACAAAAAAACCCCCAGCATTTTCTACACATGACCCTCATCCAAAATCCTCATAAAATGGCTGGCCAAATAGCACCTTACCAAGCAGATCAGGTGACTTACCCAAAAAATAATAAATAATCAAGTTGCACTCGTGCTCCCCAAATCCCTGAGAAGAGCTGTTTCAACCCCAAGAACACAAAATAAAAAGAGAACGATTCAAGGAACAGACTAAAGGAAATTGCCAACGTACAGGTAAATAATTTCAACAGCAGCCTTATCAACAGGCTCATCCACATCTGAGTGAGGAAACACCAAGATACAACTAATTTGGCAAAAAAAAAAAATCAACTAGTATTTCATCATCTCCTACCACAGGGACCAAAGGTGGCTGAGGGAGCAAATACCCCGCCCCGAGACAGAAAATATTTTGCACCTATTCATTATGTCATAGATTGCTCAGTATCTACCCAGGATTACACAAAGCATCTCATAAAGGAGCTTTTTTTTCTTTTTTTTTTTTTTTTTTTTTTTTTCCAGAAAACTCTTCCAAGGGAAAGATTTGGAATGCAGTGTTGGAGATAGAGGCCTTCCGCTAAGGAAGGAGGAGACATTGTTTAGGTTGGGCTTTTTTATTTTTTCATTCCAAAGACAGGCAAGAAAACCTCGCTGACTGAATTAAATATTCAGAGCGTCGCTCTGCCAAGACATAACTCCATGATGGAAAAACGATGTATTTACACAGCAAACACTGCAGATTGAGACTCCTGCCCCCCAAAAACCAGAGGAGCTGGGATCGAATGAATCAGCAACTGTTTCTGGAGATGGGATTTACTGGGTGGGGGGGGTTAAACCAGAGCTGAACCCCG
>VWZP01008283.1:304425-336519 GCA_013396995.1 Dicaeum eximium | reverse complement strand
GCTTCTCTCCGCCTTCGCCTCCTCCTGCATCTCCTCGTCCTCCTCGTCCCCGGCGAGGGCTGCGAGCCCCGGTGAGGTGCCGGTGCCGGTGCCGGTGTCGCTGCCGCCGCTTCGCCCCCCCGCGCTCTCGGAGCCGGCGCTCCGCCCGCCCCGCGCACGCGCTGTGGGCGCTTCCCTGTGCTACGGGCCGGGAATGGTTTGGGTTGGGAGGGACGAGGAGAATCAGCCAGGGCCACCCCCCGCCGTGAGCAGGGACACCTTCCCCTGTCCCAGGCTGCTCCCAGCCCCGGGGTCCAGCCTGGCCTGGGGCACTGCCAGGGATCCGCAGCTGCTCTGGGCACCCTGTGCCAGGGCCTGCCCACCCTCACAGCCTCAGCAGCAGGGTAAGGGCTGCAAGGTGTACCCAGCCCGCGCGGGCGTGAGGGGGCAGCCAGCAAAGTCCTTAAAAAAAAAGGTTTAATCCTAAACTGATACAGACACTCCTGTCGGGGTAGCGTCTCTGGGGAGCAGATCCCTCACAGCAAGGTGATGTTTCCCAGGAAGGTCAGAGATCCCCAGTGGCATCGTTTTACCGTGACTGAGGGCCCTCCACCTTTTGCTGGAGGGGGAGCTTTTCCTTTCACTATTTTTTGCCCATTTTCCCCACTCTGCCCTCAAAGTTCAGTGGTTTAGGAGGTTTCCAGGTGCATGCTGGCCCCTCCTGTTTAAGCCTTGGCTGGGAGGTTGTTCCAGAGCATCTCTGCTCTGATAGCCAGGGAAATGGCATCTGCTACATGTTTAGTTTTGAAAGCCTTTCTATTTTTGATCATTTCATTTATACTCCCTCAATGTGATTAACTGCTTCACCAAGGGTTGGGTTTTATTCACCCAGGCCTTGAAGTACCAGAGAACTAAAAGATGAAAATGTGTCTTTAATCAAGTGATTAAATTTAAACAAGTTTTAATAGATATGAGCAGAATCTCCCATCCATCTCTCCACCTGGCATCTGGGAGTGCTTCCACACTGGTTGTGTGGCTGCTGTCCTGCACCACAGAGAAAGGTAATTCAGACTGGCCTGGCGTGATTTCAAATATTAAATACAGATATTGTCCTTGTTTTTGTGTCAGAGTTCATTTCAGGATCTTTCCTGTGGGTGCCAGGGAAAACAACAGCTGAAGGCAGAGGAGGAGAAACGCAAAACAGAAGTTTCTTCTCAGGTCTATTTGAACCCTTCTTGATTGTTTTTATCGTTGGATGAGTCTGAAAAGAAGTGGAGGCAAGGCATGGGAAGCCTTAAAAAGGAGGAGAAGCTTCCTGGAGTTTTTTAAGCGTGGTGCAGAAAAAGGAAGTCATCGAGTGACCACAGCATCCCCGTGTAAATGTCACAAAAAGGTTTGGAAGTTGTGCTCTATCTTTGTATCCAGGGAAAATCGAGAGGAGCCTTTGTGAGAAAGATGCTTTCATGGAGAGAGGAGTGATCTGCTTCCATAAAGCCATAAGTCACTGGAAACCTATCGACTGCGACGTGCAGGAGACTGAATTCTGTGATTTAACAGCTCCTTTTGGCCTTAAAACGTATCCATCTGTGATAGATGTCAGAGACATTCCTCAGTGGAGAGCTGGACTCGTTTCTCATGGAGACACACAGGACAACAACTCATTGGGAGGGGGAATCCCTGCAATCTGTCACTGCCCTACCCCAAACTCAGCCTGGGGCAACGCTCCCTCCTCAGCCACGTTCTGGGGGCAGAACAAAGGTGAGTCTCCAGGAGGGGCAGAGGGAATCAAGGGGTGCAGTCCCACTCCCTGGGCACACAGCATTGGAGGGCAGGGAATTAGGAGTCATCCTCCACCTGCTCTGAATCGTGGTGCTCATCACAGCTTCCCCTACAAATCCATGTCCAGCCAGTCCCCTCCAGGCACAGCAGCCCCTCCTCAGTTTCCTCTGGGGCTTCAAAGACCATGGGAGGAGAGGCCCAGGCTGTCTGGAGGGGGAGTGCCAGCCTTAACCCAGCTGGCACAGCAATCCTTGGTGGAGTGTCATTCCCAGTCTGGCCAGGTGTGATCAAAGGGCAGGAAAACATCCACGTGGGCAGTTCTGTCGTGTCCCGGGAGCTCCAGGAAAACAGATAGCAGCTGGGAACACGTGTCCTTGCACTGTGGAGCAGAGAGCAAATGTGCTGGGGATCCCCTCTGCTCTCTCCGTGTGCTGGGCAGGTGGAGACACAAACCTTGTCCATTCACATTCCTTCTGTCCCTCCGTGCATCCCCCGTGCAGGCACAGAAGGGACGGACATCGAGGGTGTCCAGAGCTCCAGGCACTCAGAAATGCGGGACAGGGCTGCATCACAGAGCAGGAAGTGAACTTGCCACGTGGATGACCTGGGGGGAGAAAGTCCATCTGGAGTTCTGACAGCTCCAGCAAGAGCAATGGGAGCAGCCATCAACCAGGAGAGTGGGAAATCCTGCCTCAAAACCCAGCTCCCAGGCAGGGAACAGCTCCAAAAAGGGAGCTCCGCTCTATGGGCTCCAGAGTGAGCATCTGCTGTGGGAGAGGGGGGAAACTGGAGCCAGACTGGAGAGAAGGGAGCCAGGAGGAGGCAGGAAAAGAGCTTGTGAGAAATTAAAGTTTGTGTGGAAGAGGCAGCTGGACACAGAATGGGTTTTCCTGGGCCAACTCCAGACTGTCAGGCCCATCTCTTCCCAGGCAGACTCACCTGCTCTCCCACTGGGAAATCAAGGAGGAGGTTCCCGCTTCCTACGCTTAGGATTTCGTGATTGTAAATATATATATTTTTTTTTTAAGCGATACTAAAGGCCTAAGTAAATGGCCGCCACGGCGCCACACTCAAGGTGGCCGCAGCACCACGCCGGGGCGGGGCCGCGCACTGCCCTCAGCACCGCCACGTGGCCATGCCACACTCAACATGGCCGCCGCGCCGTGATGACGTGTGCGGACCAATCAGTGTGCGAGGGCGGGGATAGGCGCAGGGCGGGGTGCGCTGTGCAGCCGCTGCCGCGTGGCGGCGCTGCCCGCCGCGTGTGGGCAGGCAGGAGCGCGGTGTCCGCCATTACTGCCCGCGCCCTCCCCGCTGCCTCCTGCAGCACGCCAGGGCCCCGCTAGTATCGCGGCTTGTCCAGAAGTTGTTGCCTACGGGAGTTCTCGGTGGGCGGAGCGGGGAGCTGTCCGAAAATTAGAATTCCCGGGAGGTATCGCTGGGCGGAACGTCAGGAGGGAGCCGCGGGACGGGGGGAGCCGAATGGGGGCGTACCGAGGCACGGAGGGGGGAACGCTTTGAGCGGCGGACCGCGGCGCCGAATGATGGCGGCAGTGCCGAAGGTACCGGGATGGGAACGGGAAAGGACGCGGGCACAGAGGGAAGGGGAGGAACAGAGGAGTAGGCTTGGTCAGTCCTTGGGACAGCTGAGGCAGCCCCAGCCCTGCTGCTGGAGGCCCCGATCCGACCCTGGGTTGGTTTCGGAAGGAGGTGTGGGAGTGATCCTGAGGGGGTCCAGACCTTGAGATGGTGCCCTGGATCTGTCTTGGTGCTCCTGGACCAGGGGCTGAGACACCCAGACACCCCTGCTCCCCACCCTCACACACCTAGCGGTCACCCAAGTCTCTGACAAGCCTCGTGTCCGAGGTCCCTATCACATCCCTGTCCCTCTACATTGGGACATTTGGGACGTCGGTGTTGATCCCCCACCCTGGTTTGGCGACAGCAAAGCTCTTTGCCGGATGGGTGAGGTGTTTCCCTCCATCCGTGTGGAGGTGGGACAAGCACGAGGATTGTTCGTGGGCTATCCAACCGTACCCCTCAGAGCGGTGTCCAAATAAACACTCCTGGAGCTCTGTGGGGCCATTCCCATTCCCTGGGGAGCCTGGGAAGTGCCAGCACCTCTGGGGAAGAACCTTTCCCTGAGATCCAACCTAAACCTGCCCTGGCCCAGTTCCAGCCCTTCCCTGGGTCCTGCCCTCGAGGTGTAGTAACCTGGAGGTGTTGGTGAAAATTCCCAGCGGGTCTGCCACGCTGTTGTGTTTTAACCCTTGCAGGTGCTGTGCTCAGAGAAGGGAGTGTTGCTCAGGCAGGTGTTCGCCCTCAGCAGGTGAGAAAACGTGTGACTAAAAATTTGCCTTTTTCTTTTTTATTCTTTTTTTTTTTTTTTTTTTTTTTTTTTTTTTTTTTGCCAAATCTTCTAATAGTGGAGGTAAGACTTTGAGCTGGGAGCTGAAAGGGCTGTGGGATGGGAAAAAGGGGGAGTCTTTGTGCTGGTGGGATCATGCCCTGCCTTTGCAAAAGGACATTGGGCACATATTTTTCTGTAAGTGAGGGGACTCAGAGCTGTTAATTATTCTTGTTTCCTACAGAGCAGCAACAGCCAGAGAAAACCCTCTGTGTGCTGCAGGTAAGGTCTGTTGTCAGTCTGGTTTTGAGGCAAAAATTCCCTTCCCTCAAATAAGTATTAAACATTGCAGCATTTATGTTTGGCTTTGGGGGTTTTTTAGCCAATTTTGGACTGGTTAAATAATGAGAGCAGGTGCTCTGCCACTTCCATATGGTGTTTTTTAACATTTTCTTCTTTTTTGCCCTGTCCTTGGCTAAGCAAGTGGCACCAGCTGTGGTGTTATGTGACCATAATTTGGGGCTCTCACAGCACCTGTAGGTGTTTGTTTGCAGCTGGAAACTCGTTTGCTCTGCTTCCATTTTCAGGTGGGGCACTCCTGGGTTGCCACAGATCCTACAGGTCCCGACCTACACATGGCATTGGGAGGTTTAAATACCTGCTCCCAAAGGAGGTAGGCAGCAGGACTTCCTTCTGTGCTTGCTTCCCCAAGGTAATGCTGAAGCAGAAGGCCAGGTTGGGTGTGGTTTGGAGAAGCCTGGAGCAGTGGAAGGTGTGCCTGCCTGTGGCAGGGGGTTGGAATGGGATGAGGTTTAAGGTTCATTCCAACCCAAACTGTTCCATGATTCCATGAAGTACCCACTCACCACACTGCAGAAATGCTTCCTTTTGTCCAGTACATTCCTGTAGAAGTGAGTGAGTAGCTTTGGAAGGGAGGAACCTCTTCCTCACACTGAATTCAACACCTGAACCCATCTAGAATATTGTGAGCAGGTCTTACTTGCATGTAACCTTTTCACTCCCTGGGACTTGGGAAGACATCCATTTGTGTGGAAGGAGGAAATAACAGGAAGTCAGTTGCCTTTTAGGCAGGAGCTGAAATAAATAGCAGGTTTATTTCTACTGGTTTTGCTCCTTTCTTCCTCTGGGAGAAATTAATCACAACATGAGTGTGTTTTCTGTGACCCCATCCGAGAGCTGAACCTTTATTCCCAGCAGTGTTCAAACCAGACACCTTTCCATTTTATTTCATTGTATTTTCTTTTGGAAAACAGGTTCCAAAGAAGAGAAAAGAGAAAGTGCAGATGAAAGAGATCAGTGCTGGCACTGAGTACCAGTATGGAGATCTTAACATCCAGATGACTTCCTATGATCTGTGCCTGGTGGAGCATTTTGCTCAGTATGTCCACAGGCTCTGCAACCGGCTCTCCATCCGAGTCAATGACAGGTATGAGGAAATCTGCCCCTCTGCATTATGACCCCCTGCAGGTCAGGGAACACTCCAATCTCCTTGAGAGATTCCCATTTGGATGTAAATCCAAACCTCTCACCTGCCCTGTGTTCTCCCGTTGTGTAGCTGTACAATTTTGGGTGCTTTATTTACATCAGGAAGGCTGACATTGAGTTTTTCAGGCACTGACTTGAGCAGATTCCAAGGAAAAAATAGCTCTTACATCTCCTTCCTCTGAGGAAAAGGCTTTAAGCCTCTGGGTAGAGAACCTGGGAGTTGCTGGGATTTTCCTTCATGGTCTGTGATCCAGGCTCTGCATGCCACCCTGCTTATCCAAACTGGAATGAGCTTGGGAAAGCCCTGAAGGTGCTGGGTGTACTTCCTGCTACTTCAGTTTAGGAGAGGATGCTTCAGCAGCACCCTGGCTCTCCAGAACAGGTGCATTCCAACAGCCACTCCACAGGTTTTAATGCCTGAGGAATGTCAGGCAGCACCTTGGTGCCTGAAGTGCTCCCAGGGAGCTGCAGGCCCTGGGAGAAGCACTGAGCTGCCACCAGGGAGTAAAACCAGTGGGGACTCTCTGAAATGTGTGCTTTTCACTTGAGCCCTTTGAGGCTGGACGTGGCTCAGTGTGTAGAGAAAGAAAGGATCTGCCCTTCAGACTGGAAATGCAGGGTCAGAGGCAGGCAGTAGGATGGAGCTGTGGGAATGGGGATGGGAGGCTGAGGTCTCCGAGTACTGAGCAGAGTGTGATCCACTCCCAGTCACATTCCCATTAAATCTGAGGTGCAAACAATCTATTTTGAGTGGTGCATTGCAGCAGCAGATTTTAGCTCTGTCCCAAAAGACAAAGTAAGTCAGAACTGTTGCTTTTCTTGAACTATGAACAAGCTAAAAGTTCTCAGGCTGGTGTTTGGAGCTAATCCAGGGTTTTTTTCTGGCAGCAGCGCTGCAGAGCTTCCTCCTTATCTCCTTCCAGCAAAACACCCGGCCTCTGCCAGCACCTGATTAGCCAGATGCATCCTTTGCATAATTAATTTCCCATGAAAAGTTAATCTCCTTCCCCATTCTCTGCTGTGGAGGTGGATTCATCCCTGTACAGTAGTGCAAAATATCCTGCCTGTCCTAAGCACTGCCCTCTGGCTCCTGCAGCTACGCCATGCCCACCAAAACCAACGAGGTGCTGTTCCTGGAAGAGAGGGGATCCAAAATGCAGCTGGATGCAGTCCTTACCACCCACCAGAGGGTTATCCAGGTAGGAGCTGGGATTTGCTGACAGTGCTGCAGCACTGCCCATCACAGGCTCCCCAAAGCCCTCAAACATTTAACAGATGAAAGGCATCATTTGGGCATAAATGGAAGCAAAAAGTCTAATTACATTTCCTGATGAGTGTTGCTCCTAAACTGGAAGCCTGGGAGGATTTCCTGGCTCTGTGTTTCAGGCACAAGATTTGTTATTTATTTTCTGCAGAATAATTGATCTGAGGGGTAGAAAAGTCATGTTTGGGGATGGGTGGGTGGAGAAATTCACAGGGATGGATGGGATTTTGGGAAGGAATTGTTCCCTGGGAGGGTGCTGAGGCCCTGGCACAGGGTGCCCAGAGCAGCTGTGGCTGCCCCATCCTTGGGGGTGTTCCAGGCCAGGCTGGACAGGGCTTGGAGCAGCCTGGGACAGCGGGAGGGATCACAGCTGGGTGATCTTTAATGTCCCTTCCAACCCAGAGTATCCTGGCACTGTTCTGCAGTTCTGTCATTTCTGCTTTCAGATCCGTGGTTTGAGTTCGACGTTTGCTCCCATCCTGCTGGAAATCATCCAGAGTAACCAGCCTGAGGGGGTCCATCTGCTGATGAAACAGGTATGGGTGCATTTCCCAATGCTTTCCCTTTAGGGAGCAGGGAAAGGGTTTGTGTGATGCTGATTTGTGGTGCTTTTCCCTCCCTCCCTCCACAGCACACGGAAGCCGATTTCAAGAGCCGGCTGAAGGCTCGACCAGAGCTGGAAGAGCTGCTGGCAGAGATGTCCTGAGGTGAGGAGCAATGTGCCATCCATGGGCTGTTCCAGCCTCCAGAGGGTGCTTTCATGAGCTCTGCACTGGTAACTTGGTGTATAGGAAGGAATTCCCACTGTTGGCAAACGGCTTGTCTCAACAAAAATAAATAATGTGCTTATATCTGACTGGTTTGTACTGGGAGCAAAGGTGCCACAATGGAACGTGGATTTCCTTTCCTTCAGTTCTTTTTTTTTTTTTTTCTTAATTCCTGCCTATTTTGCTTTTGATAGGTGGGAATTTCTGCAGAAATCTCTGTGCATGATAAATGCTGTGCTGCAACAATCCCTGGAATTGTTATAACCAAATTTGATGGAGGCCAAGAGAAACTGTTCCAGAAACTGGTTTGTTCAGAGGCTTTTTCTTCCCCATTCTAAGGACCAGCTTGTAAAAAAGAGGGAAAATAACTCATTAATTTACACTCTTTCCCCAAACTGGGGCTGTCCTGGTGTTGCTTGTGCTTCCATGCCCAGCCTCTTGGTATTCCCAGCACCCACATCCCTGGGAAATAGCCTGGAACCTTCCTTCTGGCAAAAGCCACGCAAAAAGCAATTTTATTTTCTTTCTCACAGCTTATTTGCCAGCAAGTGGTGGTCAGATGATAATCCCTCTTTCTCCCATTCCCCATTTTTCTGTGGCTGCCCAGGAGATAAATCCCCTCCTGTGGGACATGAGGTTATCAGTGCTGGGAAAAGCCTTAGGATGGCACAGAGGACACAGAGTAAAAATCCATGGCAGGGCTGTTCTGGAGCCAAGACCCAGCCTGGGTGCTGTGAATGCTCCTGGCCTGGGACGTTTCGGGCTGGAAATCCACAACCACAGCATCATTTTGGTTGGAAAAACCTCTGGAATCATTGAGTCCCAGCTGTGCCCAGTGCCCACCTTGTCACCAGCCCAGAGCACCGAGTGCCACGTCATTCCTGGACACCTCCAGGGCTGGGGACTCCAAACCTCCCTGGGCAGTCCCTTGCAATGTTTAACACCCCTGGCAATGGAGAAATTCCTCCTGCTGTCCCACCTGAATGTAGCCTGGCACAGCTCGGTGTCCCCCAAACCAGCCACCCTCTGCACCTCGCACAGACAAAGCCCAGGGATGCCAAACTCCGCATTTAATTTCCCAACCATTCCGCCCGGTTTCCAAGCAGCTGGATAAAAACACAGCCAGGAAGGGGGGGCTGCCCGGCGGTGTCAGTCCGTGGGCCGGGCCGGGCCGGGCCCGCGCTGCCGCTGCCGCTGGGCCATGCAGGCGCCGAAGGCCCGGAGCTGCTCCTGGCAGCGCCGCCAGTCCCGCCGCTCGGCCATGCACTCCTGCACCTGCCGGTGCTGCTCCAGGCAGCCGCTCCGCGCGATCCTGGCGTCCAGGGGATCCTCGTCCTCCTCCGCCGGGCCCTGCTCCGCCGCCGGCCGCTTCCAGCCGTGCCCGGCCTCCGCCATCGAGCGCTGCGGGCCGGGGAGCTGCCGCCGTCCTCTGCGGGCACCCGGAGCCNCATTCCCCGGGGCTGCCCCGCACTCTCCCGAGGGTCCCCATTCCCCGGGGCTGCCCCGCACTCTCCCGAGGGTCCCCATTCCCCGGGGCTGCCCCGCACTCTCCCGAGGGTCCCCATTCCCCGGGGCTGCCCCGCACTCTCCCGAGGGTCCCCATTCCCCGGGGCTGCCCCGCACCCTCCCCGGTCCCCTCCCCACCCATGGGTGCAGCCCCCGTACCAGCGCAGCGCGGCCCCTTTAAGGCGGGAGCTCGGCACGGCCCTTCCCGGACGTGGCACGGGCGCGGCGGCGCTCGTTGACTGGCGGGTTTCTCCTTTTCCGTTCGCGCGGGGGCCGACGGGAAGTAAGGAGGCGGAAGTGTGCGCGGTTACCTCGGCAAAGATGGCGGCGACGCTGCGGATCCAGAGCGACTGGAGCCGGGCGCTGAGGTGGGAGCGGTCCCTTTTTTGTCACTGTCCTCGTCCCGTTCCCTGCCCCGCTCACGGCCGCTTCTTCTCTTTGCAGCAGGGACGAGGGCGAGGCCTGGCTGAGCTGCCGCAGCCCCGGTGAGTGGCTGAAGAGGCCTGGGAGGAGCCGTGGCGATGGGAGGGGAGCACGGAGCGGGTCTGGGGGCGAGGGGTGGTTAAAGAGGGGAACTGTGGGGGCCCTGTGGGGCTGCGCGGCGCTGACGGCCGCTGTCCCGCAGGGAAGCCCACCCTGTACGGCAGCGTCACCCGGCGCGGGCTCGGCTCCGACGGCGTCCCGGACATCGCGGCCTCCGAGGGATTCCTGGTCGGGGAAGTCACCAAGGTGCCGGGGCTGGGGGGAGAGGGGTTGGTGAGCATCCCCCGCGCACAAAGGGGGCTGTTCTGACAGCCTAGGCTGACACCTGCTCCCTGCACAGTCCTGTCCCGCTGGGCAGAGCCCGGGGGCTGGTCCCTGCCATCCCTTCCCACCTGCATCCTGGGGAGATCAGCCCCACACTCACCCTCCCATCGGTTTTCGGGCTCTGGGATCCCACAGCTGGGACCAGGCCACGGTTTTACCTCTGTTTCAGGACTAACAGCACTTCTAATTCCTTTTTGCCTTGTTTCCTCCCCTAGAAAAGCATCCTCATTTCTTGTCCTCATGAAAACGTGTCCACAAAGTTCCTGGCTCCGTACACAAGTTTTTGCAGGATTCATCAGAAAAGTGTGAGTAGCCTTGTGGGGTGGGAATCTCTGGGTGTGAATGCCAACTCTCACATCCCTGTCTGGGGTGGCCTGGAGTGTGGATCTGTGTGTGAGGGCTTGGAGTGGAGATGGAGCTGGGATCTTGGGGTTTAGGAATGCTGTTCCCACTGGAACTACGTGCCACTCAGTCCTTGCCTCCTCCCCCTGCAGCAAACGGGGATTGGAGGCACCAAAGACAAAGCTCAGGGTTGAGTAAGAACAATTTACTGAGAACAGCAATGGAATAAGGAAAGAAACAATAACAAGAACATTAATTAATAAAATGTCCAGGACAGGGAAGAGATCCAGTCACCACAAGGAACCCAAAACCTTGTGCCACCAAATATCCCAAATGTCCCGGGCCCCTCCCTGCTCCTGTAAAAATTAACCCTGTCCTGGCCAGAACCAGGACATTCTCCACCCATCATTCTAGCCCATCTACTCGTGCCCAAATCCCACACCACCCAGCTATGTCTATAAACACAAAAGCACAGGAATCATTCCCTTAGTCAAAGGCTGTCCCTCCTAAATGACTTGAGATACATATTTATATCCATTATACTGCTTTTCCTTGTCATCACTGGACTTCCAGTCCCTCTCATTGGTAGCCAGAAGCTGTTTAGCTGTGTTCTTTCAGACTTTTAAATTCTTTTTTTTTTTTCTCCTGCTGCCATTTTTTCACTTGTACTGCTGAGCCTTACGAAATCAATCCAGCCCATTCTTTAAGATCTCAGTCTCTCTGGCACTTTTCTTTGGGAGCTGTTCTAAAACACAGATCTTTTCCAAGGCTTGGCTTTGTGACGTTCAGAGTTGTCCTGTGCAGGTAGGACAGCGCAGTCACGGCAGATGGGACAGGTGCTGGAATGCTCCTGCAGCCACGTCCCGATGCACTCTCTGTGGAATTCATGCCCACACTCCAGTTCACACGAGTTTCTGCCCAGCTCCTCATGGCATATCGTGCAGGGATCATTACTGGGGCCTGCATATTCCTTGGGCTGTTCTTCCACATAGGAGAAGCCGTCCTGTGGCGAGGCAGAGGGTTTCAGTGTATAGTCCCAGATGAAGGCCTTTAGTTTCAGCACCTTCAGGTTCCTGTTCCACGAGATTGCTGCCAGTGCCTTGGCGTAGAGCGGTGGCGCGCTCCTCCTGAACGCCTGCCACATGTCCCAGGTGCAGCAGGCTCTGTCCAGATTGTCCAGGCACTGACTGTTCCGTGTATTCCCAAAGAGCACGCTGGCCACAGCCAGCTCTGTCAGGTACTGAACACCTTCCAGCCTCGTGTCCCACCTGTCCCGGTGCCCCAGCAGCTGCTCCGCAGTGCGCGCCTCCCTCACGCTCCACACCAGTCGCATCCAGAGGCTGTGAGTTCCTGTCCTTGTCCCGAGCCCCCTGTCAATGGCCACGTCCCGGGACAGGGATCCCAGCTGCTTGGCTTCAGAGCTGTCCAGCAGGACATCCACGTGGGCCCCTGCAAACCAGCACTCGTACAGCCACAGCAGCAAGGGCTGATCCGGAAGGCGAGCGAAACGCTCTCGGACTAACTGCAGCTTACGTTGGGATTCACTGGTTATCTCTGGCTCTCCCTCTCCCTCCTCTTCTGAGGGCTCTGTTCCCTCTTCATCCTCTTCTGAGGACTCTGCTTCCTCTTCATCCCTCACCAAGGAAACTGATGTGGTCGTGGATGTGTTCTGTTCAGGAGCGACCGCTCCCAGCATGGATTGTTCCTCTGGTGCAGCTTCAGTTTGAGTGGGCGTGGTGCCTGTTGGTCTGTTCTCCTCCTCCTCCTCCTCCTCTTCCTCCTGAGGGGACTGCCTGGTATCCAGCAGTGTCCGATAAAGAGTAGCCAGGGCCCAGCACAGGGCAGAAAGTTGCTCCTCCCTTAAACCACCGCAGAGTTTCTCTTTCAGATATTCTGCCACTTTAACGGGGTCCTGTATTTGTTGAGGGGTGAACTTCCAAGCCACTGGAGGTGAATACTCCTTCAAAACCTGGCCAATTTTCTCCCACCTTCCGTGCCATTCATCATGATCTGCTCTCTGAGAGACCTTCCCAATAATCTCTTTTGTAACTCTAAAGATGAAGTAGACCATAATGGTGATGTAGACCAGAGTGAGGAGACATAGCAGACAGAATGACAGTGTGCTTTCTTCAATATTCAGAGGGAGTCCAGAATCCACAAAAGCTGCTTTAAGAAGCTTCAAGGAGTTAGAGGAGGTGAAAAAGTTGTGAAAATATTCATCCCCTGTTCCCTCCACAAACTGGGAATGATTATTAATGATCTGCTGGAGGTGGTATATCATGTCACAAGTCGATACCACATATTCCATGGACAGAAGAATCTTCAAGCATCTGTCTAAACTCTTGAAGTGCAGTACCAGGACCACACAGGGAATGATAAACCTGTAAAAGTACCACTCCACTATGAGCAGGTTAAGCCCCATCGTGACCAGCGACTGTCCCTACCACGCCAAACACTCAGCTCAAACTCGCTTCCAACCCGCTGTGGGCAGAGCTGTCCTTGTCTCGACCCTTGTGCTGGTTTGGGCTCGGTATTCCCGAATTCAGAGTTCCCCGGCGGGAGGCTGCAGAGCGGAACCGGAGGCACCGAAGGCAGCGATCGGAGCCGAGGCGACAGCGACTCACTGGGCACGGGACAGGGACCGACCGCGGGGACCCGGCCGGCAAGCAGGGGAAAAAGTTTAAAAAAAAAAGTTTTTCCCGCCGGCGGGCGCACGGAGAGGGGGGATCGGGGAATATCCGTCTCCTGGCCCTGCCCCGCCTGCTGCTGGAAAACTTAACCCTGTCCTGGCTAGAGCCCATCAGCGTTTCTTATTCCTGTCCCTGGGTTTTACCGCTGGAGCGGGTTTTTTCCCCCCCAATCACAGCCTGAAAATTCAAAAAATGCAACGCAAATGCAACTCACAGAATCAAGGAATTCCTAATGTCGGAAAATACCCCTGAGACCATCGAGTCCAGCCTGTGCCCGATGCCCACCTTGTCCCCAACCCAGGGCACTGAGTGCCACATCCAGGAATTCCTCAGACACCTCCAGGGATGGGCACTCCAAACCTCCCTGGGCAGCGCCTTCCAATCCCTGATCCCCCTTTCCATGGGGAAATTCCTCCTGGTGCCCACCCTGAGGCTCCCCTGGCCCAGCCTGAGGCCGTTCCCTCTCCTCCTGTCCCTGTTCCCTGGGAGCAGAGCCCGCCCCCCCCGGCTGTCCCCTCCTGGCAGGAGCTGTGCAGAGCCACAAGGTCCCCCCTGAGCCTCCTTTGCTCCAGGCTCAGCCCCTTCCCAGCTCCCTCAGCCACTTTTGGGGCTCCAGCCCCTTTCCTGCTCACATTCCAGCCCCTCAATGTCCTTCTTCTCCTTCCAATTTGTATGAAGAACTAGTTTTGGTTCAGTGTTTCAGCAAATTTAGGCTGTAAATTTGGCTTCATAAATATCTCAAACTGTGTATTGTGGGCTTGTGAGTCAGGCCAGTTACTGTGAGCTGTTTACAGGACCTGTTAGAAAAGTCCAGATTTCTCTTCCACCTGGGATAAAGCTGGAATATAGCTGGTGCTTGTGCAGGCTTCTGCCTCAGCATCCCTTTTTCTCCTTGCCTTGCAGAGTCACAGGCAGAAAATGTACTTAGGTCTCCCCCTGTACAGAACTAGGCTCTTGAGCAGAAATATTTATATACAGAATAATATAAAGCTAATTGTTGGTGCTTTTACCTTCCTGCAGATTACCTGCCTTGATATTTCCAGTGGTGGAGGACTTGGTGTGTCTACCAGCACGGATGGGACCATGAAAATATGGCAGGCTGCAAATGGAGAAATAAGAGTAAGAGCACCTGGCTTGGATGTTTTGTGTTGTCTCTGACATTCCTGAAGTCCTGAAGGCCATGACTTTGGTCAGGCTGTCCACACCCTGTGAAAAAGCTGACTTTTGAATGAAAAGCTAATTGAAATTGGGCATCTTGGTGGCTTTAAGTCAAATCTCTTGGAAAAGGTGGCTTCTCCCAAGGGGGATGTTGCTCAAAGGGGTACTCAGGAGTAACAGGTCACTGACACAGCCCCTATCCTGCATGGGAAAAGCACTGAATTTCTTATGGAAAAAAGAGGGGAGGAAAACAGATTTTGGTGCTTAGCTACATCCTGGCTTGTGGCCTTCCCAGTAAAGGGGGAAGATCCTTCTTGTGGAGCTTGACCTGTCAGCTCCTTGTTTGGCAGAGGATAAAGACATTTACCCTGTATTTAGAAGCAAATGTAGTATCTTCTGCTATGTAATTAGCTACTCAAGTGGTAGGAGGAAGCCCAAAGTCACCTCTTTGACTGCCCCAAATTCAGTCCAGTCCATTCCAGCAATGCAGACCCAGAGGATTTGAGTTTAATCCTTAGCCCATGTGAGAATACCAAATTTTCCAGTGTCATAACTCAACAGCTGCTCGGCACGAGGATGATGACAATGGAACTAGCACATAGTTCTTTGTTTTTCCAGAGACTTTTGGAAGGCCATGTGTATGATGTGAATTGTTGCAGGTTTTTCCCATCGGGCCTCGTGGTTCTGAGTGGGGGAATGGATGCCCAGCTAAAGATCTGGTCAGCAGAAGATGCCAGCTGTGTAGTGACATTTAAAGGTCACAAAGGAGGTACAGAGCCCTTAAAATGCTTCATTTGCTGTGTGTGTTCTTGCCTTGCCCTCCAGGGCTGATGTCCAGTCGCCAGCCTGCTGCACTCTGTGTTTCATGTCTGGAATGTGGCATCAGATGCCCCAAATGCTACCCCAAATTATCTCTTCCCTGAGCTGCCAATTGCTGTGTCCAGGCTCAGGTTTCCCTATCCCATGCAGTTCTGGGCTTGATTGTGGGGTTAATAAACCCCATGGCTGGCTGCCCTAAACTTGATTAACTCAGGAACCCATCTTGTGCTGAACCTGCCGTTGTCCTTACATGATTTGGGGGTTGGAACTTGTTCTTCAAGGTCCCTTCCCAGCCAAGCCATTCTATGATCTATTTGTGTGCATTGTCCCCTAACCAAACCAGGTGGTGTGGCAGAACCTTGGCCAGAGTGATGCTGCCACTCACTCTCAAGGTGACTTTACTCACTGCTTATTCCTCCAGCCCAAACTGCTGCAGTCTGTTGGCTTGGCTTATCCTGTCCTTTGAGCTTCTATAGGGAAAGTGGCAATTAAATCTTCTGACCACCTGGCTGTTCTCTGCTAAGAAAACCACTGTCATTTTGCAGATCCAAATTTGACAGCCCACACAAAATAAGGGATCTTAGTGCCAGCAGACACTGCTCTTTGGGTGTTGCTGTAGCTGGATAACAGGGATGCTGCTTTTGGGATTGTCCAGGAGTGGACATGGGGACGTTTAAAAGTGCCAGGCTCTTTTCTGCCCAAATTCGAGGTTAATTTTTTGTGGTACCAGCTCGGGCTGAGCTGAGGTGTTGCTGATCATTGATAATATCTTCCCTTTGTGCCAGATGGTGGTTCCACTCTGTGAGGTTTTCTGGGAGCTGCTGCCTTCCACAGGCACCTTTCTCCAGAAGCACAGCTTGTCTCTGTGTGACTGCTGTCACTGGGGACAGTGACAGGAGCCAGAAGTCGAGTTCAGCTTGGGAAATCAGGAGCTTTTTGCGCTTGTATGAACACAGCCCTTGGTTTCATGCAGGCATTTTGGACACTGCCATCGTGGATCGGGGAAGGAACGTGCTGTCCTGCTCCAGGGATGGCACTGCCCGTCTCTGGGACTGTGGGAAATCCGCCTGCCTGGGCGTCATCGCCGACTGCGGCTCTCCCGTCAACGGCATCGCCGCGGGCGCTGCCGACAGCTCCCTCAACCTGGGCACACCCGAGACACCTCCCAGTAAGGGGCTTTCCCTGAAAATCCCCCCCCCCATTTCCCTGCCCCACACTGCTCAGGTGTGTCACCAGGAGTGCCAAGCGTTGGGAATGCTGCTCCATGCCCTTGTCCCACCGTGGGAAGGACACGGAGCGCTCCAGCCCTGGGTGGAATTCAGCCCTTTCAAGCAGTTTGAGGGATGAAGACTGAGCTCTGTGTGGTTACTGGCCTTCCTGGTGCCTTGGGGTCTGGAGGAATCTTGCCACAGTTCAGCTGGGGTGATCCAAGCTGTTGGGTTGTGATCCCACCAAGGTTTGTTGTGGAGCTACTGCTGGAATTCCCTGTTGTCCTTTTGCCAGGTGAACGTGAGGTCGGGACAGAAGGGAAAATCCTGCTGCTGGCTCGAGAGGACAAGAAGCTTCAAGGAGTGGGACTGCAGAGCAGGCAGCCAGTAAGCATCTCCCAGTCAGAGCACTGGGATGGGGAATGGAGCCAGGTTAAACCTAAACTGAAGGAGAGGCCAAAGCCTGATGCAATAAAAGGATGCTCTCTCTCTCTCCTTCCTCCTGGACAGATTTTTATGGGAGGAGTAAGAATTGCTCAGGCTTTAACTTGGGAACAGGGAAGACAGTATTTAAAATTAAACAGTACTGTCTTCTAAATAAATGACTGCTTCCCTCTCGTGGGTGTCCCACGTATCTGACACTTGGTTTGTTCCCAAATCCTCAGGTATTCCTCTTTGTTGGATCTGACGCCTTCAACTGCTGCACGTTCCTGTCAAGCACCTACATTCTGGCAGGGACTCAGGATGGGAACATCTACCAGCTGGATGTGAGAAACACAAAGTGAGTGAGTGCCTGGGGCAAACAACCAGTGTTTGGTTGGAAAAGAG
The DNA here is from genome assembly GCA_013396995.1 of Dicaeum eximium. Taxonomy (NCBI): domain Eukaryota; kingdom Metazoa; phylum Chordata; class Aves; order Passeriformes; family Dicaeidae; genus Dicaeum; species Dicaeum eximium. Next base: position 319,519 of record VWZP01008283.1, on the reverse strand, counting down.
TCAGGCAGAGGGTGCTGCCAGGCAGTGCCACTTGCAAGGGGTTCATCCCATTGCACCAGGAGCTCCTGAGCCTCTTGCCTGATGTTGATGTGCTGTGTGTATTGCTATGTAAATATTTGTATAATTTTATGTTTCTATAATCTGTGTGCACATAGGTGTAGATAAATTCAGCAGAAAACTTTTTATCATCAATATTCCCCCTTCCCACACAGCCCATTTCTTTCCCTCACATGAGTGTCTTTGTAGGATCCTGACATTTACCCTGGTCCTCATTCCAGCATAGGACTGGAACTGAGCTGTGGAGTTCTATTGCTGCTCCCTGCTAACTCAGTCCATAGGAAAGAATCATGGAACGGTTTGGGTTTGAAGGGACCTTAAATCCCATCCAGTCCCACCCCTTCCCATGGGCAGGGACACCTCCCACTGTCCCAGGCTGCTCCAAGCCCCATCCAGCCTGGCCTTGGGCACTGCCAGGGATCCAGGGGCAGCCACAGCTTCCTGAACAACAATCCTCATCCCTTGTTTCTGCTCCTTTTCCTAGTGCTCCAATCCAGGTGATCCATAGATCAGGAGCACCGGTGCTTTCCCTGCTCCCGTACCGAGATGGATTTATTGCCAGCCAAGGTAATTCCAGAGCTGTTTTGTGCCCCTAGAAATCCTATAATCAAGTCAGGGAGCTTTCTGCTCTTTGGGCATGTCCTCCTGCCCCTTTGCTTTGGGATTTCCACCCTCCACGTCCCTCCCAGCGCTCCCCGAACGGGGCCTCCAAGGCACCTCTCACGCCCTGGAGCCTTTTCCCAGTGGAATTTCTGTCTGTAATTAAGAGGGGTGCTTGTTTCACTAATGGGCTGCTGTGCCTTCCTTGCAGGGGATGGCACGTGCTTCATTGTTCAGCAGGACCTGGATTATGTCCTGGATCTCACCGAGGCTGACTGTGACCCCGTGTACAAGGTGAGGAACGTGGGGTATCCCTGAGGAGAAAACAGGCAGGGAAAGGCAGGAGGCAGCTGCCTTTACCTCAGGTTTTTCACCTCAGCAGGTTCCTTCACACAGTTGACTTTGGAGCTTATCTTTGTTTTTTTCTTCCTCAATAATCCTAATGTTTTGCATAAACCAATCCTCTGCAGAATTCCCGGGCTTTGTCTCCGTTGTGCAGGAGCTGACTGGAATACTGCTTTTTTTTCCTTCTCAGGTGGCTTCCTGGGAGAAGGAAATCTACACGTGCTGCAGGGATGGGATAGTGAGGAGATACCAACTTTCTGACCTTTAAGTGTTTGAAGGGGCCAAATAAAGGAGAAGTGTGTCAGAAAGGCAATCCAAGCTGATTTTCCTGGGATGTGTGTACAAGTTTGAGGCAGTTGTGGTGACCAGGCTCCATGCACAGTGTTTTTGTAACAGCTCATATTTTTTCCTACTACACAACTGGGATCAATTTTTAATTTGGAGAGGATCTTGTGTTGCAATGATGTTGTGGTTGCATTTCCAGTGCTGACAAAATGCTGTTTGTAGTGGGGGGGGAAATAAATGAGTAAAGGGGGAGAGGGGGTGCAGTGCAAGTGATTGTCACAGTATGGAGTGAAATAAACCGCGGCTTTGATAACACCTGTGTTAATACGTGTGTTTCAATGAAAACTTGGGGATTTTTAAGAAAAAAAAAGACGAGGGGGTGAGGATCGAGTGGGCCCGGCAGAGTGCGGAAGTGAACGGGAGAACTTCGTTTCCCTTGATGCCCCGCGCGGCGCGGACCGGAAGTGCTGTTGCTATAGCAACGGGACGCCATGGGGCTGGACTACTACGCTGTGCTGGAGCTGGACCGCGGGGCCACCGCCGACGACATCAAGAAGGCGTGAGGGACCCCCGGCAGCAGAGAGAGCCCCTGGGCCGGGAGGCGGCCGGGGAAGCCGGGGGGTGGCGGTGGGAGCGGGGCGGCCCCGTGAGTGGCTGTCCTTGGCCTTCCCCCGTGCCCCACAGCGGGGACTGGGAGGGGGAAAGGGTCTGGGGGCTGTGCGGGGCAGCCCGGGCTGGATGTGGGAATGGGCCGGCTCCTGTCCTCTTCAGTGGGTCTGGAGATACTCTGAGGGCTGGAGCCGGGCTGGGAGAGCTGGGGGTGCTCACCTGGAGAGGAGAAGCTCCAAGGAGAGCTCAGAGCCCTGCCAGGGCCTGAAGGGGCTCCAGGAGAGTTGGAGAGGGACTGGGGACAAGGCATGGAGGGACAGGACACAGGGAATGGCTCCCAATGCCAGAGGGCAGGGCTGGACGGGATATTGGGAAGGAATTCCTGCCTGTGAGGGTGGGCAGGCCCTGGCACAGCTGTGGCTGCCCCTGGATCCCTGGAAGTTGCTCCAAGCCCTGTCCAACCTGGGATAGCGGAAGGCTATCACCCGTGGCAGGGTGCGGGAATGAGGTGGGCTTCAAGGTCCCCCCAACCCGAAGCACCCTGCGATCCTCAGCTATCGGAAGCTGGCGCTGAAGTACCACCCCTTAAAATGCAAGGAGCCCTGGGGGCCGAAGCGGTTCGGGCAGCTGGCGGAGGCCTACGATGTGCTCAGCGACCGTAAGTGGCAGTGTCCCCTCCCGAGAGCGTTCCCGCAGGGGCAGGACGGGGCTGGGAATGGCCGGTCCCTGCAGGAGCAGCTGTGCCACCACAGCCCGGCTGGGAATGGCACACACTGCCATGGCTGTCCCCCTCTCCAGCTCCACCCTGGGAATGGCACACACTGCCATGGCTGTCCCCCTCTCCAGCTCCNCACTGCCATGGCTGTCCCCCTCCTCCTGGGAACCCTGGGCATGGCACACACTGCCATGGCTGTCCCCCTCCTCCTGGGAACCCTGGGAATGGCACACACTGCCATGGCTGTCCCCCTCCTCCTGGGAACCCTGGGAATGGCACACACTGCCATGGCTGTCCCCCTCCTCCTGGGAACCCTCTTCTCCAGCTCCACCCAAACAAAACCCGTCTCTCAGGCTGGGGCTTTCCCTCGGTTCCCAACACGCCCTTGTTCCCTCAGCTATGAAGAAAGGCATCTACGACAAATTTGGGGAAGAGGGGCTCAAAGGTGGCATCCCCTTGGAGTACGCGAGCGACAACCCTTGGAGCGTGGGATACGTGTTCCACAACAACCCTGAGAAAGTCTTCAGGGAGTTCTTTGGAGGGGACAACCCCTTTGCAGGTAGGTTGGGAGACCTGGGGGTGGCTGGGCTCTGTCTGTGGCTGCCGTGATTCCATGGCAGCTGCCAGCTCAAGAACATTGAGCTTTCCAGGAATGTTTTCCTGCCCAACTGCTCTCAGATCCCTCTGGTGCTTGGAGCAGAGATCCTGACTTCCCCTGGTCCTGGGTGGGGGACAGCCCTGGAGGCATGTTCAGGCTGTCAGCTTTCCCCAGCTGCTCCCGTGACCCTTTGTGGGATTCCCATCAAAAAGAGGGATTGGGGAGGCGAGGCTGCCACAAACCCTCCTGGAAAGAAAACGCTTCGTGTGGTTCGGGGTGGGAGAGGATGGGAGGTGAGGAGCCCGGAGGAGCCCCAGCTGTGTTCCCAGCGAGGGGCTGTGCCTCTGCTCCCTCCCCTTTCCAGAGTTCTTTGCCGAGGATGGCTCGGAGGTGCTGCTGCCCTTCGGGGGGCCCCGGGGCCGGGGGGCCCTGCAGCGGGACCCCCCCGTGGTGCGGGATCTCTACGTGTCCCTCGAGGACCTGTTCCATGGCTGCACCAAGAAGATCAAGATCTCCCGCAGGGTAAGAGGGGGTGCATTTTGGGGTGGGCTCTGCCCTCTCTGGGGGACGTTGAGGATTTGGGGATGGCCCTGCCCCAGGAGCTTGTCGCAGGGAGGGATTAGCACCAATCCAGAAGGAGCTGGAGCTGTGTTCTGCCCCCAGGCTTGCAAAGGGAAGTCAGCACGGGAGGCAGTGTGGGAGCTGGCAGGAAGTGAAGGCTGGTCTCAGAGACTGGTAGAGAAGGAGCTCTGTGTGTTCTGGGCTCCCATCATTCCATTTTCACACTGCACTGTGTCTCCTTTTTGTGCCCTTGCTGACCTCTGTCCCCCTCCTTGTTGTCCCAGTCTCCTGGACCCAGCCCTGAGTCTCTCCTGCTGGAAACAGCCTCAAGCTGTGCCAGGGGAGGTTTGGGTTGGATATTAGCACTGAAAGGGTGGTCAGGCATTGGAATAGGCTGCCCAGGGCAGCAGTGGAGTCCCCATTCCTGGAGGGATTTAAAGCTGGGTGGTTGTGGCACATGGGGATATGGGTTAGTGGTGGCCTGGCAGTGCTGGGGGAACAGATGGACTCCGTGATCTTGGAGGTCTTTTCCAACCTAAGTGATCCCAGGATTCTATGACCTGATCCTATTTGTACCCACAGCCACTTTGGTGTGGAGTACAAGCCAGCCTTGCCCTTCCCTCTGGTGAGCAGAGCACTGCTGACCCTCCCTGTGCCCCCCAGGTGATGAACGAGGACGGCCAAACCAGCACCATCAGGGACAAGATCCTGACCATCGACGTGCAGCCGGGCTGGAAGCGCGGCACCAGGGTCACCTTTGAGAAGGAAGGAGACCAGGTGAGCCCAGACCCACACATCCCCTCATTCCCAACAGCCAGGCAGGCTCACCTGCAGCAGGAGCTCATCCAGGCTCCAGACAGGGACTCCATGCCCCACCCTGGGCAGCTGTTCCAGCCCTGTGCCCACTCCATGGAAAAAGTTCTTCCATGAAGAAGTTCTGGTTTCCCACTGCTGAGAGCACTTGGCAGCATGACCAACAGAGACACTCAGCATTACTGTGCTCAGAAGCACTCTGAGGAGCCATCCCTGCCTGGATTCTCCTTAAAACAGATTAAAGAACAAATAATTGAAAGGGGAGGTTTTCTTCCTGGCAGAAACACAGTTTTGGATTTGCCCTTGGCTGAGCAGGTGTCTTGGATAAAAGACTCCTTTTTCTCTTAAGGGAAGAAAATAGCTTTCCCTTCTCTCTAGCCAGCTGAAAACAGCAACAAAAGAGCAGGAATTCGTGTCAGTTTTCCCTGTATCAAGTAATTTTCAGGTTTCCAAGGACAAGTTGGATGTGGCTTGGGGCAACCTGGCCTAGTGGAAGATGTCCCTGGAGCTGAGTGAATTTTAATGTCCCTTCCAACCCAAACCATCCTGGCATTCCATGATTCTGTGACCTTTTTTCTCCTCAATTAGGGCCCAAACATCATTCCAGCAGACATCACCTTTGTTGTCCAAGAGAAGCTTCACCCGAGGTTCAAAAGGATCGACAACAACCTCCTTTATGTGGCCACCATCTCCCTGTCGAAGGTAAAGGGCCGAGTGAGGGCACAGAGCTTGCCCTGTGGGCTCTGGGGCTGCAGCAGCAGCTCCTGGTGCCGCTCCGTGCCCGGCAGGCGCTGACTGGATGCACCCTGGACGTGTGGACGCTGGATGGGCGCCTGCTGAACATCCCCATCAACGACATCGTGGAGTGAGTGCCGGGGCAAACGGGGCTCAGGGCTGGGCGGGCACCTGGGAGGAGCTTGGGCTGCTCCAGAAGCTTTTCCAGCAGGTTTGGGGCTGCAGGAGGAGGAGGAGGGTGCCCGCAGTGGGTGACACTTCTGGGTGCTGGGAGCGGAGGCAAGGAGAGGGCTGGGTGAGGGTGGGTGAGGGTGGATGCTGGAGCCTGCAGAGGACAGGCCCTGGTTGAAGCTGGAGGAGCAAATAACTTGAGAAAGCCACGTGGGTCTGTGCAGGTGGGGCTGGGGATCGTGGCTCCGATCCCATGGCTCCTCCCAGCCCCTTCCTTTGCTTGGCAGCCCCAAGTACTTCAAAATGGTGCCGGGGGAGGGAATGCCGCTGGCCGAGGACCCCCGGCGCAAGGGGGACCTCTACATCTACTTTGACATCCTCTTCCCCAAGAGCCTCAGCCCTGAGGTGAAAACACTCCTGAGGAGCGTCCTCCAGGCCTAGGGACAGTGACCTTCCCCCTCTCCCCCCTTCCTTATCCTCCCCCTTCCCCAATAAAGCTTTGGAGCCAGCACTGGGACTGGGCAGTTCTTCCAAATGCTGGCAACCCTAAGACACAGGATCACCCTAAAACAGCAGCTCTGAGGCCCAGCCCGGGTCCAGCTGGCTTTGTGGGCTCTGCTCTGCAGCTCCCACCCTGCAGCAGCAGCTCTGCAGCCCTGAGGAGGCCAATGGAGGATTTGGGGGGGATGGAGGGAGGCACCCACAGCCAAGACCCCTCACACCAGCCTCAGTGCTTTATTTTCCTAATCCCAGGACTGTCCCTGCTGAAGCTAAGTCCTGACACCACAGGGAGAGGTCAGATAACGTTTGTGTTGCCTTTTCCAAAGGTACTCCAGGGCTGGGAGAATGCCCTAAAAAGGGGAGGAAACCCTGACCCCACTGCAATCAGACCCCTTAGGGATGGTTTTTTGCATGTGCCAGTAAGGAATAATGGGAAGCTGTGCCAGGAAAAGCAGTGCTGAAGGGGGGAACATGCCAGGGATACCATCCCAAAGCCAATGTGGGTTGGGATATTTGGGGTTTAGTCAGCACAGTGAGGTTGTGAGTGCTCAGTGGGCATCCCCCATTCATCCTTTGGAGAGAACAGTGGGGCCATCCTGGATGAGGGATAAAGGCACCTGGGCACAGGGGCTGCCTCACCATGAGCCGGGAGCGCATCCAGCCACCACCTTCTCCTGCTTTAGGGTATCAGCTGGAGCCTCACTTCAGGGTGGGTGAAATCAGCTGAATTCTAGGGAATTCCCTCAAGCCTCCCACAGGGACATCAGTGGGGCTGTGGGGATGAGGGCTATAAATAGCCAATTCTATGGGATATAAACCTGTCATTGTCCTGATCCCGGCTGAGACTCAAATCCCCAAACACCACAACTCCATCATACCAAGGAACTCTGGCATTCACCTCTTCACCTGGACACTTTTCCAGCAGCCACAGGTAGGCCCAGGCTGTTAGAAAGGTCATTTCCCAGTGGGTCCATGCCAGCGGAGAGGAAAGAGGAGCCCGGTGTGCCTGTGCCTGCCCCACACCACGCTCCGGTACCGGCTGTGACCCGCGTTCGCTCCCAGGGCTGCCCAAATCCGCTCCCGGCTCCCTACAACGTTCATCTCTTGCAAAACCCAGCCCCTGATGTGCAGAGCAACAGTCCTCAGTGATCTCCACTCCCCTGGAGAACCTGAGCCAGCGACAGCTCAGCCAGGCATTGGGCTGAACAGGTCAGAACTCTCACCCGGCTGCTGCGCTTGGAGCGAAATCCAGCTACAAATGGAATTCTGGAAATAGCCTCCGAAACGTTGTAAGAGGCTACTTTAAAATGTCTCAAAAGGGCAGAAGCTCCTGCACCCCTGAGCACCAGAATTCCATGATCCCAAGGGTCCCTGCTGCGCCCCAGGTTCTCCACAGGGCGGCAGCAGCGAGGCGGCCCCGGCTCCCGCATTCCCGAAAAAGGGAATTAAAGGAACGGGAGAGTCCCGGCTGCCACAGCTCCGCTCTGATCGCTCTCCGGGGGGTTTGATCGGCCACAGGTCACACCAGGTCAAACGTTAAAGTGCCCTTCTCCAGCACTTCCATCCCTACCTATTTCAGCCATTAAAAGGATGCTTTTTATCGCTGTACTTTGGACAAAATAAGGGACACCGGGGATGCGGGGCCACAGGAAATCTTGAGGAGAAACCCATTAAAACCTGACAGAGAAAAGTTTTAATGCACTACAGAACACAGAAACCTGTTCGTGCCTTGTCAGGCCACCCCAATTCTGTCTCATCCACCTGAGCTGTGCAGGTGAGGCAGAGGCTCACCTTCCTCCTAGGGCATCGCTGTCTGAGCACAAAGCCACCGTGCCAATATCAGATATTGCCAGAATCAGATATTGCCAATATCAGATTTCTCTGCCCACCATTTCTCCCACTCTCCAACAGAGACCTGAGGGAGATTTTCCAGCCTGGCTGGTGCTCCACTGGGCAGCTGTTCAGGGCAAGTATCTCCTCTGGATTTGTGCAAACGATTGGAGCTAAGAAAGGAAAGATAACCGAGTATTCCGGGCTGGCTGGAGGGAAAAGATGCTGGCCAGAGCATTCCGACTGGGAATTTCATGGCATAACCTGAGGGAGATGAGGCACCCATGGAGTGGGCTGTGCATGGCTGATCCAGCCATGAGAGGGCAGCGAGACCCAGCTCATGGTGAAATTCTCATTTAGAGAAGAGCACTTCTGGCTTCTGCTCTGCCCGTCTGTCCAGCAAGGAATTCCCGCAGAATTCCCACGGCCTCTCTCTGCTGGGGGCCAAATCAATGCAAGGGTTTGCTCCTGCTCCTGCTGGGAGCAGAGATGAATCCCAGAGCAAGAAGCTTTTACAGCTGAAGGGAAAGGTTAAAAAAAGTGGTAAAAAACCACTGCCCTGTGCGTTGCTTGTCGCTGCAGCTGTGCCACAGAACCTCTTCCAAAACATCAGAGAGCACCCCAAAACCGTAAGCAGCAAACGCCAAGGGCTCCCCACTCACTCCCAGCTCAAATCCCTTTCCTTGACGTACATTTTATGACCTAGAGACCCCATCATTAACTACGTTATCCCCAAAATGTTTATTCTCTCCCCTCCGGATTACGTAAGATTTTCCCTCCAAAATATTCATTGTAGCTCTATAGAGCTACTCAAGTTTTACCCCCAAATTTTTCTCTATCTCTCCACTACTGATCATCTCAGTTTACCTCAAAATATTCATTCTCTACCATGGAGATTACCTCAGATTTTACCCTCATAATTTTCACTGCCTGTCGACTTCTAATTACCTCATTTTTACCTCAAAATCTTCGTTGTCTCCCCTACAGATTAACTCAGATTTTATACCCAAACTGTTCATTTTGTCCCCTATAGATTACCTCAGATTTTTTCCTCCAAAATGTTCCTTACTCTTAGTGTCTCTTACACTTCCCCCCCCCCCCAAAAAAAAACATAATTAAAAAGAGAAAGTTGCTGAAAAGCAGTCAACATTCTCCGTGAAAAAAAATAACAGGATGGAAACAGCAAAAGGAGCTAAGTGTTGAAGGTATTTTTTTTCTAAGCCTCTCTTGAGCTGTGCCATCACCTTCCTGAGCACCATCACCTGGCTCTGCCCTGTCGGGTGAGCTGCGGCACCTGAAACATCCCAGAACAATTTTCCGGGCGGTTTTTTTTGCACCTGTGTCCCGGCAGGAGTTCCCGGCGAGGCCGGGAGAGGGCACATCTCCACCAGGGATTTATTTCCTTTTTTTATTTTCCTGGCTCAGCAGTGCCAGTGAAGATTTTCCAGCTCGCTCTGCTCACTCAGGGGCTTCACCACGTAATGTTCCGGGTTTTTTAAAATTTCCTTTCTCCCCTCTTTGCTCCTCGGGATGAATTTCCAGGCTGGCTGGAGGCTTTGCCACTTGGAAGGTTTGAGGAATAAAATCTGTTTGGACTCAGAATTGTTCAGATGGAGCCACAAAGGAGCCCGCAGGACTCTCATCTTCTCCTTCCCGAGGTTCCTGCGGGATGCTGTGCGATGATTTCTGGGATGCTCTCCATGGAGAACCCAAAACCCTGAAAAAGACACATTTTTCTATCTTGGGAACCCACATCTGTCTCTTGTTTCTGATACATATTCCAGAAGTAATAAAATGCAGCAAGCACTCATTTAAGCCACACTGAGAAGCAAATTTTCATGATTTGACAGAAACTCAAACCATTCCGCTTATCTTTACCGAGTGAGGTCGGGAACACGGAAACTTGCCTATTTAAATCTTTTATAGATAGACCCAAATTGAGTTTTCAGTGGCTCTGTGATGCTCCAGAGCCGCTGTTTCTCTCAAAGTCCCGCTGCGTTTTGCTGGCTGCTCTTTAAACCCCGCCTAAGCAGAGCTCTGCTTTACGCCGGCCCAGCGGGGCTGCTGAGAAAGGAGGGATCAGCTTACAAAGCTCCGTATTTGAGCGGGGATTAACAAGGCTTGGAGGCAATTTGCAAACACACAAACTCTTCCTGGCTGCTGCTTTGCGAAGCCTTTTCTTAGAGCATCCCCCGGCCAGCCCCAGGGACAGAGAGGGCTCGGCTTAGCTGTGCCGGTCCCCCTTGACAGGCTGCTGTGAAATTCCAGCCTGTCCCTCCCTTAAGCCCCTTGCTGGGTGCAAACCCAGCCCCTGGGCTCTGGGGCACCCATGGCAAATCCCTTTTCCTGCTCCGGAGCTTTGACTGCGGTGCCTGTGAGCCCCAGAGGTTTTATTTAGAAATCACCCACCGAAAGGTGTTGGGGGCATATTCCCCTCAGGGCGCTTTTCCTCAACAAAACTCTGCCCAGGCAGGCCCCTAACAACAAAAGGTTCCACCAGGCTGAGAGGAAAAGCCTTTGGATCAGCAAGGAACGGGTCCACAGGGCCCCAGACAGTTCGAGGCTCTGTGGGTCTGTCATTCACACAAGGCAGATCCATTTCAACACCGGCAGGAGGAAATGCAATTTTAAAAGTTTATTAAACAACACAATAAGTGTAAATTCGGTCAGGAAACACAGAAACACATCACCCTGCTGGGACACAGAGCAGAGCTGTCCAAAGCAGAGGGAGCAGCAATTAAAAGTCTGAGATAGGGTTGTTATCTAATCCAGATAGCTCAGAAAACAGAAACCCCAAATAGTTTAAATTCCAGGAAAATCACTCTGTTTCCATTTTTTTTTTTTCTCTTGTTAACATCTTGGAAAGCCAGCTGAGGAAGTGGCTGCCACCACACAGGGCAGGAGATCCTGAACCTGCTGGTGAGGTTTTATTCAAATCCAAAATCCAAAAGTCACCTCCTCGTTTCTGCTTCCTCCTCTGTCTCTCGAGTATACGCCAGGATATTTGCCTCAGGAGCTACAGTGACTCTGAAATTGCTGCCTTTTCCTCTGAAGAGATTTATCTGTCTGTCCTGGTGACATATGACAGATTTTAGGGGGGATGATCACATCCTTCCCCTTGAAGAGTGCTCTGTTTTGTTTTCCTGCCGTGCTTGGAAGAGGTGGATGTTATCTCAGAGAGCAGACACTGCCACGGAAGGGCTGCCAGTGAACAGCCTCTCATCCTTGGCTGCAGTACCTGCAGGGAGGAGAGCTGGAATTGCAGAGAATGGGTCCCTGAGCCTGACTGGGACATCCTGAGGCTGCTTCACCAGAGGTCACCCTGATGCTGATCAAAGCACACGGAAGGACGGGAGACAGAGCGCCAGAACTTTCAAATATCCTGTGGGAAACTTGACTAAAACTTCCCTAATTTTCACCAGCACTGAACAGTGCAGTGCCTTCACTTACTTCTCTCTGCTTTGCTGTGCCTTTTGCTCAGTTTAACCTGGGTTAATCTGCCTTTCCATAGGCTTGTCCCTGTTTTGTCACGGTGCCTTAGGTCAGAGGTTTTTGAGGCGTCACCTCTGAAGCTCTGCTCCTGCTGTCACCAAATCTCGTGGGGATATTGCCAGTGGTGGCAGAGGAACACAATCAAACACTGTGAGTCTTGTGCTGAAGTGAGCTTTGGAAGTGCTCACTAATTCCATCACCTCATGCACTCTGTTCCTAGCACAGCCCCAGCTCCCTTCCTTCCTTCCTGGGGAAAAAGAAACGAGGGGAGAATTACGGATGCGTGACAGCTCAGCTGGCATCACCCAGCAGAGGAATTGCTTTCTGCCTCCCTGCTTGGGGTGCTGAGAAGCCTTGGAAGCCCAGGGGAGCCCCAGGAGATGTGCCACGTGCCAGTCAGCAGGGAGAGCAGCACGAGCCATCTTTTCCTCCGGGATCTTTTGTGTTTCACAGCTCCACCAGGCTGCTGGAGCTGCTCCAGGCTGCAGGAAAGATGTCCTTCCTCAGCAGAGCAGAGCTGTTCCAGACGTGCAGCTTCCAGCTGGGGGCTCCCCGGGGTTAACTCCCCATCAGGAGGGAACAAGGAGGCAATTTCCTTCCAGGCTGCTCGCGTTTGGTCTGCAGCCCTCCCTCTGGAAGTGTTGGGGTGGCTGTTCCGCAGCAGAGTGGTGGCCCTGCCCTGTCACACAGCTCTGGGTGTCCCCCAGGCTGGCCTTTGGAGGTGTCCCATGTGCCAGTCCTGCAGAGGGATGTATTTGGCTGTACTCACAGAGACGGGCTCGCCTGGCTGCCCGTTGATTTGTTTCTCCCTGCAGGAACTCTTGACGGGAATTTCAGCCAGGTTTCAGGGGTCTCCGAGGTAACTGAGGGCTCTGTGAAACTCAGCAGTGCACTGAGGAAATTATATAGTGTCCTACTGAGGGAGAAGTGGGCAGAATTAAATGATTGTACGTTCTGGGCCCACAGAGGAGCTGCAGCACATGACAGATTTCATCTGCTGGGTGTGATGTGGGATATGGAGCAGCTGGAGCTGCTGCAGCATCAGCACAGGGAGTGGGGATCAGGAGCTTTGCTCCATGAGAAACCCTGCAGTTTTTATACTCTGTGTTTGGGTTTGTGTTCTCTTCTATTCAAGCCCAAAGCCTTTTGTTTAGTGCATCACACCACATCCATGTGGCAAAGGTAATTAAAGATTTAATAAGTCAAGCTGATTCAGTGGCCATATTCTCTGATGCCCTCTCAGTTTCCATACTAAAGGAAATAAATTATTTCANATAAAAGAAAAAAAATATTTTTATTTTAAAAAAAAAAAAAAAAAAAAAGAAGTAGCCACCCAAGTTCTAGGGGTTTTCCTCAAGCAGAACTTGCTTTCATTTCCTGTCCAGGCTCAGGGCCCTGGAGCTGCAGACCCTGCTGTGTGTCCCAGCCCCAGGAGCTGAGATGGAGCAGGGGCAGGAGCAGAGGGTGGCACAGCCTTTTGTTCAGCAAATCAACAAAACCTTCCCAGGCTGGGACAGCTCCAGTGCTCCAATGTGAGAAGGTACAAAAGGGGAACCTTTTTTTTGCCAGACAAGAGCTGACAGCCCTGAGAGGTACCAAAGAGGGACCCAGTCCTGTTTCATCCTCAAACCAACCTGCTCAGGTGAACCCAGTCACAGAAGGATTTGGCTGATCTATCTGCAAGTAAAGCTGGTGCACCTCAGCTGACTTTGGTGGGGTTTTGCTCCTGCCCACAGGGCTGGTTACATCAGAGTAAACAAAGCAAACTCCTTTCTGTGTCTTTTCAAAATCCTCCTGATGTGTCCCATGACTGCTACTCCCAATGACACACACGAGGCTGATATTTTCAGCATAATTTATAATTTAGAACTTTTTTTATCCAATTAAGAAATGAGATCTAATTAACCCAATTTATGCCCCAAAGGAGAAAACAAACCTCAGTTCATTGTACAGGTATCAGTAGTGTACTATTTCTCAAATCTGAAATAAAATCTGAAGGGATTGTCACACAGCCTTTGCTGAGAATTATAGACCTCATCTAATGAACAGCAAAATAACCATCCAATAGTTGAGCTGGCTTTGGTTGGGGTTTTTTGGTCCATTTCAGTCCCAAAAAAGGCACTCCATGAGAATGGATGTAAATATGAGTTAGTAAAGCTGTCATCATCAGCCTCTGCTATGAGTAGAGGGTTCTGAAAACATCCAGGTGTAATGCAAAGTCCTTGGGAAATAATAATTCAAACAAACCAGAAAGTAAAAAAAAAAAAATCATAACAGATACTTGGATTGCATATCTGGGGATACTTTCCTTAAACTTGCTGCATATTTATTTATATTAGCTGATTTTTTTTTAATCCAGGTGGAACAAATAAATTTATAGGAAAATAAGAAGTATTTTGCAGACAAGTTGACCAGAAGGTGATGGGTGAAGACCATTTTGCAATCTTAGCTAAAAGTGAATCAGAAAAAACCTTATGAACAGAAGGGTCATTGAAAGTCTGTACCTTTGACAAACCTCTCTGCAGCAGGATTGTTTTGTTTTCAGTTCGTGCTCTGGGGCCGAAAATCAAACACAAATGTCAAAGGTTCACCTGGTTCTTCAGTCTGCTTTGTTTTGTTTCTTAAATGCTTTAAAAAAAAAGGTCAGAAAGAAAGAGGGAATAGCTGTCAGAAAGTGTCTGTGAGCACGCACAACCCTCTTCAGTCAGGTATTTTTCCTTCAGACATCTGAAGCTTTTCTTCCTGGTCGGATGTCATTAGCATATAATTAAGGTGCCATTTTCCTGTATGCTTAATGGGGTGAGTTCCTGAGGTTTCTTGGGAGGTTTCTTCCTCCCAAACTGAGGTCAAACAGTGAACCAGTCATTCCTTCCCTCCTTCTATTTATAAGCCATAAGAAGCAGGATGTAGTAACATTCTCTTGTGGTTCACCATAAGGAAAATATTCCATTTCTCTTTGGAGACAACCCCCAACAGCAGCAGAACTTCTTTTATGGAGTGAAAAGGGGGGAATCTCTGTGTGTGTCCTGCTTGCCAGGTCAGCAGCAGAGGAAGCTCTGGTGAGAACCACCCTCCCCTTCTGCCCCACCACCCCTCTCCTTCCTCCTCTCCCTCTGCCTCATCATTCATTTGAACATTAAAGCTTTTCCTCAAATCAAATGCTGTGTTTTCTCCCCAGAATCCATGCCCTGTCCCTAAGGATTGCAGAGCTCTGTGCAGGAATTTCAGCCGAGCGTTTGAGCATCCACAGCAGCGACCAAAGGGGGATGGCACCGGCCCTGCCAGGACACCTGGAATTCTTCCTGCCAGGACACCTGGAATCCTTCCTGCCAGGACACCTGGAATTCTTCCTGCCAGGGCCCTCTGGGTGCCCTGGCCCTTCCCCGAGTGACTCTGTGGGAACAAAGGAGCCGTGAAGGGCTCCATGAAGTCTCCTGGTTCTCAGGGTGCTTGGGAAGAGCAGGGGATGCTGCAGGCAATGCAGCTGGAAAAGCAATTCCTGCCTCCAGGGCTGAGCCCCGGCCCCTGCTCAGCCACAGACAAAGGCAGAGACAAGAGGCTCTCTGAGCCCCAAATACCTTCTCAATGGTGAGGAGGAAACGTCCCACGGGTTTTGTTTTTCCCTTCAGGATGTCAGCATCCCGTCCTTTGGAAACCTTTGTGCTGGAGCAGCCGTCCCCACTCCGCTCACACTGCTTCTCCTTGGGAGAGCCAGGGGGAGGAAGGAGCAGAGACATCCACCCATCCACCCATCCATCCATCCATCCATCCATCCATCCATC
>VWZP01008283.1:248385-301117 GCA_013396995.1 Dicaeum eximium | reverse complement strand
TCCAAAAAGCTTTCCCAGGTCTTTGTGGGCATCCCATGGTCCCAGCCATGTCTCATCCCTGTGCATGTGTGTGTGCCTTGGGTGCTGCAATCCTGTGCCTGACAAATCCCCGTGGCCCCAGAAAACCCAATTACTAATGTGTTTAAAATAAAAGATGAGTGTGTATTTATATCCATGCGTAATATTTTATATAACACTCTACAACAGATGTCCAGGGAGCAGCAAAATTTTAATTAAGGTTTTCTCATTGCTTTTCCTAAAGAGTCCAATCAAAGTCCCACTGAAAGATAGGAGTGAGACATTTTAAAAAAACCCCACGCAGTGACAAATGTTTACATGTATTTTATAACTTATTCTGTAAAGGACATCTGTGGCTCATCTAGTGAAAAAAAAAAAAAAAAAAAGACAAAACTATCTGGTATGAGGCTTTGTTCTGCTTATGCTTCTGTAATGATCATGCCATGAGTAGTGAGGAAAATCCTTCAGTGTCCTGGGTTTTTTTTTTTTTTTTTTTTTTTTTTTGTTTGCCAAATGATTTATCAGCACTTTATAAAGAGGCAGAAATATGTTTGATCTCTGGGTTGATGCATTTTAAGGGGGTCTCTCAGCAGCCCCAGCTCTGCTGGCTGAGGGCCTTGCAAGTCCCATTGAATTTAAGCCACCTTTGGACACAAATAAACCTCATGCCTGGTTTGCAAAGAGGGACTTGAAGGAAAAAGTGTTTGGGGATTGCCCACTGTCCCTGGGGGTGACACCACAGAGGGTTCTTGCTCCTGGGAGCTCCCTGAGTCAGGCCAGGGATGGGAGACAGGGGACTCCTCCTGGAAAAGAAGATTTTCCTGAGATCCAGGGAATCACTGAGCTGGTCCTAGAGGCTGGAATAATGCTGCTGGAGGGCACGCCTGGGGTCCTTTCTGCCTCACAGGTTCTCTCCAGAGCCTGGACCCCTCCTCCCCACTCCACACCCAGTCTGGGAGCTCTCCTGGCTCCCTGTGGCTGGAAGGGCTGGGCTGGAGACAGGACAAAGCAAAAGGACAAGCAGACCGTTCCCACAGGAATTTCCCGTTCGTGCTGGAGCAGATCCAGACTGCCTGTGAGCCAGGAGAGCCATCCACACGCTCCAAGAGGAGGGGAGAGCCCAGGAACCTTTTGTTTGCTGCCCCAGCGCAGAGCCTGCTCCGGGTGTTATATTTAGGTGCTATTAACAGTGATTAAGTGCACGATCGGGAGACAGAGCTGCTTCCTTGAAGTGCATTTAACATTCACGGTGTGAGTGATGGCATGGAAATCAATTAACAGGTGGAAAAATAGGCTGGTACATGCAAAACTCTCTGAAAAGGGCACCCACTTCTTCCTTGGGATCTTACTCATGAGACAACAAAAGGGAACCCACACAGACTCCGAAGGCTGAACCGTTCATTTGGAAGTTTTTCATTTCTTCCCTAAGGGAAGCTAAAGAATATTTTTAAGGTGTCTGCAGCGTTAGAAACGCTCCTTTTTTGGTCTCAAGCATTTGTTTTTGTAGCACATCTTGTGTGCTAGATGCTGATCTCCCAGGGTGCTGCACCCCAGGTCCTGGTGGGGCTCAGGGAGCATCTGTGGTGTGACCCTTCCCAGTGAGATGGACAATCTTGTCTGCAAACTGCTGGTTTTAAGGGGGTCCTAAAGTCTCCCTTCCTTGTGTTCCCTTTTCTGGATCCTGTGTTTGAACTTGCTCTGTGAATTGGGCTGCTTTTTGAAGAAAGCAGCTTCCAGACCTGTCCACAGCTGCTTTCCTTCCAAAGCCCTCTCCACTGCTTTTTCCCCAAGCTAACCTGGCAAGCTGAGTTTCTGAGGCTCTTCCCTAACCACAAACAAGGTGACAAACACCTCCTGAGATGCTCTGGCTGTTGCCCTTCCAGACCACTTCCCTCTTTCCACAATATTTTATTGCTGCTTCTTTTCTTTAGCACCTGTCCTGCTCCGAGAGCTGCAGTCATTCCTGGCTGGTGGAGTCTGTGCACCTGGAAATCACCTGGAATCACCTGGAAATGGGCTCTGTGGCACCTTTTGCAGGCAGTTTGTCACTCCCAAGGCACACAGAGGACACTGTGCACACCTTGCAGTCAGTTCTGACAGAAGCTCTGGAGTCTGCTCCGGGTTTCCCAGGCATTTGGCATCTCAGCAGGAAAACTGGGGGAAATTGTTGTCTTTCAGGCAGAGTCACGAGAGCTGACAGCGTACCAACAATGAGGGACATCAGGCATCATGAGGACACAGGGATGCCACATCCCTGAGGTTCAGCTGTGCCCTCAGGGAATTTCCATAGCTTTGCCTCCTTGCCACCTCTGGCTTTGACAGAATCCTTGGTGCTGACATTTGGAGAGAGAGAGCTTTGTAATTTCTCTGGCAGAAACAGGCCACGTCCACTCAGTAGGAAAAGAGTGGCATTTCCCCATCCCTAGAAATGGGAGTGCTTGGAGGAAAGTGCATCCAGCAGGACCTGCACACCAGCCAGGCACTGAGGATCCGTGCAAAATCCCCCTGTGAGCTCATTCCTGCCTTTTCCCTTCTCCCAGACACCTCAGATCCCTGTGGCCACAGCTTCCCAAGTGCCCCACACTCCCCAAAGCAAGAGGAAAACACTGAAATATGAATGGCTGGCAGATGGCCTGGCAGGACAAAGCTGAGTCTGAGGATTAAGCAGACCACAAGAAAAGCTGTCATTGCAGGTTGTCATCAGCGGTGAGTTATTTATTAGCTCCAAACAGTGCTCCCCCCAGACACCAAATGTCAAATGGTTTAATTTGTGGGACCCAAATCTTCCCCTTCCAGCTGCTCCCATTTCGTCCTGCCAGCTGCACCGTCTCATCTTCCAGGACCTGCCAAAGAGCCCAACATTAACATACCTTATTATGCACATTATTTTGCCAGGAGAGGCCAGATGAGGCCAAATCATCCTGATAATAAGCCCTGCTGTCATTAAATGCTATTATGCATGCTCGTGTTGATCCCCAAACCTCCACAGAATATTAATGAGGGCATGCTTGGCATTTGCTGCAGGGATTCTGGAGTGGATGAGTTTGGCATTTATTGGATCTGTCCACGGGCTGAAGGGATCTGTGGCTACACCAGCCACTTCTGTAACTCAGGAGAAAAATACGAGGTGCCCGGTACGTTAAATATTCCCAATTCACAAAAGATTTCTTTCTCCTTTGAAAAGGAATCATGGCTTGGGGGTTTGATTTGGATCCTTAGAAGGAAAGAAAGGAAGGAAACAGGAGGGAATTGCCTGAGGATGATCCAAATATTTCATTCTCATTTTTTGAAAATCTGTTTTAAGGTCCATTTGAAATGAAAATGTCATTGTGAAATGAGGAGCTGAAAATGCCAGTGTGAAAATAGAAGCTGAAACATTTCAAATTCTCAAATTCTCTGAATGCCTTTTTTTTTTTTTTTTTCCTCTCAATGAAGCAATGTATGATATTTTGACCTGAAGTTGTGACTAGCTTTGGTTAACCTAGAACTACATTTTTCTGTGATTTTATTGCTTGGGAAAAACCAGCCACCTGCTTTAAGTGTTCTGGCTTTTGAGGGGGAGGTATTTATGTTATAAAGTTCTTTTGACTGAAACTTTCAGCTGTTACTGGAATCTTCTGATTTCTTTTCTTCAGGTATTTATAGTTCTAAAAGACAATTGCTTTTCCTCTTCCTGTCCATTCTCTGCAAGTATTTTGGCAGTTTTTATGCAGCGTGATTTCAACCGGGCAGTAGCACACAAAAACGGTGGAGGAAAGTGCCACAAGCTCTCCACTGTAATATGACCATAAATTCAAGCCTTATTTCAGTTATGGGTGGTCACTTGTGATACCTAAAGGTCAAAGCCTCCCTGGCAGTGATTAACTAGTCAGGATCTCAGCCAGATTTCAGTACTTGAGGAGCCACCACTGTGGAAAATAGCTCGGGATCTTTGCCCTGACCCTTTTGTCGGGCTGTCAGTGCCAGTGATTGATTTCAGTCCCTGCAGAGCCCGGGGCTGTCTCCAGCTCTAATTGTGACCTAATGTGCAGCGCTGGACAAGTCGAGGAGCATCTCTGCATTTCATCATCCCTTTGCCCCCAGGGGCACAGGGAGCTGGGCAGAGCTCACAGGGAGGTGGGACTGAGCTGTGGAGGGGCTTTCCAAGAGTCTCAGCGAGTTGGAGAACTCCTCTCACCTTAATTCCAAATTAGCCAGGAAGATCAGAGCAGAGCAGAGCAGCCCTGGGAGATGGCAGCATTGCACATTCACAGACATCAGCCTGCTGGAAAGCAAAGTTCCTTTTGTTAATCCGGTGCTTCAGTGCTGTGCAAAGAGAAAATTTGGGTGTTAACACTTTTGGGACCTCTTTGCAGAAGCTGAGCCGATGGCATCAGGCTTGTGTCACATGCTGGGAAAAGGCAAGGTAAGAATTTTTACTTCAGCTAGCCTGCAGTCTAAAAAAATCCCACCAGGAAGCAGGCACCTGCATTTCTTCAACAGACAAATGGTTATAGATTAGAACATACCTTTAAAAAAACCCAGCAACCCCTTAGATAACATTTTCTGTCAGCAAACAGAAAGAAACGCGGAGCACAGGCCTAAAATCAGTCAGAAGAAAGGACCAAAGTATTTTTAGATGGTCTGGGTTCCCAGCCTGAGTGAGGGAATGACTTGAATCAAATCTAGGCAGGCCCCAGCCGTTCTCTCTGTGGCTGGTTTCAGCTGCACATGTCCCATCCTGGGGCAGCCCTCCCCAGCTGCACACAGCTTTGTTTTCAGCCTGGGGAGGATCAATCAAACGCAGGGAAGGCAGAGCAAAGGGAGGCTTTTCCTCTGAGTGATCCTTGCCCACAGAGGAAGCTTCATAACTTCACAAGCCAGGGTACAATATGTTCAACATATGTCAGTCTTTCCTCCCAGCAAGAGAGATGAATCACCTGTTTTCTCCAGAAGGGAGATGTTTAAATCCTCTCTGCTCATGAGGAAGAGGGAGCAGTTTTCCCATTGTGATGCACGTGAGTAACAATCCCAGCAAGGAGTGCAGCTGATGCTTCAGCACTGCTGCTGGCAGAAGGGATCCCGAGGAAAGGCCTGTTTTCCTTGAAAAATGCAAACTGTTTGCAGTTCCAGCAGTTCAAGGCCCAGGGTAGGAAGTTTGCTTCATTCTGCTGGTCACGCTTCCTCCCCACGGGCACTGATGGTGGCTGCAGGCTCAGGGGAGCTCTGTCACCTGGGGGAACAGTCAGGCTCATAAACACGTGAAATTTGGGTCTGGAGAGGGCTGAGACAGGCAACATTTCCCAGGGAAGGAGGCTTTTAAAAACACCTACAGCAGAACACGCATGTGTGGGTTTCAGTCCCCCCTGCTCATTTCAGCATTTCAGTCCAGCGTAACAGCAACAGCTCATGGGCTTAAGTGCTTGCCAAAAGCCAAGTTTCTGTCAGAAAGTCCCCAGAATAAGTGTGGTTTGCACATCAGGCTGCAGAGCTAAGGGAAACATTGCTGTGTAACCTCAAGAAGAGCCATGGAGGCTCCACTGTAAATCTGATCCTTGCAATTATTTCCATGATGACAACACCCACCAGCCTTAGCTGGAACCTATTTGTGCTGGGGTTGCTACAAATGGGGTAAAAAAAAAAAAAAAAAGCTTCTTCCTTCAGAGAATTTGTGAGATAAGTATGTGACAAGGCAGTGAAGGGCAGAGGGAGCCTGAGGAAACCTGAAATGATTTGTCAGGTGCAGGATTTCCTTCTTGAGGCCACTTGTTGGTTCTTACAGAGTCAGGAAGGCTCCCAAGCTCATTTTACTGTTTGCTTTGAACCAGCTTCTTTTAAAATTGTCATATAAAGAGGAGCATAATTCTTCCCCTGCCTGGCAGGAGCAGGGAGAAATATTACTTTGAAGAGGCCAAATAGTTTAAACTGTTTTTGCAACCAGCTTTTCTCAGTGTATGAATTGGTCAAACGTCCTGCTTGCACCTAGGTGAACACACAACCCAAGGCAGGTCCCCTCAGAGAGCAGGTTTGTCCTTCATTTTCGTGTGAACAGGGAATAAAAACTATCCAAAAGAGCACCCTGGGTACTCAATATCACAGTTTGCTTCTGCTCACGGGGCAGGGCAAGAACTGGGAGTGCAGTGCAAAAGAGAAGTTGTTGCTCTAAACTCAGATTGAACTGAAATAGTTCAACAAGTGAAAATTATTGAAGTAGCCTGGGAATAAAAATACGGAAGGATTTATCGGGGAAGCAAGCAGTTAGGGCAAGCTTCAGAGAAAATCCCAGCTTTGTGATTTAAATTGTGTCCTGTGCTCCCTGACCTCTGATCCCTGGCAGCAGAGGTGGGCCCTGGGGAAGGAGCACATTTTCTTTTCCCACCCTGTTCTGTGCATGCCCCACACACCTGGGCAGGCAAGGTGGAGAGCCTCCCTGTGTGGGTGTACAGAAACATCCTGCCCTCCACGCTGCTTCCAAATGCTAAAAGCTTTTCCTCTCGCCCTCATAGTTTCGTTCATTTAATGATTAATTAGTCACGGCTGAAAGCTTTCCTCACCTCCCAAAGTATTTCAGTGTGCTCAGGGAAAAGGGCAGACAGACCCCGCTGGTCAATCAGAGCCCAGCTCCTGCTGATGCCTTTCAGCATCTGCAGCACATCCTGCTCATGTCAGCAGCTTCCAGCATCTACCACTCGTTTCCATCCTTTGTGAAACGAGCGTGGTGTACATAACGCACGACCTAGATTGGTAAAGTGTCAGGAATTCTGTTCCAACAGCCCTGAGATCTTCACAAATCCATGTGCTACAGGCAGAAGAAAATCAGTCTCTCCCCTGAGTGATTCCATCCTGTCCCTCTGCTTGTCACTGGGACGCTCCCCACGCTGCCCTGGCCTGAATGCAGCACTCTGAATCCTGCTTTGAAAAGTCCAGAAATATTCCAGAAATATGCTAAGGGAATAGGCTAGCTGGCATCAGGATCATTTGGAGGGTTACTCTTGTTTTTAAAAACATTTCTTCTTTGAAGCTGAAAAGCTGAATTGCAGCCCCAAGCACAAGAGTTGTGGCAAACCCTGAGGCTGAGACTGTTCTCTGGTTTGCACACACCATCTTCTCCTTTCACCACGAGGCAGGGTTAGGGTCATGCAAGTCTGCTTTGGAATTAAATAAAACATTTTGCTTTGCAGCCTGGCAGTTCAGCATTGAGGTAAATGCACAGGCTGCACTTCAGGTTAATACCTTTATTATCAGCTGAGATATTTAACCTACCCATGGCCCCACTGCTGCCCCAGCCAGCCCCGAGCCCATGGTGGGGAAGGAGGGAATTTAGGTTGCTTAAAAATATTTTTCAATATTCATTTTAGTCCATCTGTGTAGCACAGTCAACATGATCTCTATCTTTTATTAGCAGAGGAATCCCAGCTACATTAATTTAAAGCTGGGCTGTTTGTTTAAAAAGCCACAGTTTGACTTTTTAGACTTCTTCAGTCCTCCTCATGTAAAATTCATGGCAGGATATTTTAAAGCTCTGCCTTGTACCCAGGTGTGTGATTCTCATGCATTCCAGTGTATAGGGTGTATTTTTCTGTATGGAAAATCGATTGGGCTCCCTAGAGAAAAGTTCCAGGTTTCACATCCACCCTTGCTGTCCGTGGAGGTAACATGGCTGGAATGGAATATCCTGGGATAGAATGGAATATCCTGGAATGCATTACAGGGATGAGGTCTCAAGTCCTTACTGGGACAGAACTGGTGCTGGTTGCAGAGTCAGGCTCTTGGCAGGCAAAGGGTGTAACACAGAAACCACAGGCTCAGCAGTTCTCCAGGAATTATCTGGATTTACTGCACTGCATTTGCTCAAGCTGATAAAGGGCTCCATTTGCAAACCCAACTTTTAAGTGTCAAAATCTTCTGTGTCTACTAATTCACTTCATGTGTACACACCAACATTTTATGGAGCTGCAGCTTCTCCTGCTTGCTATAAATCTCTTTAGAAGGGATCAAGTCATACACGCTGAGAATTCACAAAGCATGTTGAAATGTTGGCCCCACTAAAATGAGTGGGAGTCTTGCCTTTGGCTTCTCTAAGTCCAAGCCTTTACCCACAGAGCATAAAGAACAAGAGGATTTCTTTAGGCTTTAAAGTGCTTTTCTTATCCTTACTGGCATTTAGAGTTATACAGCACTTTTTTGATTATGCATTTTTTTTTTTTAAACCTGATTTTGCCTCGCTTCAAGAGCAAGCAAAGGCAGTGCTCTGAAGTGTGTTCTCTAAAGAGAACTGAGTGCCTCATCTACTAATGAACTGTAATTATCCTTTTCTTCAGTAGAAATTGCACTTAACCCTGAGCCTTGTGGGTTGCTGATTCAGAGAAGAAACAGGTTCTGGGTAAGTTTTGTACATTAGTATGAGCACAGCAATACCTATATCTGCACATAGACCAGCAAAAATGGCTTTTCAGCTGTGCCTATCAACTCATTTATCTGACTTGTAGAGCAGCAGAACAAAAATAAAATAGAACTCATAGTAATTTGGCTTTACCACAAATTCCTGCCAGTCTGCTCATTGTGTATTTTTGTCCACTTTTCTGTTTTTCCACGGCTTGAAAATTCTCAGTGTCAGCCCTCACTTTGGGAAGACATTGATGTTAAGTCCTCAGGCACTAGATTAAACATCTTTGTCATATGTGTGCAGCTAAGAAACCTCCAGCAATATCACTCAACACAACCAATTCCTACATTGTGCTCATCCTGAATTCCTGTTACACGTGTAGATATTTTTATTTACTCTAAGAATAATCTTCAACAGAAATTCAATTGAATTCTTGCGTAACCCGGGTACGAAATTCTCTGCCTCAACTTGGACTTGCAGATTGAATTAGGTGGTTTGCCTCGGAGGAGAGGCTAAAACAAGGTCAGATCTGCAATGTGTGGAGCTCAGGAATGCACTGGCTCTGCTGGGGTGGTGGAGGAAAGATCTCCAAGGTCTCTGGTTCCCTTTGATGTGCCCCGTTTCCCTGAGAGAAAGGCATCACTGCCCTTCGGGGCGTCCTGCCCCTTCCTGTTTCAGATGCCCACATTCCAATAAATCCCTCATTCTCCCACCCAAAATCCCTCACTGCCAGCCCAGGCAGCTGCACTGCGGTCACAGCCAGATTCCTTTTGTTGCCAGTCCATCTGTGCCTATTGCACAGGACCAAAATGAGTATTTCCAACACCAAAAGCAGCCTCGGGAGTAATTTTTTCTGGAGGCAGTGGCACTACATGCTCCTTTACATGGCTCCTCCCAAAGAGCTCTCTCTAGTCCTCATTCCTCATAAAACATTACAAGGCAGGGCTGAGCTGGGTGGATTTTGGAAGCCTTTATCTACTTCAGACCCTTTGTGAGAGGGTTGGCAGAGAGGCCTTGCCGTGCCAGTGAAGATGAGTCCCTTTCCCTCCCTGTGGGAGAGCGATTTCTGCAACAGAGGGACACACATGCACAAAGTGATGTGCTTCCTATTTTATTCCCTTTGTCCTCAAATTAAGTCTCACAGAGAGGCCTCAAGTACTTTAAAAGCCAGCCAGGCAGGGCTGTGGCTTCCCCGGGCTGTGTGCTCTGAAACTGGAGTCACTATTCATTTGCTTGTGATCAGCCCAGCCTAAAGGGGGACTTCATTACTTACTGAGTCCTTAAAATAACCCCCTTATTTGCAGTCCCTTTGCCTGCAGAGATCATTTGGGCCCACGTGCAGCACTGTTTGGTTTTAAGTTTCCATTCTGTTTTTAAGAACAAGAAGTCTCACATGCCTGAAACAACCTCTTTCCCCTCCCCGCTCTCATTAAACCAACTGACAATTGACATGTTTAACTTTGTCAATGTTTTGTTTTGGGTTTTTTTTTTTTTAATCATAAAGTTCACGGCAGGTTTATGTGTGGAAAGACTCTCCTTTCCTCAAAGAGCCAGCTGGACCGAAGCCATATCAAAAACTTCCTGTAAGGAAGACATAACTAGAAAGGAGAGAGGAATTTTTCGGTGCTATTTGAATCACACCAGGGGAAAGAAAAAGTAAAAGAAGCCGGTTAGAATTTGCTGGGGAAAAGGGAAATGCTCTGGCCAGCACCTGCTGAGTGAATCCGTGGTGGTTTGCCCTGGAATCCGGTGGGAATTTCAGTCACTGAGCTGTACAAAGCAGTGAAGTTCAGCTCAGCCTCAAGTAGCTGGCTCTCAGCTTCCTGACATTTTGTGGTGACACCGTTTCTCCTCCAGACCAGCTTCCAGGATTGCATTGTTGGTGCTGCAGAAAATGTTGTTTTCCCCAGAAGTCACAGCAGGGATCAGAGCGGAATTCTCAGCATCCAAACCAAGATCCTCAGCTAACTCGAGAAAATCCACAGATTTAAAAATCCCGCTTTATCTCATCTTTTCATGCACCAGAACTTTTCAAACACAGGTAGTTCTTGTGGGTGTGAATCTGTTCCTTCCTATTAGCTGGAGACACCATTGAGGAAACCTATTGTCTCTGATAGGTGGAAATTAAGTCAAAACTACCCAAAAGCTCTTCTCCCTCTGTCTGGAAAAACCTGAATGGATGTCTGAACGGTGCATCCCCAGAAATCTCTTTTTTTTTCTGACAGGAGAACACCAATTCAAATTGGAAGTTCCCTATATGTAGGGGAAAGCACTTTATAGGCTTGTTTTGAAACCTACACCTTCTCAGCCTTTCCCACTTCAGCTTGTAACCAATTTACAGCTGGAAGGGCTGAGGGCTAAAGCCCAGGTTAATTCAACAAGCAATTAAAACCAACTCAATTCTACATGCAGACAGCTCTCAAAAGTGGTTGCTGGAGCTCCACTGAGCAGTGCATGTAGATTTTTATGCCCAGGGGAACATCACTGAGGTAATTGCGTTTCCATTTAGAATAAATATGTTTTATTCTTTGCCTCTTAACTTGGTGTTTTTTAAAAGAACCATTCCCATTAACATGAAAAAAGAGACTGCTCTCCAGGCAAAAATAAAAAAAAAAAAAAAAAGCCTGAAAGTACTTGTTAAACAAATAGAGCATCTGCCATGAACATTAACTGCTTTGTAGCTGATTTTTGTGGTTCCCCCCCCCAGTCTAAGCAGAGTTTGTCTGCATAATTTCAGGACTCTGTGCAAACTCAAGCACCTGACAGTATAAGAATAAATATCTTATTTTTCATTCACCTGTTTTTCATTTCACCCACTTATTTTAAGCTCCTCTTCACGATTTTCCACCTAAAGCATCATTCACAACCATGACTAACACTAAGTCATTTTTGTTGCCTGCATATGTTGCATGTTTTACAGGTTGTGGGGAGTTTTTAGTCATTCATAATATTGGTCTGATTTGAATTCAATCTTTCTGAATGTGCACGTTCAAGTAGCTTTTTGCTTCCAGTTATTGAAAGAAATACCTACATGTCACCAGGCCTCCCCTCCCAAAAGGAAAACCTGGATGCAAAAGGGTGGATGATGGGATGCAAAGGGAAGAAAGGAAGGGGAAGGCTTGGTGAAGAGCAGGAAGATGGAAAGAATTCAAAGGGAAGGCAGTAAAAACCCCACCAGACACAGCTTGCCTTAGCACTGAGGGTACATCAGAATCTCCTGTGGGGATATTTCTGATCTGAGAGCTGGCTGGAGGAGCTTGAAAACTGTGAGCAGAGAAATTGGCTTCTCCTGTAGGATTTCTACTGGGTTCAGTGGCACAGAGCTTTGTCTGTCTTCTGCAAACAAGCAGGTTTCTGTCACAGATCCCCAGTCCCACCATCAGTTTCTCCTCCTCTGGTTGCTGCTGGTGGCTCAGATCAGAAGGGCTGAGGAAATACGGAGCAAATCCTCCTGGTGCTGTGGGAAATTCCATGGGCTCACTCGGGACAGGGCTGGAAGGGTCCTCTACAGACCAATCTCACAGCTTAATGCAAGATCAGCTGGGCTTAGCCCCCCTGGCAGATGTTACTCCAGCTTGTTCTCAAAAACTTTCCCTGCTGGAACTTCCACCACTTTCCAAGGCAAGCTGGTCCAGATCTTTGTCCAAAGCTCATTAGGAACTTTCCTCACAATTAACCTACATCTTCCCTTGAGGCCATTAAGGCTTTCTCTGTGCCCTGAGCACATGAAAGAGAAGTTTATTCTTTCCTCTGTGCAGCCTCCTCTTATGCATTTTGAAATTTCTGGCATCTTTTCCTTCATTTTTCCTTTCTTTAGCTGAACACTTCCACTCCCTTCAATGTTTCCCCACTGGTCTTGTTTTTTAGACCCAGTTCTCTTTGAATTAGTCTCCACCTCACATCCTTCTTGGAGAACAGTCCCTAAATCCAGACAGAGCAGACCAGCCAACACCATCACAACCCGACCCAGCAGTGTGAAATGATTATTTTTGTTGCTCTTAACTCACGGTGTTCCTGCCTGTTCCTCTCACCACTGGGAGCTTCCTTCTCAGCAGTTGGTCACTGCTGATCCAAGTTCATCCTGCAGTCACCAAACCACCTAAACTTTTCCTGCAAAACCACTCTGCAGGTGCCTGCTCTGCCCAGTGTTTGTGGGGACAGCTCGGGCAGCCTCCCAGGCTGACAGTGACTGCCTGAGAAGTGTTATCTCACCATCTTCCTCTTCCTTCCTCTATTTTTGGAGCCGTGGGCAGCTGACAAGGCTGAGCCCTGGCCAGGAGTTAAGGTGACTGTTTGTTGGCAAAAATAAAGCTGGACAGGACATGAGAAACTGCTGGCCCTGAGAGATAAGGACAGATAAGGTGCGGGAGGTTACAGATAAGGGCTGGGTTCTGCAGGTGGTCAGGGAGGTGTTAAGTGAGCGGTGGCCAGAAGTGACAGAGAACTGGAGAGAATCCCTGGGGGAGCAGGACCCTGCCAGGGCAGGGAGGCACAGGTCAGCACACCCAGGAGCACCGGGTGAGGACAATATTAGCCAGGGACCAGTGTCACAAACACCAGACCTGCTGCAGAGGTGGCAAAGCAAAGAAAAAGTAACTGGGGGTGGGTGGAGGAATGGGGGAGGAAGAAAGCACAGCACAGGAAAAGGAGGGATTTATGGATGGGGGGAAAAGGAGGGTAAAGAACTGCGTGTCAGGAAGTTCTGAGCTTGATTTCAGCTCGTGTCCCAAACCTGCTGCCCTCATCGTGCCACATCATCCCACAGCCTGTCCCGTGGCCAGGAGTGGGGACAAGGAGGGCTGTCCCTCCTGGCAAACCCAGGGAACATGGAAAAACAGGTCAAGGATCCTGGTGTCACCGGCCCCACACCTGTGCCAAATCTGATGGCATCACCATCTTCCCAACACTCCTGCAGAGCTTTTATTCTAAGTTTGACCACTTGTTTGAGCCTGTTCTCAGCACGGCTCCACAGACCCGGTGTGCTGCAGCTCAGCAGTGGGAATTAGAGGCCAGGAGAGGCATTTATTCAAGGCAGTGCTGTCACTAAAGCCTCCATTCCATCAAACTTTGGCTCGAGAATACAAGAAAATGATTTTACGCTGTTGCCGTGTCCCAGCCAAGATTCAGACCCTTCTGAGTGAAAAGTTATGTGTTCCTGCCTCTCATTTCCTCTCTTTTCTTTTATTCAGACACTTATTTATCATCCAAAACCAGAAACCTGGGGATTAATTTATTCTTTACAGAATGCAAAGAAATGTAGGGATTTTAAAAATTTCCAGATCTTCCATCCAACAAGGAAGGAATATTTGTCAGCTACTAATTTTTTTCCCCATTCTATTTATATTTGCATTCTTTCTGTCTGTGATAGCTACTCCACTTCACCCCCTGATATTTTACTAGACAAAAAATGGGAAACTCTGGCCCCACTGACGTCAAGAGGAATTTGGGTATCGATTTCCCTGAAAAAGCAATTTCAAGCAGTGAGCTGGCAGCCTGCACAAACCTGTGCCCAGGCTGCCTGCATGCAGGGGGCCGTCACCCTCATCACACAGCCCTTTCATTTCCCTCTTATCCAGCTCTAGATCCAGCTCAGAGGTATTCATAAGAATCAGTAACAGACTGGAAAGATGTGAGTCTTGATGTTAACTATCTGCTTTTATGCAAAGATGCATGCTTTTATGGTTTCTCTGATGTTGGCTTCAGTTACTCCTAACTGGGGGTCGTGCTTGGCTGCCAAGTCACTGAGCAACTTCCTCTGTTTAAACAGAATATATAAGCCTTACTCTTTTGCAGAGTTCATGACTCTTTTGTAAAGTGTTTTATGATGCAGTTGTTACAGAACCCACCATCGCAGTAACAGCTCCAGACAAGGGCTGGCTGTGGGGCTGGCTGCCAGCCCGTTTCCTGGGATGGAGCTTTTTCCATGGCTGTCAGTGGATGGATGCATCCAACTGCACCACACAGCCCACTGCAATAACAGTGCATGGGCTTTGGAGGGACGTGTCCAGGCATTGTTTCTTCCAGGGAAAAGTCAGGGATCAAGAATCCAGCCCCGTGCAGAGGATCCTCAAGGCCTTTGAGGCCCTTCAAACACACTTGGAGTGCTTTTTCAGAGAGGCTTAGCAGTGCTGCCCAGCACACCAGCCCTGTGCAGCCATGAAGTCACACCACTCATCTGTTCTGTCCCTTACAGCCATCCTTTCCAGAGGCTCTGTTTGTGGGAGATTTGGTACTGAGTGCTCAGTACCGAAAGGTGGAGCAGCCCACGGAGGGTGACCCAGCCTTTTGTCACAGTGCTGGGTCAGCTCAGCTCAATAAGTGGTGGCCTTGCAGTAGTGAATGGTCTCCAAAGGGCTCTGAGCTGCAGCTTCTTCTGCTCTTCAGGGCACAGATTTCCCACTAATGAAAGGGGAGTGTTTGGGAGATGGTGCTGGCAGAGCCAGTTCAGGTAAAAGGTAAACCAGCACATTGTATCAGCTGTAATGGTGTCACACTGAAAGCACAGCTCTGTGTGAGGGATGCTGTAAATCAGCTTTTGGATGTCCTGTTTTTAAATCTCACCAAATACGTTAATTATCAGAGGAAAGGATGATCCTGGCCTCACGTATTTGAGGTGACCTGGTTGTTTTGTGACTGGTTGAATCACAGAGCACTCACAGGGCTCCTGTCCTGCAGTTCAGGCTGAACACCTAGAGGGCCTCAGATGGGACTTTTACTGCTCTGCAAAGATCATGGTTTATGGGAAAAAATGTTAATACATCCTCATCCAGGCAGAGCTTTTGATCCCATCCCTCTAGATTCCAATCCATCCTTGGTAGCCTGACTCCAAGGAGTGACCGATGCCAGATGCTGCAGAACAAGGGCTGGACAATTTTAGAGCATTTTGGATAGAAGGAAATCTTTTTCCCAGCATTAGTTTGAAGCACCAGTTGGCCCCAGTTCTGAAGCGTGTGGGGGAATAGAAGGGGTGAGGCTGCACTTTAATTCCCCTTAATGTAGATTTGAAATGGTGGGTTTTGTTTCCCATATGAATGCAGAGGTATTTTCTCTCCTATTAAACATCATAAAGGAAAAAAAAATCATTGTGAACCAAAGGTTTTGGAACATTAAAAGGACAGAAAAATCTCTCTGGTGACTGCTAGGGCTAAGCTAATGCTGAGTGCCCAGTTCCCCTGGTCATCTGCTTTCCTGAAGCTCCTGAGTGCTCCTCCTATGGAAGTCTCTGGTTTTCCAGCAGTAACTCTTATTCCCTGTGCCTGAGGGACTTCAGCAAATTATTTCAATTGCTCTATTTTATTTGCCGTGTTTCTGTTTTTAAAGCAAACCAGCCTGGAGTTGGAAATCCCTTTGTAATGGACAAGAAAGTAACGAGATTCCCTGGAAGTCTGTATTAACATGCCAAATCAATTACGCTGTAATTAGCCAGAACTGTTACTTGTTGAAATCCTGTCAGCAAAAATAACTCACGCTTCCCCTTCAGTTTGCTCCAGCACCTCCATCCTCTTGTCAAGGACTTTGAGAGAGAGACCACCTCCCCCAGCCCCCATCAGACTGAAGGCAGGGAATGAAACCCAGATGTGCTCATCATTACAAACATGGAATGGCGGAAAATGGTGAGGAAAAGGAGGACAGAAGTCTCCTGGCCAAGGCACGATGCCTTTCCAGGGCAGGATGAGCCCCGTGGGCAGGCTGGACCCTGCTTTCCCTGGGGCAGTGCTGCAGGCTGCTGCTGCATTCCCTGATTTCTGCCAGCCCGCAGAGAAGGAGGCTCACTCCTGGGAAGCTTTATCTGCAATTCATTTAGGAAAGAGGCAGGTCCTCTCCTCTGACCTAATTGAAAACAGGCAGCCCCCTCCTAATTGTGCACTCGAGCCAGTTCGTGTGCAGTAACAGAGGAAATTGGAGAGGAAAAGGGTTCTGAGTTGGCATTCATTTCCTGCCCTTGAAGGTCCATATGCCAGCTGTCTGTCTATCTATCTATCTATCTTATCTATCTTATCTATCTTATCTATCTTATCTATCTTATCTATCTTATCTATCTTATCTATCTTATCTATCTTATCTATCTTATCTATCTTATCTATCTTATCTATCTTATCTATCTTATCTATCTTATCTATCTAGCTATCTATCTATCTATCTATTTATCTATCTATCTATCATCTATCATCTCTAATTCACATTGTTCTTCTCTCTGCAGGAACATGACTTCAGGTAAAACACAAGCACCAGGATATTTTTTCTGTTCCAATTCTAGGCAAGGGTGTAGAAGTGCACTGCTTTTCCAAAAGGCACCAACAAAACCATTTGGGGTTTTTTCTTTTTTTTAAGACTAAAATACCTCTTAGTGCCAAAAGAGTTAATATTGTTCATTATTAGTTTCAAAAGACCCTTTTTGGGTTGGGCTCTGCCTGCCCACAAGGAACACCCCAAGAAAGTGGTCATTTTTGGTTGAAATATTGCAAAGCTGAAGGAGAGCCTTCATCAAACAGCCAACAGGAGGAGGATGTGAAATGCCCTTGTCAGCTTCAGGAGGTTTAATTCTACAAAGTCACACGTGCTCTGAATGCAGAGTTCTATTCAATAACACCAAACCAGCAGCAAGACTTCTGGTGGTGTTTTAGGTGAGTGTTTGCAGTTCCAGAGATGAGCTATCTTTACAGGTCTCAAGTTTTGTGAGCACTGGAGGAGCCAAATAACTCAAGAGTTGTTCCAAAGTCACCACAGGGTTTGGAATCTTGATTGTATCTATCTGATCATGCATTGAATGTGCTTAAGCAGAAATAGAAATGGCTTTTAATTGCAATCAGGCAGCTGTACATACCAAAGTCACCGCAATATGCTAATGA
This sequence comes from Dicaeum eximium, assembly GCA_013396995.1. Lineage (NCBI taxonomy): Eukaryota > Metazoa > Chordata > Aves > Passeriformes > Dicaeidae > Dicaeum > Dicaeum eximium. Next base: position 283,885 of record VWZP01008283.1, on the reverse strand, counting down.
GATGCTAATATATCCCTTTGCCTTTGCTGCAGTCTCTTTTAGGATTTTATCCCCCAAATGGGTTTTGCAACACACATATCAAGGTGCAGGCTTTTGGAAAACTGCTGCTTAATAGGTGGAATTTTGGGGATGCAGCAAAAGTGGGAGCCTTATTTCCAGGTTGCCCTGGACCACCAGAATGGACAATGCTTGGATTATTACCTGGGCTCTTTCCAGGTCCTCAAATGCATGGGGAAAGGGAGCCTGCCTTCACTGTTATGGTTAACTGCAGAGTTATTGATGGGAATTTTAAAACTATTTGTCAGGTGGAGGTTTGAGGAGGGGAAAAAGGGGGCTAGAGGTTTAAAGCAATTCTGCTGGGTGCTGGCCAGTCATGTAGACCAAGAACTGAAAGTGGGTGGTCTGGAACAGAGCCAGTGGAAACAGGGCCAGGAGATGGTGTCATCCTTGACTCCAACACATTGGTGTTTTGGCTCTCTAGCAAGGGTTATTTTTTCTCTTTGTTCTGCAGTTCAACACAAACATCTTCATTTTCTAAAATCCGTGGGCTGAGGCGTTCCACCTGCCAGGTGGAAACACGGACCAGAAAAATCACAGCAAGTTCCTAGAAAGGAGAACAGACCAGGAGCAGGCCAAGAGGAGGTGTCACACCTGCCAAGCCACCCAGCCAGGAGGAAACTTGGCTTTGGGCTCTCAGAAAAGTGTGCAAGAGAGTCTTGAAAATCACAAAATAAAGCAATGTGATGTCTCTGGGACCTGCCCACACACTCAGCCTTGACACTTACCTTGAAGTGTTTTGGTGGAAGGTGGGTGTGAGGCTTTGGTATCATCCCCTTAGTCTTAAGCAGCTAAAGTTTCAAGCAGAGCAGCTTGACATTTTCCTAGAAGTGGGAGGGATGTTTTTTAATTTTAAAATTTCTTTTTCTTTTTTTTTTTTTCAGTAGGGGTTGGGCACGTGCCTATAGGTTTTGCAGCACTTTGGAACTCTTGCCAAAATCTGATTCCAGCTGAGTTAAGCTGTGCCCTGTCTGACCCTTTGGTACTGCAGGGCTCTTCCCAGTCCATGGATTTCCAGGTGGGCCTCCCACTACTCAATTTTACTGTAGGGTTGAAAAAAACTTTTAAAATTATGCTGTTAAAGAGCATTTCAGAAGAGCTGACTGGATGCTGAGGAAATAAAAGGGATCTTTCATTACATGGGCCAAACAAAGCAAATCAGCCCAAAATCCCTCTGAAGGGAACTAAGTTATCAAAGATTTCAAATTAATTTCTTCCATGAGGGCAAAAAAACATCAACCCCCTCAAAAAGGCATTATTTTCTTCACAAAATAAGGCCTTCAGCTTGAGCAAAATGCTGATTTCTGCCCTTGTGAAAGGAAAAACAAACAAAAAGGAAAACTAGGGCATTAAAAATCTGCAGTAAGAAATGTCCCCCATTTCAGGGTTGCAAGGACTCTTTGGGATGTGGGTAAATTTAGTGTTTGTTATTTTTTTTTTCTTGAGCAGAATTGCCTCCCATCTCCCTGCCTTCAGGCAATTTTAGGAATCTTTTTCTGACATAAATGGATTTTCCCCAAATAAATGTACCAGCACAGACAGTCCTCAAGCCACTGATGATTCCAGAAAGACTAAGGCCACATTTTTCAATGAATTTACTATTTTCCAATACATATACATGGCTCTGCCCCCGTCTAGCACAGAATCTTCTGAATATCACTTAGCCAACGTGTTAAATGTCTATTTTAAGTTGTTTTCCCACGCTTTGAACAGTGAAAACAAGTCCAAGCTTATGTGGAGATCATAGCTGGGATGTGGGAAGCCTTCGATTGCCACCTTCATCTGCCTTGGAGGACCTTTGTGTTCCCCCTTGGAAGAGGAAAACCACACAGCCACATCTGCAAAACCAAATATTCAGCCCCTGGCAGCCAGCAAGCAGCAGCCAGAGAAAGGACACAGCATTTAGGGGCTCCCAGAACGCAGATGTAAACAGAATTTCCTTCAGCAGCAGAGAAAGCACAGGCCAGGCTACCTGAAAAAAAAGATAGTTTGAGGTGTTGGCAGCTGAATTGGGCTATAGATGCTGCTGAGGTATTTATAGAGCTTCTGGAAGGGGATTTGAAAATACACCATAATTAAACATTTGAGCTGGGATAATGTTGTGATAAACGATCATATGGAGGTCCCAAACGCCTTAAATAGTCACTGTGTGCTCCTAAACCAGAATGTTATTGCCTCTGATCTTGATTTAGTGTCCTCAAAATGGGCTTTAAAAACAAAGGAGGGACAGAGAAGTCAAGCATCAAGTTTTTATTTCAGGATTTGAAAGCCTAATGAGGTAAGGAAGCTACCAGGAGATCCATAAAAAGAAAGGCAAAAGGTTGAGCAGTGCACAGACTTGCAGAGGAGGTGGTTGCAGATGTGCATGATACACAACGCAGGGCAATTGCTAAACTTGCTATTTAAATGTTAATCAAATCCTTTCGAAATAGAAGCAGGGGAAAAAAGGGATAATTCCTCTTCCTGTACTTGATCAGATGGCAGTGGGAGAGCCCACCAGCTGTGAGGAGGCTGTGGAGTGCTTGGCTTCTGTTCTGGTAATGAGGTTTTGATGAGGAATGCACTTTTTACCAAATTATGGTTTTCCTCGGGTTCCCAACACGGGTGCAGCTGAACTGGAGTGAGGGGCTGATGTCCTGGTGGCAAAAGGGACCTTGCTTGGCCCTTTATGAACTCCTGTCTACTCCAGACACCTTTCAGAACAACTGGGTGAGTTCTGGATGAGCACAGGAATCCAGAGCACCAGCAGTGATGGGCACCCAAAACTTGGACATTTTGGCACATCCTCCCTTGGCATGGCTGCTGAAGGAACTGTAACAATTTGCATCTCCTAAGAAACTTCACAGGCATCCCTGCTTCATTGTACAGCTAAAATGACCCCAGCCTTTAGGTTTGGGCTGGTTTTAGAGGTGGGATGGTGGGCAGGCCTTTCCCAGCCAAACACAGCGGTGACAATGAGTGCAGGGTGCTGAAAATGCCACTGAGTTTGTCACGGACAGCCTTCCCTGTCCTCTCCTCTGCTGGCCTTCCTTACAAAGTCAGGACACTATTTTTATTACAGTTTTTCTCCCCCCACGGTGAGGGCTGGGGCTCAGAGCCATTTCCCTGTGCCCCAAAGAGCCACTGGGAAAGAGCAAACAGACTGGGGAACCCAAACAATTCCCTGCAAGGTGTGAGGGATCTGTCTTCCCCCAACACACTGCCAGAGGAGCAGCCTGACATCATCTTCATTCACCACACAAAATCTACAGCGAGGGCAAACACCCTTTTCCTTCCTCTTGGCTCAGCTTTAACTGTGCAGAGCCTAATCCTCACTGGCCACAGGAGAGATGGTCTGTGTGTGTTTTCCTCTTCCTGTTCTTCTATAAATAAGCTGAGCTTTGCATCATTGTGTATTAAACCATCACTGTTGTTTTTTTTTTGTTGTTTTTTTTTTCCTTAACTCTTTGACAGACAATCTGGACAGGATGCAGCCCTTGTACTGTTATTTACAGCAAATCCTGAGTGCTGCTGGATCCAAATGAGGATAGCAAATGTGCATCCTAAGGAGACCTATAGCTTTAGAATATGAACAATGCTGCAGGAGTATTAAATCTGGATTCTCCTGACTTCTGTGTACAGGATCTGCCTGTGGTATAGCATTACATTCATTTTTACTCTGTCATTCAGATGCACAAACCAAGCATGCCAACGTGCCCATACAGACGTTAAGAGCCTTTTAAGTTCCTCTAAGATTTTGTAAGCATAGGGAATAAAGCTAAATGGAACAATTATTCCAGCACAGTATTACACACAGCAACCTCCTGAATAATTCCATGTGTGCTGTCTCAAAGCAGTGTCTGAGGAGAGCTCCAGTACACAGGTTTTCATGGCTCTGTGTGATGTGAAGCAGTTCCAGGACAGGAAATACAATGTATGGGCTGTACATTTATTGTCAGCGAGAGGAAGACTTTATCAATATATAAATATATAAAAAATAGAAATGTATAAAATACAAAAATAAAAATATAAATATATAAATATAGAAATATATAAAAGATATAATCAATAAATATATAAATATATAAATATATAGATATATGAATATATGAATATATGAATATATAAATATATGAATATATAAATATATGAAGTCCACAGGCAGAACCTGTCCTGTGTGCAGTCTCTGTCACGCTGACCATGTCTTGCCCAGCAGCCCAGGAAGAAGCAGGGCCAGCTCATGGGGTCAGTGTGGTGGCTGTGGTGGCCAGGGAAAGGCATCCCAGCTCTCCTCCTGGCAAGGGCTGCTCCCATTGACAAGCTGGCTCTGCAGCTGAGTGTTTGGATGTGGCTGTCACATCGCCCTGTCTTTGTGACAGGAGTTAAGTTGGTTTGAAGGCATTTTCAAAGCAGTAACCGCAGGATATTTTTAACTGGCTTGTGCTCGTGGGAAAAATATAGTCACTTTTGTTTAAATACAACCTGAAATTGCTCAGCCCACGTTGATAGGGCATGTCAAGTGGGATGTGTAATGCCAACATGTCCTACAAGCACCATGACATCCCTATATATAGTGGAGCAGCCATTTCATGTGAAAATCCCTGTGCTAAACATGAAGCAAATGCCTTTTCCACACCTGATGCTCAGAGGGGGAACACCATAAAATCAGCTCAGAAAGTGGCTTCTCGCCTTTCTCCTCCTCACCACGCTGTCCAAAATAACCTTCCACGTGCAGCAGGTTAACATCTCCTTGTCTTGAAGGTGACACCTTGCCCCACACAGAAACCCCTTCCACAGGGAGGATTTGGGAATGAAACCTCTGCCAGCATTAAGGATTGGGCTGCCTCCAGCCAGGCCCTGCTCATCTTCTCTGGGGCCGTCTGAAAATATCAGAACCCCCCAACCCTCATCTGGGATGAAAAGAGCACAAACAATTAATTACAACAAGCTGCTGGAATTGTCACCCTTCAAATAACAAAAACCCCCAAGCCACACAGAGCAATCCTGCCTGCCCCTGTCAAGTGCAGAATCAGCAAAAGGTGTCATTATTCCTGTATTACACCTAGCAAACCCAGGAAAAGCTGAGGATCTGGAGCAGAAATCACAGACAGGCTGGAGAAGTCAGCCAGAGGCACACAATGTACCATGGAGGGATTTTTCAGGCTTTGGTGACAGGAGAGATTTGGATGCAGAAGCATTTGCCAGGGGCCACCACTTGCTGGGAAGGCTGAGACTGAAACCATTCTCTTTCAAGGCAGCCTGTGGTGTGTGTGGCTGTGCAAGGCCTCAAGTTACCAAGACAAATGGAGTTTAGAATCCATATGATAGCTGAAATTACATTTCTAGCTGCTTTTTTTTTTTTTTTTTTTTTTTTTTGTGGCTGTATTATTGCTGTGAGCTCTTTTCTACTTGGGTGGATCTTGACCTGACCAGGGGTGTTTTTAGTGTATGAGCTCCTGCTTAAGGTTATTTTTTCTGTTTAACCTCCTGCTAGCGTCCCAAAGTGCTGCACAAAGCCCTTATCAGGACTGCGGGGCAGGTTTGAAGATAAGCATTGTTTCTCTCAGTCACGATTTGAGAGTGAAGTGGTGGGAGTTTCATTGTCAAAGGCTGGCCCAGCTGCCAAGTTTTAAACAATTCTGAGATCAGCTCGCTCTGCCTCCCTCCTGCTGCTCCCTGTCCCTGCTTTGAAGTGACTTTTTGGAAGGAGTTAATCAAGTGCAGAGCTTCCAGGCTCAAGCAAAAAAAGTCTAAGACTGTGAAGGCCACGAGGGGTTTTCCTTGGTTCACTTTACCTTGCTCCACTGCTCCTAATATCCCTGCTTGCCCTGAGTCTACATTTACCTAAAAAAGTGTCAGTTCCCATTTGGGGTTTTGGGCTTTGGTTTGGGGATTTTTTTTTTTTTTTCTTGGCTTTGTTTTTCCCACGGTGAAGAAAACCAGCCCAAACCCAGCAGAGCACCTGCTAACGTTAAATTCACATCCACAACACGTGTTTTTCAGGATTGGAGCTAACACAGATTTTTCTCCTAGCCAGTCAGTGGCAGCCCTACATCAATTAGCAGGATGTGGCAGCCCAGTAGGATCTATTTGACAGACATGCCCTGAGGTTTTAAATTGTCTTGCTCTTTTACACAAACTGAACAAAGCCCACAGAGCTGCTGTTTGTATCCCGTGCTCCAGTTGTTCTGGGGCTGTGTCCTCCTGCCCTGAAGGAGGTGAGGCTGAGGAAACCTGCCACTGCTCTGGGAAGCAGAAAAAGCAGGAGCAGAGTAATTCAAATGCTTAACACCTCCTGTGAATGCAATTTGCATTGTAGAAAGACCGGGTAATTTCTCACAGTTACAGTCAGTCAGGAGATGCTTCCCCACTTTACACATCAAGGAGAGGAAATCAAGGTTGTAAAAGCCCTGTTTTCCTGCCTAGTCCCAGCGTTCCTGTCGGAGACGGGGGAAGCTGCTGGGTTTGTGTCTTCGGGAGCATCACCCGGTGGGACACACATCCAGCTCTGAGCCCAGGCAGGGATGACTCTAAAACCTCTCCTGCGGCATTCCCCGAGTTCCCACCCTGCTCCCTGGCCAGGCTGCACCTCCAGCTCATCCAGGATTCAGGCTGCTCCCCATCATCATGGAAACGCTGCTCTTCCAGAGGAAATCGAGCGGTTCTTCTCCTCCGAGTGCCAGAATTTCGGCTCGCCTGTGCTTCCCTCACGATGTCTAACAAAAAGCGATGCCTGACTCATGCCTGCACTGATTCACACCCGAGAGCTCCCAGTCCTGGGAAGAGCCGTGCAGACAGTCAGGGAGAGATGGTTTTGGGGGCTTTAGGAGAGTTTGCACTTCTCCTCACACTAGGGGTGAGTGTCTGAGGTGAGGAGCCTCAAAGCCCTTCACCCCAAAGCCACAGCACTGCTGTCCCTGAGGAGCCCCTTGGATTTTCCCTGCCCAGAGTACCTGGCAGAGATGGCCTCTTTCTTCTTGTTCATGCAGCCCCAAAACATCTGAGCTTGGTCCTTGCGACTGCTGTGCCCCCACAGCCCTGCCAAGCCACGCTCGAGGGCCAGGGGATCCTGTACCCCGAACAGGACGAGAGTGACAAACAGGACAGGAGCATGTCCCCTCCAGAGAGAGGGATGTGGGGCTGATGGATGAGGGGAGGGGAAAGGATTGAGTGCAAAGAAAGGGTTTATGGCAATCCCCAGCCTAATAAAACTGAAATAGGGCAATTTCTTATTCCGAAATCCGTCAGTGACCTTTGGCAAATCAATTCATCTGTGTCTGGGCCTCTAGTGAATGGGAATAATACAGCCTTGCTGTCTGGAAAACCCTGGGTAATTCTCAGATGAAAGATGTTTTATTGGTACCAGTATCATCCTTCACTGTCATTAGCAGGATAACAGATCCATCACCTAGCAACAGAGCAGCAACTCCTGCTCTGCTTGTCCACGGATTTCTCTTGGATTTTGGCACTCTAGCAACCTGCTTTTCATTGCAAGAGGTTTTACAACCTGTGACTGCTGCAGACAAGCACATCTGCCACGCCCCAAGTCCTCCTGCCCCCCTTCACTGCCCCCTTTTACCTCTCACCAGCACAGCAAACAAAATGTGCTCCTCTCAGCCAAAGCATCCCAGCAGAAGTTTGGAGCTTTAAAATATACATATAAGCTCCATGCAACCTCAGGAATGTGACTATCTGTCAGATGTGCACGAATTACAGGGGGGAAACTAGCAGTCAGGAAACTTTGTGAAATTTTGCAAAAGCCACAGATTTTAAGAGTTGCTCACTGAATGTCACCAACCACTGAGGATCAGGAGTCCTGCCACGTCCTGGGATGCCTCAAGGCACATGACAGGAGCAGTCCTTCCACCCTCAAACACCCTACCTACAGCACTAAAACCAGCATCAGCAGCTAGCTGGAGAGAGGATCAAAGGGAAAGATAAGGATAATAAAAGCATTGTCCTGTCTTATCTCAGACAAGCCATCCNTCCTAAGCCCTCTGCTCAAGCACGGCTGTTTGGGAAGGCCCCTTGCTGGAAGAAATATGGGGAAGATGTGCACAAGGATTTTTAGCTGTTTAGGAGCAGTCAGATTCGTGTCTATTAAAATACATGAATTCATGACTGCCAGCTAGGCTTACATGACAGGTTATTAAAAAATACTGCACAGTCAGAAGCTCTTTCAGTTTCTGAAGGCACAGCAGCCACTCCAAGGCATCAATTACTTTTTCTTTCAAAGAGGAAAACCCCCTCACAGCCATCTCATGTTCCCAGGGCAGTACCTGGGCCTGAGCAGGGCTGTCACCATGGTGCTGCCCGGGACACGAGGCAGAGTGTGACACTGTGACACCGGTAATTGCCAGCAGTTTGCTTTTCTTGTCCCTCACCACCCCGGCACGAAGTAAAAACCACAAAGGGCTTAAGAAATTGCCTTTTAAGCTTTTATTTACCGTGCCTGAAAGGATTTGAGGACTGTCAGTGTGAAATTCCTGTAAGAATTGTTTGTGGGATGTCAGCATCCCTTTGAACAGGTGAGTCTGACCTTCCCTAACTGCCCTGTAATCCCATCCTCAGCCTGGGAGGCAGGTAAATAAAAAACAATCGGGTTCCCAGCCTGGCAGTGACTCGGGATTTGGTGTCTTCATTCAAAGGGGCTGGCAGGTAACTGAGTAAAGATGATACTGTCCACACAAGCTGCTCTCTTGGCCACCACAGTTCAAGCACAGAAAATGTTCTGAGCAAAGGGTGGGCTGGGAAGAGAAGGAACTGCCTGAGCAAGGCTCTGCCAGCAAAGACAGAAACGAGGAAAGTGTTTGTTTCCTGACATTGTGACGTTTGGGCATCCCTAAATCAGTGTCATGGGATGCTGGCCCAGGTATGGGCCCAGGCCCAGCTCACTGGGATGCACAGGAAACTGGTTCCAAGTCCACACTTGGGCAAATTGTCTGGGAGCAGGCAGAGATGGGAGAGACAAACCTCATTTTATCTAATAGCCATCTGGAAATAAAGCCTCTGCTGACCTTTCTTTGTCTTGGATTCTGTCCTTTCTGCTTGTAAGAGATACAAGGAATTGGGATTTTTTTTTTCCCCCTTGTATAGGTAGAAGAGTGCTCTTCATACAAACATTAACAAAGATCATATTTCTTTTAATTTTAAAACAAGCTTAGCACCTCACCCTCGCTCAGTAAACATCTTATTTTCTTCTCACCTGGCGTCAGCAGGGACACAGCAGAGAGAAAATTGACCATTTGTGGCCACAGAGGATCGAAAAATCAGGGAAGGGGCAGGCAAACCCCACAGTCCTGCACACAGCAATAGTGCCCCTGGCTTTTCTGCTCACTTCTGGATAAGCTTGGCCTTTATGAGCTTGGAGTGCTACAAGCAGTGAAGTTTTTAGTATTTAGCAGCCCATTTAGAGGAGAAGGACAAAGACCAACACCTTCAGCAGCAGCTGCTGATTTCTGCTCTTTCTCGCTGAGTAAATCCAGCAGCTGTTTTTCCAGGCAGAAGAGCCTGAACAAAAACACCTTTCCCACTCTGGATCCTGAGCTGCTGCCCAGCGATCAGTCAGTTTGCAAAACCCTCCTCTAGTGCTCCACAGCAGCTCAGAAAGGCCCCACAGAGGAGCTCCCATCTTCACCAGAGCTCAGAACTGCTCCTTTCCCAACTCCCAGCCTCAAGTGTAAGGTGTATTTTCAGCTGTCAAACAGGTTTGGTGCCAAGACTGAGTCAAACACCAGGAAAAGATCTCAAACCTCCCACTAGACCAGGTTGCTCCAAGCCCCATCCAACCTGGCCTTGTATTTTTTGTCCTGTGATTATCTTTGCTACGCAGTGACCTGGCAAACAAAGTCAGCAGTCTGTGGCAATCTTGTTCAAAAAGTACATACATTTAATAACAATACCAAATACAGCTTTTCCCCCCTAGGATTTCCACTGTGATATTCTGTAGGTCCCTTCTGTGGTCACTGCAGTTGGACTGTACATAGCTACTGACTGTGCTGAATACAGGGTTATGTTTTAGCAGTGCACTACTCATATATTCTCTATAAATATAATAAAAGACTCAACATTTGTTTTCATTCTGATTCTTACACATACTTCCTGTGTTTCCACCAAGAAAAGAAAACAAAAGATGTCTCTTTCCTGCCTCCCCCAACCTTTTATTGGGTTCCAAATAAACCTGAGTTTGCAATTCAAGTTGACATCTGCCATCTGTTCGGGCATGTGAGTCTGATGCACACAAAGGGGGGGATTTCAGTGATCCCTGATTTCAGTGATCCCTGATTTCAGTGGTCCCTGATTTCAGTGGTCCCTGATTTCAGTGATCCCTGATTTCAGTGGTCCCTGCCCACTGGCTTGGCAGCACAAACGTGTTCTTAGCACAAAGAGAATGGAAATGCTCTGAAGTTTATAAATGAAGGAGTTAAAATGGCCCCCTGGGATGAAGATGTGCTCTCCACAAACAGAATGCAACACTTCTTAATCTGGAAAAGGATAAAATGATTTCAGGGCTGTCTTTCCTCATCATATTGGGGTTTTCATGTGTATTATTTTACAGGCAGCACAAGTCCCTCCGAGGTGGGAGTCCTCACTCCACTGAAGGGTCCAGGATGCTCATGGACTCTCCAGTGCTGAGGGAAGGTCCCACCTGCAGGGATGGGACAGGTGCTCTGGGCATGACTCTGCTGGTTGTGCCAGCCCTGAGCAGCCCTGTGATCTGTCAGTGTTTGGGTTCATGTCCAGTTTTTCCTGCAGATTTTGGTGTCAGGCCCGTGTTAAGCTGCAAACCAGGAACAAAGCCCAAGCTATGGGCTCTGCTGCCCCTCCTGCCCCAGGCTCTGAATATCCTCCTCATGGAACTGCAAGGAAAACTTCCCAAACAGGGATAACCCTCAGCACCTGCACGGACACCAACGGGGCAATGAAATTGTCTGTAAAAGTAGGGATGAAAACAGGGCCTGGATTCCCACCAGGGGCAAAATCCCATCTTCCAACAACTTCCAAGGAGACACCACCTCTGCCTCCTGGGTTTTGGAATGGCATTCAGTGGTGGCAGCAGCGTGGGCCAGGGCTGCCCACGGGGGAACCAGGCTGGAACAAGCTTTGCTGAGATGCTCTGAGCACACAAACATGTACACAGGGGTGGTACAGACGAGAGAAAAGAGCAGTCTCTGTCTTTGGCTAAATCTTCTAATTTATAGGAATGGTTTGAGGACAGAAACAGAACCAAAAGAAAAAAAAAAAAAGTTGGCAAGCTCTCAGATGTATCATTTACTTAGAAAAACAAGACTGGTATACAGAACATGGTGTCTTTTAAGAAAGTTAATCTTCACTGCTCATAACAATACCCAATTTTTGGTAACCACTACGTTACCAATCTTGCAGTATAAAATGGACTCGGTACAGGTTCATGTGCCCTTTATTAGTCTTTTTTATTCACTGCAGTCTCAAAGAAGCCCTCAGGTGTGTCCAATGTTGCCTTGACTTAACAGGGGCTAATGCAGTGAATTTCCACATGATGACACTTGTTTTTAAATAATCATGTTTCTTGTGACATGATTAAATAGTAGTTTTCTTCACGAAAAGAAATGGTTGCGTTATTACCTACTTTATGTAATTAACAGTAAAATCTGCTTTGAATTCCAATATTCCCAACTTTTTCTGAATTAGACCACTCAAGGTGTCTTTACTCAAGCTTCTACCACCTTCATCTTCTCGGCAGGGCTTGTCAGCAAGCCCACTTTGGGCAGAGTATCTGCCCCAGGAGCCGTGCCTGCAGCAGTACCACGTGCTGTGTGGCCCAGGCAGGTGGAGCAGGGGCAGTCTCAGCACAGATCCTGGCCCAGCATCCACTGATTTTCCTGGAGGAACCAAACCCTGGGGTCCTCCCAGCCAGCCTCGCTGCGACAGCAGGTGAGGGCAGTGAAAACTCAGATCCACGCAGCTCCTGCAGGGTGTTTTACTGTACAGTCAGGTGCCAAATGTGAGTATTTCTTAACAGCACAAGCAGAGCCCTTTTCTTTCAACTTTAATATGCAGGACAACGCCTTCCTTGCAAGCAGAGCTCCGATCTCCTGCGCTGCACCACTGCGGGTATCACGTAGTGACAGCAACGTGGCTTTCCCTTCTTGCTTAAAGGAGAAACAGGTTAGATCCCAGAGAAGAGCAGGGCACATCCCAGGATGTCAGACTAACACTGGCCACTCAGAGCCTCTGTGTTGAAGGAAATCTGTGTGGGGCTCATCTGCTGCAGCTGAGGCATCCTGGCTTCCAGGGGCTTTTCTCCGGCCGACTGCATGCTCTGGTTCCTCTTCCGCAGCATCTGTCCGATCCCCATCATGGGGAACCTGCCCCTGCTTTTCACACAGTTTGGGCTGCCCAGGGGATTGCTGGGGACCAGCTGGGTAGGGGACACTGCTTCCTCCTTTGCTGGGAACGCTTTCTCTTCGTAGGTGAAAGACACCTGGGTGGGGTGCACGGGGGACGTGCTGCCCGGGGGAAACAGCGGGGACAGTGTCCTTTCACTTGAGCTTTTGTAAGGGAAATTCATGGGTGAGCCTAAAGCTCTGTACTGGTGAGAGGGGGAAACCTGGTCTATTTGGTCCTCTCTGTCCACTGACTCAAAGGAGTGCACAATATTCAGGATGAGAGGGGAGTCCTTGGCCCGGCCCCCGATCCGGGACGGCTCCGGCTGCGGAGACTCCTGCCTCTTGAGGAGCCGGGGGGTCCTGGGGGGTGCCTGCTGGACCTCCAGGTATTCCAGGGAGCTGGAGGTGACACAGCCCGTCCTGGCTGCCAGGGGCTCGTGGAAAGGGCTCACGCCGCCGCCGGAGTCTGCAAAGCAAGGGGAGAAGGAAGCAGAGGAGCACGGTGCAGTGAGCAGCACTGCCTGCCCTCAAACAGCACCTCAAACACAGGAACCTGACATGCACCAGCTGCAACAAATGCTCTGGGACACACCCACAGCCCAATTCCCTCACCCTCACTCACTCACGCCGTTGTTTCCTGGGTAATTTATCTGCCCTCTTCCTCACAGGCAGCAAAAGTGCTTAAACTGAGACAGGGACTTGAAAACCACACATGTCTTCAGCTGTTTGTATTAATTATATCCTCTAATGCCACGCCTGAGAAATCCCACATTTTTCCTTTCTTAGCACCACTTGGTGTGGCTCTTGCTGGGCCTGTATTCACTGACACACCTGGAGACACAGGGGAGCACAGTGAGTTCATCCCTGATGGCTCTCCCTGCACTTTGGAACAAAACCCATTCCTGGTTTCACACGTGTAAATACGGAGTGGCAGCACCAGCCAGGCTCAGGCTGCTGCATTTGGAGCAGATTTGCTGCACCCACTTGGGCGAGAGCCTTCCTCCAGCAAGGGCCCAGAATGAAGGGAACAATCCTGGCAGGATTTGGCCCAGTCAAGCAGAACAGCTCGTGGGGAAGATCTGCTCAGCTCCTACAGAACGCTGGCACTGCCTTCTGCCAAGCTAATCACAAGCCAGCACGTCCTGCTGCCTTGATGGAAAGCTGTCCAAGGAGCCTGACTGCCAGGTGCCCCTAATTGAATTAAGTGGTAGCTATTCCATCAGCTCCCCGGGTCTCAAATCACCTAAAAAGGTTCTAAAATAATTGAGCTCTGCCAGCACTCAGGTCCAAGCCACAAATCTCACATGTATTTCTTGTGGAGGGAGGGTCTTGTCAGGGGTTGAGACCTGACAGGATGAACAGGATGAAATCTCACACTTGTCTGGTAAAAGTTGAAAGAAGTTCAGTCTGACCAGTTTCTTTCTAAGACTGGCCAAAATTATTTAAGATGTGTCAAAACACAGTCTCCAGAAGCAGAGAAATGCTTTAGCTGAGATCTGCATGATTTTCAGGTTTCAGAACAAAAAAGCAGGGAGAAACATAAAGAGGGAAAAAAATGAACTGGATTTTCTTCCCCCTGTGCCTTCCTCTCAAAAGGCACAGCAAATCTGAGCAAAATGGGCATTTAAAGATTTCTTTTACACTTTTTCACAGGAACTATGTCCCATTCCTGAGCAGCTCTCTGAACTTCTGCCACCTTGCAGCAGAGGTTCCCGTGCTGGCAGACAAACACTACTTGGACAATTTTCCTCACGTTGAGCACAACAAATGATGAATTACCAAGTCACGACAATGAGCATGAAAGCATCACAAGCCACCACTCTGAACACCCTGACAGCACAGTAAAAGTTTTCCATCACTGTATTTCCCCACAGTGCTCTGCAGTGACCCCACATCATTTATTTCCCTGACTCCCCTTTTCCTCCACTCCCTCTCTGCCCTCCTTTTGCCAGCAGTTTTCACCCAGCCCTCTCAGGCTGTCCTTTGTGGTTAGTGCTCTGCTCTCCTCTGCCTGTCACATCTTTTCCTCTCCCATGATTTCCCCCCTCCTTTCGCTGATGGGCCATTGCTGAGGCTGGCAGTCCCCCCACCTTTCCTTGAGGCTGCCTCTTTCCCATTGCTCCACCATCACCTCCTCCCAGGCACTCCTCCAGGTCAGGGATTCTCCCGTGCTGCTCCTTAGCCCCCTCTCAGTGGCTGGAAGGAAGGAGCTTGGCTACCAGCTCTGCTTCCTCAGGGATGGGGGGTGGGTGGTGATGCTTTCAAAACACCAGTGTGAGTGAGTGGGGATGGTTTGGTGTGAGGGTGCACAAACAGGGGAAGAAAATGCCTTTTTAAAGCACTGCAGGAGTTCTCTCAAGCACAGAAAGTGAGGGCTCCTGGCTGCTGGGCACCACCACGGTTCCCTCAGGGCGTTTCACTGCTCCCAGAGCTACAGGGAATGCAGACCTGGAGTGTTTAGTCACAAACACACACCCCACAGGACAGGACAGGCTCAAAAAACCACCCCACCACACAAGCACACACAGACCCACCACTGGCCTTTCTGCCACTGACCTTTCTCCAGACCCCCAGCCTTGGCGACTTTCCGGTCCTTCAGCAGAGCCTTGGTGTTCTGGATCTGTGAGATAAGACAGGAAGAAGGCTGTCTATATGAAACTGGACTTTTCTCAGCTTTCTTTGGGAGCTGACGGTGAAGGATCTCCCCTTTCTTTTCTTGCTCTTTCAGTTTTTTGTCCTTTAGGTTGTAAAACAGACAAGAACAATTTGGTTTACTCCAGGGAAGTTTCAGTGACCCCCAGACCTACAAGGTGGATTAAGTACTGTGTATTTACAAGGAACTTCTTCAGACTACTCAGAGTAGCTAAATCCTCCACCTCTCTTTTTCCTCTGACCAGTTTGCCCTGATTTCATGGCTCCCATCTGCTCTGACATTCAGGCAGTGTGAAAGCTGGTTTTGGAAAACTGAAGGAAAAGGAAAGCATTTCTCTTGGAGAAAGCAGATAAAGGTTTGTGCTCCTTCACACCTGAAATACCCTACTTAAGCACCAAAAAAAGTCTTTGATTTCTCTTTACTCCACTCCCTCTGGGATTTAAAAATGTAAGCTGCAAAGTTTTAAAGAAGTTTAAAGCCTCTGAGTCATTTATCTTCTGTCCAGACAAGATCTGGAGGAATACAGCCCTTGCTTTTACAGCATCTCTGCAACTGCACAAGACATGGAGGGGGAGAAAATTACTGAGCCATCCCTCCCCTGAGCCCTGACTCCTGGTCATGATGGGGAAGGCAGCTGAAGTGGGATTGCAAGAAGAAGATAGGTTTGATCTCCAGTGATGACAGAGGAAAAACAGAACCTGGGAGCAGGACTCTAAAGAGAAAGCTAATTTTCAAAGCACTGTTTTACAGTGAAAATTGATTGCATCTTCTTTCAGTCACTGGATTCAGCAAACTGCTTAACACCCTTTACCTGCCACTGATTTCTAGGGGAGCCCAAAGTCTTATTTCACATTTTAAAAAAAAGTTTTGGTTGGTTTGGGGTTGTTTTTGTGGCCACAGCTCTCATTGAAGCAACACATTTTGCTGCATGTGATTAAAAGGTCACTGCAAGTACAAGTCTTTTTTAAAAAGTGAAGGAAAGTTCCTTCCCCCAATTATGTCCCTGTGTTTTGTCTGGTAATTATGCACTGCCACTCTTGATTTTCTTTTGCAAGCTCACTGACTTACTCTCAAAGTAAAGTGCATAAAAACATGTGAGAGAGGAAAAGAAAGATGCAGAAGACAACTTGGATTCTCCTGGACCACCCAACAGCTCTGGAAGCAAGACAGAAGTGGAAGAGGCAAGAATCTGGACTCAAGATGAACAATTCCAGCTCAGATGGAGCCTGGCTCCCTGCACAGACCGTGTCTGGGCACTGCTGGGCTCACCAGCCTTCCAGGAGTAGCAGAGTTGGAAAGAAGACCTTCAGTGAGCCATAAACCAAAGCTTTTAGTTTTATTCCTTTCCCTCTGGCTAGCTGCAGCTGGCTGACCCTTGCACAGCCACACAGGAGCCCCTCATGGAGCTGCACACCTTTGTCCACCTTTGGAGGTGCCTTTCCATGCTGGGAGTGACAGCTTGGGTCAGACCCTGCCTCGGTGGGCAGAGTCCCTCCTGGAGAGGGTGAGGTGCTAACAACAGCAAAAACAACAGCAAAAACAACACTGCTAATAATGCTGTGGGAATATCACCCTGCCACAGCAGCCAGGGGAAAGGTGTGCAGCTAATTCTGAGCCCAGCACACTGCTCTTCTCAAACTCTGCTGGAGAGAGAATCTTCAGCAGAGACCAGGATCTTTTTATGAAGGTACTGGTGAGGATGAGACTGAGTGGTGACCGTATGAAGCCAGTCCAGGTTGCTATCAGCTGTTTTGGAGAGGTGAGGAAGGATCTGCAGCCTCTGTCTGGGTGCAGGACGTTCCAGGGCTGCAGTATTTTTAGCCTGATGGTGAGAGCCAAGCTGCAGCTCCTCACCTGCCAAGTGCTCCTGCCTCTGCCCTCACCCTGCTGGCACATTCAGCACCACGGCCACTCCACACAATTAAAGCAGCCCTGGCAAAGGAAATGCACATATCCGGGGCTGGCAATTAATTACTTCACGCTGGATGAACACTGCAAATAGTCTGGGAAGTATTTCTAAATCTGCTCCTTAATGACCACGGCTGTGAGAGGCTCCAAGTGCTGAACTCCCAAGGTGCCAGGCACTCACGTTTGAACAGGGAAGGAAGATTTCATCCAGGGGAGTTGCAGAAGTTCCCTCTGCACTGCAGAGCTCACAGCCCTGTCCCACAGTGCAGGAGCTGTGTTACACTGGAATAGGTTGGGAATTACATCATCCTCTGCTATTTCCTGTCCTGACCTTGACCTCAAAGCCACCCTTAGCCCCAGCAATGGGTCTGAAAGGCAGATAAAGGCAGATAAAGGGTATTTGCCTTGGCCACGTCCGACGTGGCGATAGGACAAGGACACCAGTTGTTAAAAATGGCAAATTCCAAAGCCCACCAGCTCCTCTGGACTCGCTGGAGGGACAGCAAATCATCCTGAGACCCCTTCCCCACATGGAGATGGAGAGAGCAGAGACTCTGCCAGCCTCTCTCCCCCTGCCCAGCCTGGCACAGCCTGGCCCCTCTCACCCACAGCAGAGACCTGGTGCAGAGCAGGGGCAGGACATGGCCAGTGCCCCTGTGCCCCTGCCTGCCCCAGCCCCTCCTGCAGCCAAGCCCTCATTTCCCATTGCTGGAGAGAGGTGGCAGAAATTCCATTTCTGCTGAAGCCGAGCTGACCATCCCTCCCCCTCCTATTCCCATGGCAACCTGCAGCTCTTTTCCCAAGGGACCCGTGCCTCCCAATTCCTGCTCTGGAAAGGGTGGGGAGGGATCAGGGGGTTCCACCTCCAGCTCATGAACCTTCCTGAGCTTACAAAACCCCTTTTCCCAGAGCCCCAGTGTCAGCCACGGAGCTGGACCCTGCCAGGGCTGTGTTCCACCCACAAGGAGGTGGAACATCTCTCCATTTCAGGAGAGATGTCTGCCTGAGTTAGAATTGGCAGCAGCATGCCAGGGTGTGCATTCCCCCTGTGTGCTGCTTCCCCTGTCCTGCTACAGTAAAAGTAACAGAATCCCCTCGTGTAAGTCCAGCTGAAGTGACAGAAAACACTGTGGAACCAGGAAAGGGGTTGAAAGGGACCTCAGAGCCCATCTCCACCCCCTGGCAGGGGCAGGGGCAAGGACACCTTCCCCTAGCCCAGCCTGGCCTGCACTTCCACACTCTGTGCCCATGCAGCAGGAGAACAGCCTGTTGTTGTTGTTGTTGTTATTATTATTATTATTATTATTATTATTATTATTATTATTATTGCAGTGTCTGCACAGGGAGTGCATCCTGGCAAGTGTTTCAAGACAGACATGACATTCTCCATGCAGGACCTGAAGCCTTCAGCTCCCAGTCCCTGCCCCTGTCCCCAGGGAATGTGGCCCTGCAGCAGCTGGAGGAAGTGGTGGGAGCTTTGTGAAATATCAAATTCATCGAGTCTATCCACTGCTGATCCACTCCAAGCCAGAGGGTTTTGATTTATTCCAGAAAAGAATAAGCACTTTGCCCTGATATTTCCATCTGGCTTGCAGCTCAGCTTGTCTTGCAAGCAGCCTTGATAACAAACAAAAGCAGCCAGGACACAAATCTGCCCCTGCAATTAGCTCATCAATCCAGGGCTGAGGAGCAGCTTTTGGAGCAGGCAGACTCCTCAGGAGTGCTGCTCTTTGTCTTGGCAGGGAAGACGTGCACGGCTCATGTTACTCCTGTAATTTTAGTGCTTGGCAAAGGATCAGCCAGGGGAGAAAAATCCAGCAGTGATTTAGTACAAAATACCTTCTCTGCTTGCAGGCAAGGAGAGCAGCAGAGCAAAAGGTTAAACCCTTTGTCTGCCCGAGGGAATTCCTTCATGGTGCAGAGGGCTGATCCTGCATCACTCCTGCTAAGGAGCAGGGAAAATTGACTTTGCAGAGTGCTGTGCTAACACAGCTTCACTCCTCCTGGCAGCCAGGCCAGGGCTGGCCAGGACACCAGGAGGGTCACCCTGGCTGTCACTCAGCTCTCTGTCCTACAGCACCAAGGTCTCAAGGCTCAGAGCCTCAAGAACTCCCAGTTTTCACCTTTGAATGAAGCTATGGAGCCCTCTGTGTTTGCATCATTTTGCTAAACAGAGATTTAGAAACACTTAATTTCTTTAAAAACCCTGAAAGTCACCTTTCCATTTCCTCTCTAGGGGGTTACAATTTGTTTCTTTGAAAAGAAATAAAGGAAGTTATTTGTCCTGCACAGGCAAGACCACAGGTACACAAATCCATCACTTTAATTACAATCACCAAGGATGCTCAGATTCAATCTGCTTTCAAAGCACTTCAGCTTTACCTCATAGGAGTCTTTATTGGCCTTGTATTTTTCTATCTGGTATAGCTGGTTCTTGTGGCAAATACTGTCCTGGCCTTCAGCCTTCTGTGGAGAGAAAAGCACAGAAAAGTAGAATTTGTAAGATAATTAGAGAAAACTGAGGTTTAATTACTGCTTAACGGCCTGTACCCACTCTTGGCATTCAGTGGAGGAGCATCAGCTTACAGAGGTGATGGATTTGGTCCATCACATTTTAAATATCATTGCTGGCATCATCACCAGTGTGAAAAGGGACTGAGGGAAGGAAAAAACGGGGCCAGGGAGATTACATCAGGTCAAACTTTCAGCTTCACTTCAAAGCTAAATAAGTTCAAGGGTTCCTAAGCTCCTTCTTGACGTCCTCAACAAACTGTGCTGCTGGCATTCCAAGCAGCACGACCGTCTCACCACAGGGACACAGCACTTCACAGGGGACCATCCCTGGGACACTCTGCACATCTGTGACACCAAATGGCAGCAAGCCAGGCCTCTCCAGCCCAGCAGCAGGGGTGGCAGAGCTCACCCTGAGGCCGGCCAGGTAGCGCTGCAGCTTCTTGTTGAGCAGGAAGTAGATGGCCAGCGTGTGGCTGGCCCTGTTGGCCAGCACGGTGTTGATGACATCGCTGTTCTTGTAGCCCAGCTTCTCGGTCATGTGCAGCAGCACGCTCTGGCTCAGGTCCTCCAGGTGGATCCTGCACAGGGACAGCAGAGCAGGGATTTGGGGCTGTGATCTCGGTGCCAGAACACCAGGAGGGCTCAGTAACTCGGGGGTCATTGGTTCCCCTCTCCCAGGAGCGGGCAGAAATCTGGGAACTGCAGGAAGCTGAATGAACAGGACTCTCCACTGTGCCCGTGGGGCTCAGGCCATCTGTCACCCCACACCTGAGCACTGAAAATCGTGAGGATGAGCTGGCCTGGAAGGAAAAGAGGTAAAATCCAGCCCAGATCTGCCCCTCTGAAAAGCCCCTTTTCTCATCATCAAACAGCACTGCTCTGAGCTTCACCCCCTTACCTGCTAGCACTAATTAGCCAGGGAATTTCCCGCTGGAGAAAGGGGATTATTCCTGCAGCTCAGAATGGCAAGGCTGCTGTCTCCCTCCTGTCACAAGCACAAGCCATGTTTATGTCTCTCTCCTCCATAAAGTCTGGAACAGTCTCAGCCAAGGCAAGAAAAGCAGTGCAGAGGTCTGGTGGGAATGCCAAAGCATTGGCTCAGTCTGAGTTAAAACCAGATTTTTCCAAAGAACTCTGCTCCTGTTTAGACTTGTAAATGGGCTGGCCAGCTTCCCAGGGGTACCCTTCAGCTCTCATCCATCTCCAGAGAAATGCTGGGTTCCAGCTGTTTCCAGAGGATATTCCTCACTCCTGATACCAAGCCTAATATCTGAGGGAGCTTATTTTGCAAGATTTCCCCTTACAAGGGATCCCTCCCCACCTTTCCCACTCCTGCCCTGGCTCTGATGGACAGGAGTCAGACAAGATGTCAAACAGAGTTTGGGAAATCTCAAATAACTCATTCCCTTTGTTCCCTGTGCTTATGAACACTCGTTCTGCCCCTAAGGAGTGCTTGGGGTTGGGTCCTTTTTTTCACAAGTTCGAAAGCAAAACTTATCTTGGCCACTGCACGTTGAGACATCTGGGCAGCAAAAGAAATTCAGGCAATTTCGACTTGAAGTGCTCAGCAAAATGGGAAATTTTTGCTTGCCTTCAGGGAATTCCTTTAACAAAAGCAAGCCTATAAAAAGCCTGGGAAAATATTCAATATTCTCCTGAAAATGCAGCTTCTGCTGCTCTCCCACCTTATCTCCATGCTCTTCCCTTCCTGCCACGCTCCTGCCTTGGGAACAATGGGTGTTAGCCCCAGAGGAGTGGAAGGGCACTGCAAGAACACCACACAACTCCTTCTGTGCCACTCAGGAGAGGAACTGATGCTCTGCAAATCCAGCAGTGGGTTTTTCACCATTTCACCACACCTTATTTGTATCTGCACACTAAGGATGCAGCGCTCCAAAGTGCCACCTCTGGAAGGGAAATGTCTGCTGCTAAATCAGGGCACCTGCACCACCCCCTCTCAGGGCACTTCATCTGGCCCTGGCAACTGAAGGAGGGGAAGTCATGATCTTCACTCAGGGACTCTCCTCTCAGCCAAGTCAGGACAGAAATTCTGCAGCACTGTCAAGTTTCAGGCCCCAAAATCAGGCTCTGAGCTGCTGTTTCGCCTCAGTGCTGCTTGGCCTGAGAGCAGTGGATCCTGCAGGTCCTGGGTGGTGTGTGAGACAGCTGGAGGGCTTTGATACAGGAGGGAGGCTTTATCTGATCAAATCCAGACTTGTAACTCCAAGTGAGCTGCCTGAGGCTTCATTTACAGTCACTGGAGAGGAACTCAGTACCTCCAGGGCACCAAGTCATCCTAAGGCAGAGCAGAGAGGAGTCAGCTGAATCCTTATGTAAAAAGTGCCCTTATTTCTCTCCACTGACTGCAACGCTGCACTGCAGACACTTCAAGGTTATTTATAACCAAACTGGACCACAAGCATCCTCCCTTCTTCCTTTTTCCCTGGATGGATGTTTGACTGACCGTGAGACTCCTCCTCTGCCTGCTCCCAGCCACGTATTCAGCAGGGTGCAGGTATCCAACACAGCAAGACCATTAAATCTCACAGTGGTTTGCACATTCCCTTAGCCCACAGCCCCTCACACACAGGCAGAGGCTCTGCTGGAGAACCAGCCTGGCCTCCCCTGACCGGCGAGGAGGAGCTCAGACCTGCCTGTCACACCTGCCAACTCCCAGCAGCAAATTAACCAGGAGCTCTGCACCCAGCCCACCCTGCAAACAGCGCACTGGAATTGCAGCTTCCACTTAAGGTGCTGCTCTGGGCCATTTCAAGCAGCCCAGGGCCAATCTCAACGACCTTCAAAATGAATTCCCAAAAGCAATTCCCAGGACGTGCCACACGAACGGAGCAGCAGGGACACAAGGCACAGTATTAGAAAAGGCTGGGGTCTATCAGGGGTTCGATGAGAGATTTCCAGAGACAGGGATGCTCTTTGGACACGTGGTTTATTGCTCGTGGGGACAGCCAGCACCGGCTGAAGCGTGGTCCTAAGGGGCTGAACTTCCTGTTACAATCCCATTTATTCCCTTCTATGCTGAATACTCTGGTTAGCACCAACTAGTACAGGGTACAAAACCTACAGAATTTACATACAGCCTATGAGAACTATTATATTACCATACTAAAAACCTGGCAAACCCACCTTTTTTCCCTATCACCTGGCAGGCCCAACCCCTTATCCCTTTGTCTGGGGAGCTGTATTGTTTAATTATCAGGGGCCTGGTCTTCAGATAACTTAATCACCGTCTTCCTGCTTCGCATTCTATAGCTCAAATCTTGCTTTTAACTCTATCTCTTCTGCAGGTTTTACATTCTTAAAATCTTTCACCAATAAACCATCTCTGCAGGGCCTTCCTGCATCATCCTCCCCAGCAGCACAGACCCCAGGCAGGTGTTTTCCCCCCTCCCTGCCGTACCTGTTGGGGTAGGTGACGTTGGGGGGTGCCCTGCCAGGGTAGTTCTCGTTGAGCCATCGGTTTGCCAGGGCCTGCTGGATGTTGGGTCTCTTGGCAGGGTCCGGCTCCAGGAGAGAGCGCAGGAAGGTTATGGCCGCTGGGAGAGAGGAAGGAAAACCCCAAAAAAAGAGCTCTGTCATCTGCTTTAGGGCTTGCACAGGAGATGAGTTACTGCAGGTGTGCAGCCTGAGCAAGAGAACGCTGAAAAGGAACATTTTCCTTACCAGTGTCCTTGAGAAAACGGAAGAACTGATAAGGGATTAGGTACCAGAACAAACAATGATTTACAGCCACAGTGATTTACAGAGTGACAAAGGAGAGGGGAAAAGCACTGTTTGGCTCAGAGATATCTGAAGTTTCAGAGCAGGTGAGCCAACATTTAATTCCCACATGAGGGCAAGAGGCTGGAGCCAGGTCAGAGACAAATCCCTGTGCTCAAAGCAGGAGGAGATGGACCAGGAGTGAGTGGAGAGGGAAGGGATGCAGACCTGGAAGGAAAACACAGCGAACTGGCCTCCCTTTGACATGGTGAGGATAAATTCTCTGGCTTCCATCCAACCTACCATCAGCTGCAGAAGGTTTTAGCCAAATTAAAAGAGCACAGCAGAACTAACAGGCTTTGCTTTGTTCTCCTGAACCTTCAACTTTCAGTGACATTCAACCACTCCTCCTGAGCTTCTTGCAAAACCCCTCAATTTGATTAGGAGCAATGAAATCAAGTGATCTGCCTAAAACCTCACAAGAAGTGCCCCTCTGAGCTGAAAATAAAACCTGTTTCAGCTAGGTCTGGTCTTTACTCCTCAAACTAGGTTTCACTGCTCCTATGTGCAATCTGAGGAGAATAAAACACCTCTTGGTGCCACCACAGTGGGATGGCACAGGATGGGCAGGGGGGAGGATGAGGAAGGGAGGGTTTCTCCCTAAATAAATCAGGGTTAGACCCAACAGGTGCCAACTCCCAACACTTGAGCCACCTCAATGTACAATATCCTGCAAAAATCAGGTTTCAGCTGGGGAAAGGGCCCTCTCTGTGTCAAGAAGCTTATATGTGCAAGAGAGACTTCTTGCTCTGTATTTACCAGTTCAGCCAGGCATCAGCTGGGTTTTAAAAATATTATTATAAATAAAAATATCAATTATAAAAATATCAGTTTAAAAATATTCTTAAATATCCAAATATTTAATATTCTTAGCATATTAACAAATATGCTAAGAATATTAAAATGAATTAACTAATTTTAATTAATAAGTTAAATTAATAAATACTTAAATGTTCTCCAGAATTTTCCCCAGGGAGAAAACATGAAGGGAAAGGAATATTTGCAAGGTGAACACCAACTTCCTGAGCATCTGACCTCTGCTCACCTAAAATCAATAACCAGACAGCTGCTGTTCAGGAGGCTTAATGAGAAACAGGCTCCTGAGTGGGAAAATCAAACACCAACTCCAAAATTTCCCTGTTTTGCTACACAGGTGCTTCTGGGTGTTCATGGTCACCCAGCATTTTAGGTCACACAAATGAGGCTTTTTTCCTGCTCAGTGATAAGGCTGGCTACCTGCATGATGGGGCTGTGTGTTCAGCAGCCAGGAAATTAAATATTAAAAGACAAAGCACTGGGCATGTAAAACAGACTGCTGTGACAATTCTCCACTTTACAGGTGAATTTACAGAAATCTAGACCCGGCTGAAATAAAAGGCCCAAGAAGTAACAAGCACTACAATTCCCAGAGCAGAGGAGCAGAGCTCCTGCCCAGTGGCCCAAAGGCTGATATGGCAGGACCAAATGTCACCTTAAATCACTGTGACACGTCACTGAGCTCACAGTGCCCTTGGCTCGGGTCAGGGGCTGATGGGCACCTCTGTCCACCCTGGGCAGAGTTAACAGGTTTGAATCTGGCCCCTTAATTCCCCATCATCTCTGCAAGTCCAGGCTGCTGGAGCTCTCTCAGGATAAACAGAGCCCTGCATTCCCTGGGGAAGGTGTCAATGGAGCCATGGATGCTGAGAATGGAGAGAATCTGATCCCCACTGTGGAATGGCAGGATGGATCAAACTGCACAACCAGGCCTGTCAAAGGCAGTGTCATCCTCCTGGCTACTCAGGGCCTGCCCTGGCTCAGGCTGGAAGGTGCAACCCTACATCTCTACTTGGGGAATTCACCTTGTCACTCAGCTCCCAGGGGTTTTCTTTTGCACCCTGCAACAATTTCCATTCCCTTTTTGTATCCGTGATCTTTTTTAATTTTATCAGAAGCCCTTTGCAGACAGGCTGCCAGGGAAGGAGACAGAAGCTCCCCACAGACAACAAATTTTTTGGCACAAAAAAATAAAACATAGCTACCAAACAGAGCTTGTTCCAAATGCTGACAGTGGCCTTGCTGCAAGCTGAAAAGTGATTCTGTTGCCTAGTGACACGGCTCTGAAGCAGGAATTAATATTTCTAATACTAATACATCAACCATTTTGCATTTTGTGAACACACAGAGGTTGTCCCAGGTGACTGTCCCAAAATAACTTTCTGAGTGCGTGTCGTTATTCCACAATAAATGTGAGGTCATTTGAGGCAGTTTGTCACTCAGCCCCAGCCATGATAATGCCCAGGAACCTGTTATTCCAAAATAATCTGTTCATCCATCCTTACCCTATGCTAGAATCTTCTGGATGTGCAAAACTGACCAGCTGCTCTGCAAAAGCAACTCCACAGAATTTCACAGATTCGTTCCTTCTCTCATATCCAGCACAACTTGGTGCTCCTCCGGAAGTCAAAGCAAAAGGAATTCTGCTACACCACCTCCTGCAGGTCTTCAGAGGCCCAAATGGAAAGAGGAGCTTTTCCCAATTAGTCAGCAGCATGAGTCATGAGCCATAATTCCATGCAACAGCTCCGACCCACTGGATCCCAGCGTTTCCCAGCACCCCCCTGCATTACCTGAGGAGAGCTGGGTGGGAAAGGGGTTCATTTCCTTGTCCACCATCTTTTGGTATAAAGCTCTCAAGCTGAAAGGCTCCACAGTGAAGGGCAATGTTCCAGTCAGCATGGCATACATGTTCACCCCACTGAGAGAAAACAGGAGGACAAAGAAACCAGAACGATCAGGAACAAGGAAAAAAAGAGGTTTTAGAGACTGCACTTCATCTTCAATGCCTGGCAGTTATTACAGGGTCGATGCCCCATCTCTGAGAACATTTCAGGTCAGGCTGGATGGGGCCCTGAGCCACCTGATCCAGCTGCAGATGCCCCTGCTCTTTGCAATAACAATGATAAACCCGAGAAGGCACTCACATGGACCAAACGTCTATTTTGGGCCCGTATTTCTTCCTTGCCAGAAGTTCAGGGGCTGCATATGCTGGGCTCCCACACTGGGTGCTGAAGGGATCAGAATAACCCAAGATTCCTGCACAGTTGCTCAATCCAAAGTCTGTGAAAGGAACAGAGACACAGTTATGAAAGAGAGACACGGTAAAACTGTGCTAGAGCACAAGTTAAAAAGAAAGAACTTCTTCTTTCCAGAAGTTAAGCAGTGAACTTCCCTAGGAGGAAAAAAAACTCATCCACATGCAAAAATTCGATGTGATTTGCCTCTGTGAGGTGCTAAATAACCAGAGGTTTCCACAAACAATAGGAAGAGCCTTAGAACATGCCCGATTTTCAACTTCATATGCAAAGCAACTACACTTCACTGGCAGCTGGATGGCAACAAGCAGAGCTGAGGTTGGCCTGAGCCACCTCATGCCATGCAGGGGACAAGGGTCAGTGGGATTCCTTCAACATTCCCTCTAAATCTAAGTGCAAAGGAGCCATCAGATCAGAGTAAAACTCTCTGTGCTGATGCACAAACACAGGGGGTTCAGCTCTGGAATAACACATGGAGATCTCAGAGCAAGAAGGGGAAATGTCCTGCCTGGAATTATTGTATTCCTGGCCCCTGGGTGTACCTGACACTCTTTTGGGGCAGTAATAAGGAGGGACTGGCCAAGGCTGGCACTGAGACAAGAGGGAGCCTCTCAGCAGCAAGGGCTGCAGCTCCTCAAGGGCTCTCAGGCAGCACAAGGGTGTTCCCAAAATTTCCCTCCTGCCTGCTCCAGCGCTGCTGGGGCTGCAGGCTGAGATGGGTTTAGGGAACAACAAATCCCATTTATTCAGAGCTGGACTCACTGATCCTTGTGGGCCCTCTCCAACTCAGAATACTCTGTGAATCTCTGGAAACCTCCACTGTTAAGAACACTGACATCTGATTAGTTCCTCAATATCCTCTCTCAGTCATTAATTTGTGGCTCTTTTCCCTACCTGCACCCTTATTTGCACTGGACTTGCAGTGCTGGCCTGTCCTTTAGCTTTCACCCCACTGAAAATCAAATTTGGCTGAAATCTGAGGAGTTCCCCAAGGAACTAGAAGCACCCTGACAGGGCAAACACATAAGCCTCATTCTCCCACTAAACCAGGCAAAGACACAGAAATGCTTTCAGAAAAAATGGAATTATCACAGTGACTGGAAGAGCCCCAGTGCCTGAGTGGCTGCACCTCTGAGGCCAGGCAGGCACAGGGGACAGGCATCACCATCCTTCACAGCTAAAGGGGCTCACTGGGGCTTTCCTGGGAAAACTGAAGGGAGAACTGAAACCATTTCCCTGCCTCTGATGGAAAACAATTATCTCTGGACACTGCTTAATCATCCCTGCTAGAGACACACCCTCCCTGGGGCTTTTACAAATACTGCAGAGGATCCATTAACTTAATTAACGTGTTCATTAGCTGTGGCCTGAGATGAGTTCTGTCAACTGTAAAATACTTTTTAGAAACTCCTAGAAATACTATCTCCATGCAGTATTATTCCTGGTCCTTACCCTGCTGTGTCATGCCAGCTCCAAATTACTTGGCTGTTCTGTAATGTTTTACAGTGACAGGATGCAAGGGCTGTATTCTGTGGTGTCAGCATCCCTTCATCAGTATCAATGGAGGGATACTCTATTAGAGGCTTTCACTCTCTTATTTGCTTCAGTTGTCAACCCCTTGTTCACTTTCTGCAGCTCATTCATTTCAGCTTCTATGCCTTTTTTTCCCCTGCTATGCCTTTTTTTCCCCTGTTGAAATGCAGAATGTGTGCAAATAGATGCATGCTGGGGACAGGGGTTTCACAGCCTTGGAAATGAGAATATTGCTATGAACACAGTGTCAGCACACTGTGATCACAGTGAGACTTTTATTATTTTTATTAAGGATGCGCTGCTGACCTTGATGAGAGCAGTGCGACCACCAGCACTGATAACCTGGCTGCCACTGCCTGCCTCTCCCTCCCAAGGAGCCCAGCAAATGACAGAATCCAGATCAAAGGCCACTCTTGGCTTCCCAAAGTAAATATTTTCACATGGGAGCTCCACCACCCCCAGTGCCCGTGCAGCTTCGCTTCCCTCTGCTCCTCCCCAGCGCCTCCAGGGAATGCACAATCCATGGATGCACGGCTCTCCCGGAGCTCTGCCAGCCAGAACTGGGAAGGAGCTGCCAAACAGCAGCTCCTGGGCAAGCTGGGCCAGCAGAGCTCCCCAGGGTCAGCAGAGCTGGGTGTCCCAGCAGGATGCCAAGGACTTGGTGTGGTCTGGGACACCGAGCACAGGGCTGCTGGAGAACAAGGAGTCACTTCCAGCATCCTGATGTTCTTCAGTCTGATTCACAGACTGCTAAGAATAAGTGCTCTCTTATGGGAATTTTTCCAAGAAGAATATCTAAGAGCAGGCTCTAAACCACTTTGTCCTGTAGCCAAAATGAGGAACAATCCACGGTGCCCTTGGAGCAGCTGAGGGCTCAAGGCATCCAGGTCTCACTGAAATGCATGAACAAGCAGTGACTTCAATATCACATTTTCAATCTTCCTTTCACCTTTTGTTCTTCCTTTCACAGCTATTACAAGAACAACATTTTTATTTTATTGGCTATCCCTGTGTTTACTGCTGTACAAATCACCAGGCTCCCACCCCGCAGCAGGTAACGTGAGATGGTTTTGTAGCAAAGTCCCTTCTCCCAGTCATGAAAATCAGCACTTTAATTCCTCAAAACATGCTCCTCACCCCTGAAGAACCTTCCTGGGAAGGACTATGTGATGACACACAACTGATCATTTCTAGTAAGGCAGGCCACACAAAACATTGCAACCTTCCTTTTGCTCCAACACCCCCAGCTGGGTGGTGGGATTTAATTGCTTTGTTTTAGCACACACACTGCCTGCAATCTGCTCTGCCTGAACATCAGGCTGCAGACCTGAGGACAATTTATTGAGGCTGTGGCAGCCCAGACTCTCTTCTCCATCCTTCCCCCACCACCCACTGCGAGGAGACCTTTCCATGCAGCCAAAGCAAACTGCAGGAGCAGGCCTGGAGCCATTCTTTTTTGGCACGTGAGGTTTAATTGTGCGTGTTTCATCTGGGAAGGTCTTGGTTTGGATGTCAAGCTCAGGCAGTGCTGTGTAATCAAACACCCAATAACAGGGAAGTTCCCTGAGTCCTTTAAATCCATCAGATGCTGGTGGAGAAACCATCTGCTCTGGCTTATCTGCTAAATCAGGGTCACGGGTGGTATCCATCAGTCCTGGTGAATGATTCATGGTCACTTATCAGTGTCCTCCCGACCCTCAGCCGGGGTGACACAGAGTTCTCTCTGCTCTGATTTCCCAGCTGGTTGATTTGCTGCAGAGTGATCGCTGGAAGTCGGGGCAGCATTCCCAAAACCCAACTCCCAAAGTAAAACCTGGGTGTTTCAGATTTCACGAATCAAAAAATTTCATCTATCCTCCCCTTGTTTGCTCAGAGATGCATGTGCTTTATAGGCCACAGGGAGTGTCCATCTGACCTGGATGTTTGAATGCTAAGTGGTTTTCTCACCACTTTTCACTTTTTGAAGAGAGCCAGTTGAGTTTTTAAGGCTGCAGCCACAGACACTGCTGTTGGCAAAAGTGCAGGCGTGGAAAGAAATGTAAACAGATGTTTGGCATTTATTTTATGAAAGGAATATTTTCTTTCCAGTGCCCACATTAACATTAATGGGAGTTATGCAAGGCAGTGAGAGACTATCCCCAGCAATGATTAATCTAAAATGCCTGCACAGCTTGAATGAATCAAGCACCACGTACAACTGATACCTAAATACAATCAAGGCTCTACCGTTGATCTTTTTTATTCTTTATCAGCCCTCTAAACCAATTTTGTCCTGGGTGCTGGAAGCGAATTTAACAAATATAAATATAGGACCACGTTTTGCCAGCTGCTAAAAATGTGTGCAACTCCCACTGACTTCAGTGGAAGCATATGTTCATGGGGGCAGAATCCAGCCCCTAGCAAATAAGAAGTGATCATGATAATAAAATAAACCACTTCTGTGGTGTCAATTCTTAAATTCTTTACCGAGCTCCCCATTTGAATATGAAAGATGTGGGTTTAAGATGTAGGATTATTCCCATACCCTGTTAAATCTGAATTATTTGGATCATTTTTTCCCCACAAAATGCTGTCAGGAACAGCTTGATTGCTATCTATACTCTCTCAGCTCCTCTCTGCAGCAACATTAGCAGTTGTCACATGGAAGATTATGAAGCCTCAAAAACTCTCTTTATAAAACGAACCATTTTAATTACTGGAATTGCCAAACTGGTTTCATACCAATAAGCTTGATATTGTTGTCTTCATCTAGCAACAGATTTTCTATCTTCAAGTCTCTGAAAGAAAGAAAATATTATGAGTGAGTCTCCAAAATAACGAGGCAGCTTTGCCTCACTCTCATCAGTGTATGCACAATTCTTGTATACAATCAAATGTATAATGAAAGCAGCACACAGAGTTCCTCAGTGAAAGCAGAAAGCCCCATGCATCCTGCCCAAAATTACCAGCGCTTTCACACTTTGCTTCCCACCTATTCTTCAGGCACAAAATGACATTACAAGCACTTGTCAGCACATCCTGCAATTAACCGGGCTCTTCAAGGTTCTCAAGTACTGGAAGTTTACAGAAACCTTAGGAACTGGAAACATTTGAAGGATGTTTTGGGGATTTTGGAGGTCAGGTTCTCCTTGCTGCTCACACCAAAAGCCCGGCTGAAGGATAAACCCGAGATCTGAGGAGTCAGATGTTGTCCCCTGTCCACAGGAGAGATCAGAACCAGCCTGCTGGGAGGGTGGGGCACCCAAACCCCTCGCAGAGATGTCACCACAGCCATCCCCACACACCACAGGCAAATCCGAGGCTGAGGGACTGAAATGGTTTGTCCAACACCTCACAGAAAATCACCCCAAAACCCCAAGCTGTGCAGCCTGAGCATTAAGTACAATGTAAGAAAAATCATTTTGGTTGCTACACAACTCGCCCATGACTTCTGGCATTTGGCTAAGTCCTCCTCACACGGATTTTTTGCCCCCATCCAGACAGGAAATATTGGAAACAATCAGCATATCCACAGTGATGCCTCTCCCAGCACGCTCTGGAAAAATCTGGATAATAAAGCCATCAGCTCTCAGTGACATCCATGGTGTTTTGCCTTCATAAGGCAGAGGCAGTGATGGAAGAACCTCCACTACAGATGAAGATATCAGGCTTAATAAAACAGGACAAGTAACCCAACCCAACCAAGCCAAATACTTCCACAAGGAGGGATCTGTGAGAGACAGACTCCAAGCCTTTTCCAAAATGTAGGCAGTCAGAATAACAAATGAGTGACAGGGGGGCTAACCATGAGCACCAGAGAAGATATTTTAAGGGATTCAAGGTGAAGAAACAAAAGGTAAATAGGGCATTTTAAAGCCATCAGAGGAAAAAGATAGAAATGTAAATATTGCCTCAGCATAGAGTGCAGTCAGACCTGGTTAAAGCTGTTTACCCATCTGTCTGCTCTCAGCAGATCTGCCAGGGAGTGGTAACTGATCTAATGGTCCATATGCACCACAGTTCTTGTCCACCCCAACGGGAAAGCTCTGATTTTTGGAGCAGTACCAGGAGCCAGGACACCAGGCTTTCCCACATTTCTCTTTGGGGTGGGACAGCCCGGTTGCACACCTGCTTTAGGACCCATGTCCATGAATATCCCAAACACAAACTTTAATTATCTTTTACAAAAAGAGGTTTATTTAAGCTGCTCCTAAGACTCGTGCTCCAGACCTTTCACCAACTTTCACTGAGTGTCTTACCTGCCTTTAATGCTCCAAACCCTTTAACATACAGTGCATGAAATCCAGGCCTCCAAACACTTTTGGGGGCAGTGGTGTTTCTTTTTCCACTGCAACAAAGCATGAACTCTGGACATTTTCAGTTTCCCTCCCTGAAGTAAATCTGATCTGGTTCCTTTACTGTCAAACAAAACAAAACAAAACAAAACAAAACAAAACAAAAAAAACCAAAAAACCACCAAAACCAAAAAAATAGCCAAAAAAACCAACCCCTAAAGGATTATTTATGGGTTTTCCCCCATAAGCAAATTCTCAGCATTAATTGCTGAAAAACTTAAAAAAAAAATCTCAGGCATTAAATGCAAAAGGAACAAGAAGTGTGTAACTGCAGGACAAGTTAGGCAAATCTAGGAATAGTGAAGGCACACGAGGAAGGCCAAGCTGCATTCCCACAGCCTGGAGAACCAGCAGATATTTCTGTCTTCTCAGCTTGTGGAGCTGGCAGCGCACAGTTGGCATTGCCTGGATGTGAAAACACACCATCTTTAAGGGCTCAGTTTCTCTGGGAGTTTGTTCTGCTGCCCATGGGGCTGATTTCTCTCTTTGGAGCACCCCAAGTGCAGCCAGGGCCAATTCAAGTGAACCCCTGGAGCCAGTGCCCCCATCAGCTGCTCCCAGAGCAGTTTGCTCCATGCCACGGCAGGCAGCAGGCTGCAAAAGGGAAGTTTTGCATTTCACACTTTATTTCTTGTCTAGGGGAGGAAGGCTGAGAAAGAAGGTTTTACCAGCAAGCAGCTGCACAGCAGCAGTGCTTGGCTGCTCTCTCCTGAATCTTATTTTTAATCACAACAGCACCACAGAAAATCACTCCTCAACCATCAACCCTCAAGGCCACTTTCAAGCCTTGTGCAAGAGCTGGAAAAGTTGCAGAGATTTGGGTTCATCACCACATTTATGTATCAATATACACTCCAAAGGCTTTGATATCAAAATATTACTGAGCCCAATTCTTCTGTCAGTAACAATGTCACTGATTCCACGTGGCTGCCTCTGTAAAAGAGGAATCTGGTCCATTGTCTTCACTGAAATGATGTTTAGTTTGTCTCACCAGAGCACTCCAAGACAGAATGCCCAAAGATAATTCTGAGATCTGAAATAAAGCAGAAAGGAGCTCCACGCTTCAAAAGGAGAGTTTGCTCTGCAGAGCAGGATCTGTCATAAACATTGCATCAGCAGCCAGACTCCTGGCACTTAACATTAATAGGCTGGAAGTTATCAAAGCCAACATGTCAAGCAGCAGGTACCAAATGAGGAATCCTGTGGCACTCTGAGCAGCTGCATCGTGTGGCATCACCTAACACCAGGGGTTTTTCACCTCTCTCAAACTCCTGACCTGCCTCCAACCACCAAATGGCAGTGGAAGGCAGGAACCTGCTGCCATGAGGGCACAAAAAGGGGAATACAGCAAGCCATCTTTGCTACCAATACACTATTGGATTCTTTCCTTTGACAACCTGACAGTAATTGCATTGAATGGGACTGAATTTTGCTAAAATGACTTTGAAAGGGTTGTTGAGAATTCCCTGTGGGATGCAGTGGCAAGCACCAAGGCTCTCACTTGGTTTTCCCTGCTGTCTTTGTGCTCTCAGAGGGCTTATTGCTCATGCTGCTTTTTGACAGCACGAGGACCTGTGTAAACACCCTCTGCCAAGAGAAAGCCTCACCAGATCCTGCCATTTGGTTCTGTTTTCCTCTGTCAGAGGCAAAGATAAATATTCCTACCTGATTCACAGCTGAGCTTGTTGCAAGTATATTTTTAGCAGCGACCAACCAGCTCTCCCAATAGAGGGAAAGAAACCCAAATGGTAACATGGAATTATATATGGAATAGTGGCATTTTGCTTTCAGCTGGCAGCCCAGGAGCTCTGAACCCTGGGCACCCCTCGCCAAAGATGCAGCAGCTTCTGCACTCTGCAGCTTGCAGACTTCACCCACCTCAGCAGATGCCATATTCAGAATTTTAAAATACATCTATGCAGCCAAAAATTAGTTTGGGGGTATTTTTACACCTCTAAATAAAAATGAGGTTTCTTGAAGTTCTTTAATTTTAGGCTGTTCATGCATCAGTGCCTCCTAACAAAAGCATTTCCACTGAATTCTGGGTCCCTGCTCTTGTCCAAAGCCCAGTGATCTGAGTGCTCCTCTGCCCTGCCAACTCTGGATTTTGATCCAGGCAGCTTCCTGAGTAATGCTCATCAAACAACATAAGCAAATTTCGTGCAATTATTCCATCTGGGGTTTTTCATCCCAAGTGGAACAGGCTAGGCCATCTACATCATTCCCCAGATAACGCACGCAAAACCTGTGTTGTTTTTTTGTTTGTTTGTTTAAAAATAAATAAATTAATAAAAGAGCCAGCGAAAAGCTTTTCAGGGCCCTGCCCCTCTCCATGGGAAGTGTTTGGAGGGACAACCAGCAGCCCCTTTTCTGGCTGAGGATGCTGCAGTTTGTTCCACACGTGGCCAGCTCCAACACCCCCAGATCACCACGCACATGAAAGTGCTGGTTATTTTTACCTGCTTTAAAAATAACAACAACAACAACAACAACAACAACAGAACATTGCCATTGCAGCCAGGCAGAGAATGAATAAGGCTCCTGCGCTATTTTTTCCCTCCCTCAGTAGCTGATTGAGTAGCTTGTTTTTAGAGCTGCCATAGTCAGAGGCCCAAGATGCTGAAGGACAACTCCTGAGGTAATTGTTGATTTTCCTCTCTCACTTGCTCAGAGAGAGGCAGGAGAATAAATCCAGATCACACCAGCAGGGCTTTTCCTGCATCTCTACACGGACCTACACTCTTTGCTTGCAGAAGGCAACACACTGAATAGGTTAAGGCAGAGAAAATACTTGCAGATTCTGCAAAACTTGACCATTCTGTCAAGTTTTATCAGTTTAGGCAGAATCAGACCTGCTCATTCACTGCGTGGAAGCCTCCCAGGAAGCAGCTCAGAGCTGCTGCACAGTGATCTGAGAAACAGGAGGCTGCTGTGGGGCAGGGATTACCCCGCCCCGTGGGGCTGGACAGGCAGAACGCAGCTGCCAGAGGAAGCCCAGGGCTGTCACACTGTCCTCAGGGCTGTCACAGTGTCCTCAGGGCTGTCACACTGTCCTTAGGGCTGTCACACTGTCCTCAGGGCTGTCACTCTGTCCTCAGGGCTGTCACAGTGTCCTCAGAGCTGTCACAGTGTCCTTAGGGCTGTCACAGTGTCCTTAGGGCTGTCACACTGTCCTCAGGGCTGTCACAGTGTCCTCAGGGCTGTCACAGTGTCCTCAGGGCTGTCACAGTGTCCTCAGGGCTGTCACACTGTCCCCAGGGCTGCCACACTGTCCTCAGGGCTGTCACACTGTCCTCTGGGCTG
>VWZP01008283.1:233829-248183 GCA_013396995.1 Dicaeum eximium | reverse complement strand
AGGGCTGTCACAGTGTCCTCAGGGCTGCTGTTCCTCCCACAGCCCCTGGAGCTGTGCTGAGGTCACAGAGGCAGCAGAGAGGGAAGGGGCAGAGCCAAACCTGCAGCATCCACAGGGAACCCAGGCTCTCCCTGCCCCAAACCTTTGTCTCCTTCCCCCCACAGCAGCCTGGGGATTCCAGCCTGTGCTCAGGGAACCAGCTATTTTGGTACAAAATGTGGGTTTCAGTCCTCTCTGAAAGGAACAGAACCAAAGCCAAGCCTGCCAGCCCCCTCTAAGTGCCCTGGCCACTGTGCAGAAGGTAAATTTTTCAGGGAGAGGAATTGCTGCTGCTGCTGGCCAAATCCTGCTGTTAAAAGCTAAACATGTTAGTCTGTTCCTGCCTTGTTTTCCTCTGCCCATCTCAGAAACTCAATTTATTTCCTTTATCTCTCTCTCTCTCTAAATACAGGGTATCAACTGATCCCTGAAAGCAGTAAGCAAACTTCTTCCTTGTCCCTGCCTCAAACTGTGGGATTAATAATCTAAAGAGATCAGCAGTTTTGAGGCTGATAGAGAACCTGGTGGCTGCTCAAATATTTATGCTACAGTGGCACCTGAAATGGAGCTCGAGGTGAGACCAGAGGTGGCCTGTGCACAGAGCAGAACACACAGAGACCCAAGACAAAGAAAAAATAAAAAAAGCAGCTTTCAGAGCACGTGGAGCTGCAGGAGCCAGCTGCACCCACGCTGCACAGGGGTGGGCAGCTCAGCACACAGCTGGGCACAGCTGGAGGAGCTGGGGGCAGCTCCCCACCTTCTGCACAGCCAGTGGAGCCCAGGAGCTGCAGACCCAGATCCTGAAAAGCTTTGAGCTGTCTGGCTCCTGCAGAGCCCACAGAGCCCCAGGGTGTGCAGGGGGCCCACACAACTTGCTCAGCATCATATGGGAACTGTGTGGGAGCCCAGACTTCACACCAGCTGGCCCAAATTTAGAAAGCAGAGCCTCCTTCTCAGCACAGCTCCCTGTAAATACACCCAGGAACAGGAGAGGGGAGATGCTGGCTCCAAAGGTCCAGCCAGCCCACCAGCCTCCTGTCTCCATAGCAGCAGAGAGCACAGAGGGGAGAAGGGTACAGGACATGTGACATCTCCCCCTGCACTCTCCCTCTTGCTGCTCAGGGGCTCCAGGCAGAGGCAGCCACTCT
The DNA here is from genome assembly GCA_013396995.1 of Dicaeum eximium. Classification (NCBI taxonomy): domain Eukaryota; kingdom Metazoa; phylum Chordata; class Aves; order Passeriformes; family Dicaeidae; genus Dicaeum; species Dicaeum eximium. The sequence continues at coordinate 246,996 of VWZP01008283.1, read as the reverse complement.
TTATTCATCAGCCTTTCCCTGCTGAGCCTGTCCTGTCTCCCAGGTGAACTCCTAACTCCATCCTCCTGCCAGGAGAGGCACATCCCGCTCACACACAGAGCTCAAGGAGAGCTGGGAAATGCTCCCAGGCACAGGGCGGGATTTTTGGGGTGTCCTGTGCAGGGCCATGACCCCTGGGGTGTCCTTCACACTCAGCACACCCCGTGATTCTGTGGGTGAAGGCCCTACAGAAATGAGGTGGTGATGCACTGCAGCAGCTCTGGCTCCCTCCATCCTGTGAGGCCCTGCCGAGCTGATGCAAGAAAAGCAAAGAGCAGGGAAGCAGGAGCCAGGGATTTCAGGGGTCCCTCTGAGGCTTTGTGCCAGCCCTGGTACTGCCAGGCTTTGGGCAAACCAGCTCACCCCCACCCTGCTGTGCTTGCAGCAGTGAAACCACAGGCACAGCCACCTTCTCAAAGAAACAGCAAAATGATTCATCAGCTCGTGTTGGGGCAGAGCCTGGAAGAGACAAAGCAGTGCTGGCAGTGCAAGGGCCTCCTGTGGGCTGTACCTGGTCTGTGTGGACACAGAACCACGGAATATCCCGAGCTGGGAGGGATCCATGAGGATCACAGGGTGCAGCTCCTGGCCTGGAGGCAGCACAGCTCCTGAGGGGCTTTACAGCACCCACACAGCACCACCAAGGGCAGCCAGAAAGCTCTCAGGAGCACATTTCCACATGGCAATCTCCTCACAACACAGACACAGCCCCATGGAGGAGCTGAGAGCAGCTTTGCCCCCGGGAGGCTTTCCCAGGTTACCTGTGCACCACCCCTGCCCGGTGCAGGTGCTCCACGGCCAGGATCAGCTGCCGGATGTACTTGCGGGCTTCGTGCTCCTCCAGCCTCTTCTTCTCGTAGATTTTGTGCATCAGGTTGCCACCAGGGCACAGCTCCATGACCAGGTAGTAGCTGTTCTCAGTCTCCAGGATATCCAGCAGCTGGGCAATGTTGGGGTGGCGGATCATCTGCTGGATCTGCCCTTCCCTGCGCAGGTTCTTGGTGACATAGGTGTCCTTCTTGGCTCTCTTCTTGTCAATGATGTTCACTGCCACCTGAGGAAAGAACAGGAGAGGGGCTTGTCAGCTCTCACACCGATGATTTGTTGCTCTAACCTTGTGCAAACAACCATTAAAACCCAGGAGTCAGAGGGGTGTCCCTCTCAGCTGGCACACCACGGCTTCAGGCACAGCTGCACAGGGCAGAGACAGAGCTGCTCTTCCAACCCCTCTGGCTGCTCCATCCTTTATTTCCTTGTACAGTGACAGTCCAAAACCCTTGCAAGGAAATCAGGAACTCAGGAGAGGAGGCAGTCCCACTAACCACCCACAAACACTTGACACGCTTCAGGCTGGGCATTTATTGCAGCTGCTTACTCAGAAAGCCTCCAGGCTGGTGTTTACAACTTTCACAAAGTGCTGGTTTTGGCTTTTCCTGCCTTTGAATATACAACTGGAGATGATATCCTTTCCTTACAATTTTCATAAACTATAGTCAAGTGTTGGCTTTGCATGATTTGCATAAAAACATACTTTGGAAAACAAAACCGTTTTGGTACCACTCTCCTGGCACATTTCTTTTTTCCCCCTTTTCGGTCTCGTGGGAGCTGGAGAGGGGCTTGGGACAAGGGCTTGGAGCAACAGGGCAAGGGGAATGGCTTCAAACTGCCAGAGGGCAGGGATGGATGGGATATTGGGAAGGAATTCCTGGCTGTGAGGGTGGGCAGGCCCTAGCACAGGGTGCCCAGAGCAGCTGTGGCTGCCCCTGGATCCATGGAAACGTTCAGGGTCATCTGCACCTCTCCTTTGACATGAGTGCCTTGGGATTGTCGGGTAAAACTGCAGGAATTGGGGCTTCCCATGTGTGCTGAGTGTGCTCCTGCTGTGGAAAGATCATTCTGCTCGTTCTGAACCCCACACACCAGAGGTGCCTGGCTGAACTCAGAGCAGCATCAGGACACAAACACCTGGGGGCTACGTCCCTGACTCCTCACATTAAAGAGACATCGTTCAGTCATCAGATAAAACAACAGGTAAATCAGAGCTTAATTTCACCATTTCTGAAAGCCCCAGGTGATTCACCAAGGAAACGGACCTAAATTAGTACATTCTTTCATCTAATGAGATGGAACCGAGCACAGAGGCTTGCACTGAGTATTTAGACAGCAAACCACAGGAGTTACTCTGCTGAGGACAAACAAATTCACAGGTTACACAAACACGAGACACCGCACTGTACGTTGGCAGCACAACGCAATCTCTGCAAAAGCTTAAAAAAAAATTAAAATTAAAATTAAAGGCGGGTATGTATCACAGCTGCAAGGTACAAAACATGGAGTGGGAACAGTATGAAGCAGCAATCTGTTATTCATACTGCTAAGTCACCCCTAATTCATTGACAGAAAAAGCACATTCATGTTGACACGTGCTACCCAGCCTGAGCTCAGCTGTGAGGGACCTTTCCCCCTTCCAGAGCTTTTCCATCAGGTCCAAGAGATCCCCCTGCACAGCTGACAGAGCTGGCCAAGGTGGAAACAGCAGATTTGTTCCAGCAATATCCTGTTCTAGGGATCAAACTCTGCACGGAGCTGCCCCAGGGCTGATTTAGCTAAATCTCCCAGAGGTGGACCAAGGCAAGTGAAGGCCAAATGTGCCCAGACACACTTAAGACACAGAGCCTCCTGTGCAGTGTAGATGTGTGTGCACGCACCTGGAAATTTCATTCATGCAGAAGGAAAAAGCACTGGGTAGAGAAAACACTGTAGATGTTGGGTAATCATCAAACAAACACATTCCAGCTTTCACAGCCTACTCAAGACATGCCAATTACTCAGCTTTGCTCTCCCAAGCTTCAAGCAGGGGCTCTTTGTTTCTGCATCGTGCCTATCTCCTGACTTGAGTTCCTGGCCAGCACTGGCACAGAAATAAAAAAATAAATGATAAATCAAGTAATTACTCTCAGTATGTAGCAACAGCGGCTCTTGACATTCCGCTTTTGGCTAAACCTCTGCTGGGTAAACAGATAAATGGTTTAGGTTATTCTGTGTTATGAGATATACAAAGATGAGTAATAGCCCGTATTTTTGGTTCCCAAGTCCTAGAATTGCACTGTTGGAATGAATTACTTTCCCCAAGGTTGTGGTGTGACACATCACACGAGCAATGGCCGCTCTCTCCATCACCCGGGCTGGGCTGAAGCACCCAGGGGTGCAGGTGAGGGCAGGGCCAGCACCTCTCTGCTCTGGCAGGGCCAGGAGGGAGCAGCTGGAGCTCCAGCACGGGCACGTGTGCTCACCCAGACAGTGGCACGTGTCCCACTCACGGGCACGGGGACAGTGCCAGCTCCTGCTCCTGCTCTGCTCCGGGAGGGCTGGAGAATCTCAGCGAGAGAGAGGCGGGGGAGGCTGAAGCTGACTGGCACCAAACTGCACAAAAACAGTCACAGCAAGGCCCTCAGGGGAAAAAAATAAACCTGAGAAGAAACACTTTAAAGGACCAAACGTTGCCTGGAGAAATCTGGGAGCTGGAGCTGCTGCCACCAGAGAAGACACATTTTGCATTCCCTTTGGCAGCATTATGGAACTGCCACCAGGCAGGGAAGGGGGTCCTAGGATGAGCCTAGGAGTGCCCCCATCCCTGTGTCCATGCAGGAGGCACCAGCTCCTGTTGGGCAGCTTCCCAGAGCTGCCACCAACCTGCTGCTCGGGGCAGGAGGAACCTCCAGGTGCCCAGAAGTCCAAGTCATCCTCACCCCTCCTGCCAGCTGTTTAAAATGCTGTGTGCCACCTGGAGAAAGCCCAGCTCAGGAAGCTGTGCTGCTGTGGGCATTTGCTTGCCCAGAGGTCAGTCTGGCTCATGGCCTGGATGCTCTGCAGCAGTGCTGCTCCCCTCAGCCCTCCAGGAGCCAGCTCAGGAGGTCCTGAGCAATGCCCACGTCAGATGGCTGCAAAAACAGCTGCAGGAACACCTCCACTGCAGGAACACCTCCACTGCAGTGGCCCCAGCTCAGCAAATAATGTTCTGACATGTTTAACCTTGCAGAGAGCAGGGGATGGCACGTGACCCTGCAAAATCAGGGCGTGACATTCTGAGGGCTCTTGGAGAGCTTTCCCCACTTACCCCACTGCTTGGATTGTTTCCTTCTGCAAATTCTCAGCCTGAGACGGAGAATCTGCTGCCAAAGGGAGCTCTGGCTGAACTGAGAGGAAACTGGTTTGAAAAAGAATCCAGCAAGAACTGTGGGATTTGGCCAGGAGACCAAGAGAACACAAGAGAAGCAACTTCAACTATTGGAGGGACTATTTCAGTGTTGGAGGGACAACCCCCTGCCTTTTTCCTCTTTTTTCTGTTTTTTCCCCCCGAGTCTGCTTCTGGCAGAGCTGCCTGACGTGGTGCCAGGCCAGGCAGCAGCATTCACTCCCAGCTCCATCCTGGAGCATCCTGACCATGCCAGTGCAGCTCAGAGCTGCAGCTCGGGGCACGGGCACAGAGAAGGCCTGGGAATTGGACTTGTGCACCCAAATCACAAATCTTTACTCTTCAGTCTAACCTTAGCCAGGAGAATGAGACAAAGAGCCAGACCATGGAGATATTTCACACCATTGGTACTGCGAGTCCATCTCCAGCCTTTTTCTTTTTGCAGTGCCCAAGGCAGCAATTAATTCAGTTTCTTTCCTCTCTTATTTCCAGCCATAGCTGTCTGCCTTCACTTGCAGCTTGCTTTGTATTTACCACTGTTCTCACCACAAAAATCTGAGCTCCCTTCTCACAACCAGCTGGTGATTTTGGGTGGCCAATTCAAATCATATTAAACAGACCTAACCCTGAAGCCTGCACAATTGTCAGCTCAGTCCCAAAATCAACCCCTTTGAGGGCATCTCCTTTTGGGCAACCACCCAGCCAGGCACAGAGCAAGTTGTTCATCACAACCAAACCCAAGGATTAGAAAATGCCAATTTCATTCTCTGGGTAGAGTTTATTCTTTTCTCTAACTGTTACAGCTTAGCAAATTTTACAGTGCAGTAAAGGAACATGGGTTTTCATATAGCAAGTTCCAGCATCTTAAGAAACAAAGCACTAAAGAAAAGGGTATTTCAGCATTTGCTCTAATTGTAGTAAAATCAGCAACCAGAAAAGGTAGGGAGGAGTCACTGCTGCTAGGATATTTTCTTTTCTTCTGACAGCCTAAGCCAAGAGTTTGGGGTGTAGCAATACACAAACCCTGCTGCTGCAGACGAGTCCAGGATAAATGTCTCAGCAGGCAGAAGGCCACTGGCTCTGCTGGCAGGCCAGACACAGCCAGGAAAGCTGGAAATCAGCCCCTGAAGGAACATAAACTCTTCCAGACAGGAGAGCAGCTCTTGTAATCCTCATGTGCTTGGGATGCCTGCTAGCCTGAAGGGAAAGAATCCGACTGCCAGGGGCTGGAAACAGCATCCCTGCAATTCCCTGCAGCCCAAACATGACAGCAGCCAGCAGTGCAGAAAGGTATTCAGGAGGAGCTTAGATAAGCAAATGATCCTAAGGCCTCTTGATGCCATGGCCAACTCACACATAATCCCCAAAAGCATCAGCAGGATGTACTTGGTGAAGTAAGAACAGGTATTAATTACACCTGTGCAAGGCACTGGGGACTATTGTTAGATTGCTGTATCCACTTCTGGTGCCAGTAATTTAAAAAGTACATTGAAGTTCTGGAAAGAGTTCTGAAAAGAGTTTCAGAACAGTCTGAGGCCCAAGAACTGTTTGTCGTAGTAACTGACTGAAGCTCAAAATATTTAATTAAGAGAATGCTAAGCACTGACTCCACAATCTTCTGCAAGAACCTACATGAGGGAAAGATTTCTGATAAGAGAAAGCTCTTTAATAAAATTAAACTCAACATCCCAAAAGGTAAATTGGGCAAACTCTGAAAACAAACCCCCATAAAATACATTTTTCCTTGGTTCCACACGTCCAAAGCAGCAGCATTTGTACCAGGCAGAGATGCCATGGGGTCAGAGACCGCCTGGGAAGCAGGAACAGCCTCATCCATGGGAAGGAGCTTGGTTTGTGGCTTGTCTTGAGTGGCTCATGGTGGGGATCTGTCCTGCCTTTGGCAGAAAGAAATCAGTTCCAGCAGCTCTCAGTGCCCTCTTGGTCAGCCAATTAATGGGGCAGCCACAACCGCAGCCGTGAGGGAGAGCAGCACATTTTTACCTCCCTGGCCTCTAAGGATATCTACAAGTCAAGAGAGATGATGCAGAGCCTGATGAAAGCAGTGGTGGCAGAAAGCCAGGCACAGACATCCACAGAGGAGGCACTGAAAGGTTCCAGAAGAAATCCTCACAGATCCTTGTCAAAAGGAGCCCCCAGGCCGGGGACATTTCCTGCAAGGAACAATCTCCTGAGTGCCTGGGACAGATGGGTTTGCCGTGCCGTGGACAAAATGCAGAACATCCATCAAGCACTGCTCTCCAAAATCTCCCTGCTTTTCCAGAAAATGGCTTTTTGACCCCCATTCCTAAGGTCAGACTGACAGGCCAAAACACGGGAGGAAAACTCCAGTGTTTGAGGCCCAGGTAATACCCTCCTTTGTAGTGATTTAAAACAGCAGATAAAACAGCAGATAAAACATTTACAACTGTCAGGAGTCAGGAAAAAGGTGTCTCCAGTAAAGATGTGATGTATAAATACGCTCTCTCCTTCAGCTCTGTGGACATTATTCACAGAAAACTAATTTATTCTCTGAAAAAAAATGTTTCCATGACAATCTTCCACAACAGACAGAGAGCAAAGGAACTTTATTTTATATAACTTGGCTTTTTTTAGTTCTCTTTGTTGCAATGGTTTTCCTCACCGTGCCTCTGATCCCACATGGCAAATGAGAGGCACCATGGGTGTAGCACCAAAGGTGTTGAGCCCAGAGCTCAGGGCCAGAGCAGAGCACACACTGAGAGAAAAGGAGACTTTGGTCAGTGCAGCAGCAGCAGCTTTTGTGAATTTTTCGCAGGTGGTTTCCCTGGGGGACCGTGGGGCCCTTTCCATGAGGAGGAGCTGTGACCCTGCTCTCTGCCAGCCCTGGCAGAGCACAGAGCAGCAGCCAGGTGTGGCAGGGTCACTGAGCCAGCTCCCAAAGGTGCCTCTGTGCCAGGTGTGCCCCAGAGCAGCTTCTCTCTGCTGCAGAAAAGCCAGCCCAGTTCTCCTCATCAGCACGACCTCCAGCCCAGCAAAACCACTGAGCTCATCCCTGCAGGAGACCAGCCAGCCCCTCAGGGAGCTGTGGCCATGGAAGAGGGACTTTTGGGTTTTCTGCCCTTCAGTTCAGCTGCAAACAGGTGAGGCTGAGCTGAAGGAGCCAAAGTGGGCCAGCAGAGCAGCACCAGCGTGGCCCCAGCCCAGCCCGTGTGCCCTGGTGCGCTTGTGCCCCACACTGCCAGGGGAGCACCCGCTCTGCAATCCCCTAATTTGTCTCCTGGCTCATACCTCCCCACTTCTTGGCTCTGGCAGCTCTGGTGCCTCTCCATAACCTTGAAGAACAGCGCAGTCAGCTGTAAACCCTGAGCTCGTTTCCGTGCCCTGCTCAGACAGCAGCAGCTCGGGGTTGGGGCAGGCTGTCACAGCTCGGCCACCACGAGCCTGCTCAGGGTCACCTCCCTGTGAGAGCAAGTGCTGCTCAGTAATAACCTCCCTCTTCCCCCCTCCTGAGGGCAGGGGGGCTGCCAGGAGCTGCAGCAGCACCCTGCAGGTCACCGGTGTCACAGGAGACAACGCAGGGAGCAGGATGTGCTGTCACTGCCAGGACATTACAGGTAAAACACGCCTTTGGAAAGGGCCACGCAGCTCTACACGTCATTTAAACACGGTAGAATGACAGAACCTGCGGGAGCAAACACTGGGATCCAGATGTGAGCCTCACCTGGTGTCAGCTCAACCCAAAACACGCGGCGTCCCTGCGTCCTGCATCTGCCACTGAAGGGTGACAGCCTGCAGGGAAAGCAGCACCTTGCTGACATGAGGCATCCTTAAAACTGCTGAATGCAAACTGGAAGGCAGATTATCCCAAGAGGATAAGGAACTGCCACATGTGCATCAGCTCAGCTCACTGCAGAACAAGTTGCAAGCTACTTAATGAAAAACATGAAGTCAATCTTGAAGTCAGAGCGGGCATTAGCCAGCAGGCTCCTGGCCTGTCCCAGCCCATTCCTGCTCCCAGCACAGGAAAGGGACAGAGGGCAGAGCACGGCTTTGTGTCCAATTTTCACCTGGCTGTTTTCCAGGTGGAACAGACTGGGAGCACATCAGCTTCCCTCTGCCTTCTGCTCAGGCTCCAGAGCAGCTCTGAGGGAACACAACTCCGACAGCAGCCTGCTCCTGCTCCCAGCCAAGTCCTCCTGCTGCCCCTGCAACCACAATCTGCTCCCCAGAGCCTCTCCTGGAGGGCTGCACGCCACCAGGAGCGTGCATGGAGAGGCTTCAGCACAAAGCCTGGGTCTGCACACGCAGACACAAAGCCCTGTGAAAAGAAAAGCTGCGAAAGCAAACACCTAGAAGCACGAAAATGTCAAAAATGCAGGCTGCAGAAACACCCTCCTTTGGTTTCCTCGGTGCATGTAATTAAGAGTGGCACATCAGCCAGGTGCAACAGTTGGCAGCTGTTTAATAAAGGGGAACAAATCCAGGGAAAAAGCCACCCTGTGGATTCACAGCCGGTGCTTTTCAAAATAAGCTTTTAAAAGCATTTTTTGGATAGAGATAAAACCTGAGAATATGTTGAGAAACAGGTAAAGATAAAATTGCTAACTAAACGTGAGAGAACAAACCCACACAGGAAAGCGATATACAAGTATCACTGGAGGAAGGAAAGAAAAAAAAACCACAACAGATCACATTTCAAATTAAAATCCTGCAGCTTTACCCTCTGATGCCCTGACATCAATGAAAGTCTCAGAGTTTTACCTGCAACCTCCCAAGACCTGGGAGGGAGGAAAAAGGCAAAGGTTGAACTGAAAGACCTGCAAACACCTTAGAAACTCAACTTTTGTCCGCAGTGAGGCAACTTGCCCACCCATGTGGTCAGCAGGATGGTTTGAAAGGGACACCACACACACCCTCAAGGCCCCCAAAACTCTGGAAGAGTAAAGACAGAGGTAAGGATCCTCAAACTGTACATGGCTATGTACCCAATTTCCCAGGTTTTAAGCAGTGCTGCTCCTTGGGAAGCTCTGGGTTTTGAACTACAGTGAATTTCCCAGTGTTGAATTTCCCAGCGTTGAATTTCCCAGTGCTGAATTTCCCAGTGAAGAGCAGTGATGGCAGCAGGGGGACACAGCCACCCAGGGCACCAAGGGGATAAGGTCCTCCCCTGCCAACACCCCCAAAAGCCACCAAGTCTCCCCTCCCTGAAACCTGTGGTGAAGCACACAGGGAAAGGGAGGATTTACTCAAAATTAACCCTGTGGCACAAAGAGGCATTTCCAGGTCTCTGCAGGGAGGCTGCTCTGCCCACCCACCCCTGCACCTCAATTATGCCTTTTCTTTTTATTTTTTCTCGACTTCTTTAATAGAGAAATGCATTCTGAACGTGAGCTCTTCTATGAAAAGGCAACTTTTAATATTAATTGCTTTGCCTCCATAAAAAACTGGTAAATTGTATTTTTAGCCACTGCTTCCCACTGTTGTTGAAAGCCTCTTGACTAAGTGTAACTAAAAACGTACCTTGTTCCAGCTCAACAATAGCACTGAGGAAAATTATAAACAAAGTTTTCCATGGATGAGAAGTCAAATGAGTCAATTTGCCTCAGTGACTTTTTTTTTTTTTTTTTTTTTTTTTGTAGTGCCAAAGATTACATCAAAAAGCAGATAAAGATAATCTTGGATCAGGTTTATTTATTTGGCTCAATACATCGTCCCTGCACAGTGCTGTACAGAGTTATTGGGACATTGCACTGGGGTCTGCAGCAGATAACAGATTAGATAACACAGAGTGTGATAACAGAGCCACAGTGATGGCAACGTACTCCCAGCTCCCTCAGAATGCAAAAAAACCCTGTATTTTCATAAAAATATACCTCTTTTTATAAAAATATCTCTCTTTATAAAGGAGAGAGATCTCCTTTGCCTGATCCCCAGCACCCAGTGAATGACTTGGAACAAGCCAGGAGTTTGTTGTGCACAGGCTCCCAAAGTGACCCAACCACAGCTGGCTCAGCAGGGCTTCAGAGCCACAATTCACAGCTAAATTGCCCTGCTCTTCACAGAGGAGCTACATCTCCTCAGGATTAGCACCAAAGACCGCCTGAGCCGAGCTGACAAACCAGCCCAAACCCCAAAATGCCAGGTTACAGGCTGAGATATTCCATTCCGGAGCCACGGAAGGAATGATCCGTTCAACGTTCTCCTGCACTCAGCTAAAATGCATCAGGCCCTACCAGGGGTTTCTCAAGCCCAGAAAACAGTGCCATGCCTGGCTCTGGGGCAGCACAGAGCACGAGCAGCACCGTGAGAGAGCTGGGCTGGAGCCCAGGGATGATGCCCTGGCTGGGGAAGGTTTAGAAAGCTCACCTGAGCTCACCCTGCCGAGCCCCATCCCACACAGGTCACCCCCAGGTCACCCCCAGCAGCTGCCCCGCTGAAGGAGCCCCTGTCTGGCCCACAGAATGTGCCACCCCATCCCCTTGAAGACCTTTTTGGCTCCCAGAGATGTCAGGGTGAGGTAATGGCAGATTTTTGGCACCCGCCTGGCATCGCCTGGGCCGTGTACAACGCCTTGTGTCAGGGCCACGGGTCCCAGCCTGGCTGGGGGCTCATGAATCCAGGGAGTTCATTCCCAAACACACCATTTTCTGAGGCAGTAACGTGCAGTAACTCCTCTGGAGTCGCCCAAGTCTGCTGCAAATCAAAACCTGCTGGGCCCCCCTGCTGCAGGGGGACATTTCAGGGACCGGGAGGGCTCGGCCAGAGCAGCTCCCAGGCAGCACCAGCGAGGCTCCTTCACACTCTTGGGGCAATCCTGAGAATTCAGGCAATGCCCTCGGCTCAGCAGAGACTTCACAGCCAAAAAGCTGCCTCGGGCCGTGGAAGTGGGGACAGCCCTTAGGGAGCGACCTTCCCTTCCTGGGAATGGGATCAGAACAGAAATGCCTGGCAGGCGGAGGGCAGGGATGGGTGCTCTGCTGGCACACACCACGGGAGGATGCTCTGGGAAGTGCTCTCATCTCCCACCCATTAACCCCAGCTGCTTATCCACAAACAGCTGGAGTTAAGAGGCGGTTTCTGGGAAGGTGGACATTTGCTCAGTCGGTTTGGAGGAATGTGAGTGCCACAGCACAGGGTCGGGTCACACAGAGCTGGGGCAGCACCCTGCCTGCCCTCAGGATGGACACGGCAGCTCGGCTCGGCAGGAAGAACAGTGACTTGCTGAGTTCCTGCTTGTCACTTTGTCACAGCGTGTCTTATTCAAGGCACCGAGGGAGAAAAAAACCGAATCAAGCAGCAGACCTGCGAGCTGAGACAGAGGGGTGCGTGGTGTGCTGGGTCTTTTTTATTTTTTTCCCCTCTTAACAGACTGAGATAAATGTAGCAAACCCAAAATGTGGAGGTGGGGAGGACGTGTGTGTGCATGTGCCTTTTATCAACTGCAGGATCATTGGATGTTTCTGTTACCAAGGAGAAGCGCACGCTTGGTAACAGAGGAGAGCAACATTGCTTTTTTTTTTTTTTTTTTGCATTCCTGTATGATAATATTCACAAACCTTATCATTTCTCACACGATGAGGTTCTCAAAGCCCTATATTAAATTTCGCTCCGTGACAAATTTACTGGAATGAAAAAATAACCACCCGAGAGTGCAAGAATGCAATCACCAACAGCGGCACGTTCGCAGGGCTGCTGGGGCTGGGGGAATCACAGCCCCACTGCTCCGGGAGGCTCCCGGCATCCTGCTCCGGGCAGGGAGCCCTGGGACGGGACAGGCAGGAGTCCCACAGCTCACAGAGCACCGGAGTCATTTAGGCCGGGAAAGGTCACCGAGATCACCGAGTCCCGGCTGTTCCCAACCCCACCTTGTCCCCAGTCCAGAGCCCTGAGTGCCACCTCCAGCCCTTCCTTGGACACCTCCAGGGATGGGCGCTCCAAAGCTCCCTGGCAGTGCTTCACAACCCTTTCCATGGGGAAATTCCTGCTGATGTCCAACCTGAGCTCCCCTGGCCCAGCCTGGGGCCGTTCCCTCTCCTCCTGTCCCTGTTCCCTGGGAGCAGAGCCCGACCCCCCGGCTGTCCCCTCCTGGCAGGAGCTGTGCAGAGCCACAAGGGCCCCCTGAGCCTCCTTTTCTCCAGGCTGAGCCCCTTCCCAGCTCCCTCAGCTGCTCCTCACAGCACTTGGAAGTTGCGTGCAGCACCAGAGCAGCACAACTCTTTGTCGGGGGCTCCGGGGGGCTCGTCCTTGCTGGATTTAGCGCCCAGCCAAGCCCCTGCTGCTGTTGGTAGCGCTGGGACCTGTCCCAGCTCATGTGTGAGAGCCCCCGCCGAAGGGCTCTGGATGAAAACCAAAAATCAGAGACGCTGCACGGACTTTAGGAACCAGCACGGTGGGGAAGAGCCATGCGGGGCGCATCTCCACAGCGAACGCGGCCGCCGTGCGCTGTACCAGCACCTCGAGCCGGCCGCACCGAGCCCCCTCCCGCGGCATCCCCACCGCCAGGTGCGCGACAGGAACCCGCGGGTACCCACGCGTGATGTGTCGCGACTGCACCCGCACAGCGGCGGCTCCCCAGCAGCACAAGTCCCAGCAAAAACCCCGCTCTTCTCACCAGAAAAAGTGAGCAAACAAACGGGGGCGGGGGGGAGATGAAAAGAAAATTTAAAATTAAAGGCAAAAAAGGACAGGTCAAGGCAGCCGGAGTAGAAAGGCGAGACTGCAGCCGCGAAAAGCTGAGCGGGGGGAGCGCCCGGAGGAGCCGCGGGAAGTTGGGGACGGCGCCGAGGGGGCTCCTCCATCCTCCGGGGGGCTCCTCCATCCTGCTGGAAAACTCCTCCATCCTCCCGGGGGGCTCCTCCATCCTCCCGGGGAGCTCCTCCATCCTCCCGGGGGGCTTCTCCATCCTCCCGGGGGGCTCCTCCATCCTCCCGGGGAGCTCCTCCATCCTCCCGGGG
>VWZP01008283.1:188030-223154 GCA_013396995.1 Dicaeum eximium | reverse complement strand
CCGGGGCTGCCGCCGGGCGGGGAGCGCCGCTGCGGGGCAAAATGGAGGCGAGCGCGGCCCGGCCGTTCAGCGGCCGCTCCGCGAGGCCCCGCGCGGGCCGGGCCGGGCCTGCGGGGGGAGCCGGGGAACGGAGCGTCGGGCCTCCCCGCCTGCCTCCGTCCTCCGGCTGCTGCCCTCGCTTCCTCCCGGCAGCGGCATCCCGGCATCCCGGGCCGGAGCGCTGCTCGCAGCCGTGCCCAGGCGGGCTCGCTGGCCGTGTGTGCGGCTCGGGACTGGCGCTCCCGGCAGGGGCCTGGCGAGAGAGCCGCGGTGCGGGCACAGGCTGCGGAGCGAGGGAGAGCTGCGAGGGGCTCGTTCCTCTGTGGGAACGGCTCGGGGATCCATCCCTGTTCTGGGGATAGGGCAGGTTGGAAGGCGTTTACTCGCCTTTCCTACCGCACTGAAGGCCCCGTCCTGTCTTTTTCTGGTTTTGTTGTTTTTTGAGGGTTTTTTATTTCTTATTCAACCGAGAGGAGTTGTAAGCAAAGCGCACCGTGGTTGTTTTTTGCATAATATAGTGCAACTCAGTTCAGCCTCTGCTGTATAAAGTTTTTGACACGTGACTTCAGTATGATTATTAATTACTGTTAGTTTAACTTCCGCCTCGGTTGGACAGTGTGGCTTTGCAGACCGCCCATGGACAGAAAGTCACTTAAAGCTGGGCCAGAGGCTGTTCCCAGGTTCCTGCTGGATGCTGGGTGGCTGTGCCTGCCTGTTGAACAGAAACAGGAGAAATGGCAGCTGCTGCCGTGGGATGGACTCAGGCTGTGTAAGGCTCACTCCCTGCAAGGGTTTGTCACCCACACACCTCAGAATGCCCTCATCCCTACCAGAACCGTGCAAGTGCAAAGGGAGAAGTGCATAGCATGCAGCTCCTGTTAATGGTTTATCTGCCAGTTTTTGGGGGGTTTGTGCAGCTCTGAAGCAGCGGGATGGCAGGGTGCAAAGCTGATTTCCCCAAAAAATGAAAACAGCACACGTGTGCCATTTTCAGTGTGGATGGGAAGAGGGAGCAGCAGTATCCTTCGTTCCCTGTCTCAGTATGGGCAGTGGTCCTGGCAGTAACCCCACTGCTGGTGCTGAGTGGTGCCTGCAGAGCAGAACTGGTGTTTCTGGGGATCCCGTGACTAATCCGTGTCTTGGGAACGGGCGTGTTGGGATCTGTAGCTCTTCCCGTCCCACGTAGGAACGGTGGGGTGCTTTGTTTCAGTGCAGTTAACACTGCTGAGCGAAATCCTGGCTGCTGGAAGAGCAAAGCACCGGGTTTCAGCTGCATCTCAGTTCCGGGCAGAGGAGTGTGCTTGCTCAGATGCCTCTTGTGCAGTCCCCTGTATGCCCGAGTGCTCCCGTGGAGCTGCTGGTGTGTGAAGCAGCACGGGAATAACTCGAGGGGCTGTGTGGGTCCTGCCTGCTCCCGCTCAGGAGCTGTGTTTGTGGTGGTGTGCAGGGCACCCAGCCCACCTGGCAGGCTGATCCCTTTTCGCCCTTTGCCTGGAGCTGTGAGGAGGGTCACATTTAGGGCAGGTGTTGTTCCTTTGGGGCTTTCTCTGGGACACTGCAGTTGTACCAAAGGTCTGGGTGCTGTTCCCAGAGCGGTGGGGACAGCACGGGCTGCTCAGCCGGGGAGGGCTCCTATGTGACGAGTGCCACTCCCAGGTCACTGAAGAGTCACTTCTTCTATTGGGAGGGGAGCAGCTTCAGGAGTGAAGATGGGGCAGCTGCAGAACACCCTCCAGGCCCAGAGTTCCTGCAGCTGCCGGCTGTGCAGTGCCACTGTGGCCAGGGAATCACGGTTTTACCATGGCAGCTCCAGCTGCAGTTTGGTGCTGCACTCGCCTTGTGTGCCAGAGGTGATTCCTGCTGGCTTGGCTTCCCTGGAAGTGGCACCTGCCAGCTCTGTGCCACTCTGCCTGAAAGAGGAGATGCACTTAGTGCCTCAGGGGATCCCGTCATTTGGGGTTTTGGCTGGGTTAGGTGCTGGCAGCAATTTCTGGCATGGGGGGAGGCCCGGGTTCAAAGTGTGGCTGTAAACCTGGTGTCCTCTAAGCTGTGGGTCGGTGTCCCCTCTTGGGCAGAAGGGCCTGGGGAGGGAGGGAGGGAAGTGAGTTTGGCTCTGGCAAGGGGTGGAAACTCTTGGGTTGCGTAATTTATGTTGGATCATGGTGCCATTCCCAGTCCTGTTCTTTGAACCTGCCTTTTGGATGCAACTTTGCCAATAAATAGCCTCTTCCAAGACCTCCTGTTTCTACAGGAAAACGCAGGGGTTTTGTATTGGCTGCTTTTCTTTTTTAATCCAGCTGTAGTTTGAGCAGGTGCTGCCAGCTGAATAGGTGGGATTTGACAGGTCTGTAGTGGAGTGTGTTTTCTCTGAGGAGTTTTCTTTCACGAGCTAGAATTCATGTGCTGTGAGGTGTATATGTTATGTTACAGTAAGGATACAGTACAAATCAAAAATGGTAACTGGATAACGCAACAGAAATTTTTATGGTTTTAAGAAAACAAGAAGCATTTTTCTTTAAAAAATAAAAAAATCACACCCCCAAAACACAAGCAAACAAAACACCCCCACCGAACCCACACATCTGCCATACAAATCCTTGGCATGTTTTAGTTTAGGGGATGTTTGTCCTTTTCTTTAATCTGGAAAACTTGAGACATAGTTTACTGGTTATAAAAGTTAGAAATAAAGATTTTTTTTCACAGTCTTGCTGCTGGAAGTAGAATAAAGTCAACTTTCCTGTTTTGTAATCTTTTATTTGTGTTGAGTAATGCATATCATTCACTTAGCCCTGTGTCTCAGTCGTTAATGTGTACCCCTGAAACAATTGATACCCCCCCTAAATGTGCCTAGAGACAAGCAGAGGAGAGGTCCTGGGGGCTGTTTATTTAGAGCTGGAGCTGCACATTCCTTCTCTGCTGTTTGCCCATCCTTAGGGCACTGCACAGTTGAAGTTTGGATCCACTGTGGCTGTTTTCTGCCAATGGCAAGGCTTTATTTTGCCCGTTCTGTGACAACCTTCCCCTCCATCCTGAGGAGCTATAAATAGAGGTTGGCAGGATATCCTTCCCAGTGCTTCTCCAGCAGTTACTGGAGCTCAGGATCCCCAGTGAGGCTCCACGAGCACAGAAAAGGACACAACTGCCAGCATCTGGCTGGAGTCTCTTGCCTCTGCTCAGAGCTTGTTTCCAGGAATACTGGAAGCTGTGACAGTCTGGTAGAGATTCCTGGTAAGAGAAGTAGTGAGACAAGTGGCTTTCCAGGAGATGTGCTGGACAAAAGAGCCCTGCACTGATCCCGAAAACTGCATTTCCAAAGCACATGAGTAGGAAACAAAACTCTATTCTGTGCACTTGCATGATGTCATTTTCATATGAGTATCTTTTGTGAAGATGTTTCTCCCCAGTGATTCAGGATTTGTGAATGGTCTTTCTAGGCCACAGAAGTAGCTGAGTTGATGAAGTGCTATTGAGCTTCATCGCCTGGGGGTCATAATCTGGTCAAATTCAAATCTCACTTCATATTCCAAAGAATGCAGCCTGACAGCTTTGGATGGTACGGTGATCTCTTACCTTCAGCAGCACCTAATACTTGCTGTGCTTCACAGCTGGTGGTCAAGCATTTAACACTTGCATTGATCCTCTGAGATACAGCTTAACAACAGATCCTTCTCCTTCCCTTAAGGAAGAACGGGGACCTGAAGAGGAAAGGAAGCAGTGACATTTATAGGGGAAGGAAAATGTATAGAGCTGACAGAATTCCTTTTACAGATCTGGTCTTGCATTAACAATAAAGGTGTTTTGTTAACAAAGTAGTGCAAGATCTGTGCTTGTTGGTCGTGTCCTCCATGACCCCTTTGTTTCTGTAGAGGAACAAGAAACTGCAGTTGAGTCTCTAAGTCACTGCTGGTTGGCTGGGTCGGGTGGTTTCTAAATGCATTAGTAAAATGCATTCCAAAAGACAGGGAATGAAGGTACAGAGTACTGACTGTGCATGGAGCCTGCTTGGGGAAGGGTTGTTGGACACCTAAGGCGTGCTGGAATGGTTGAGGGCGCGTTAGACTGCTCTGGAAATTGGAGAAGGGAAGGTTGGATGAGGTGTCCTGACAATGACCTGGGTGCACTAATCACTAACCACTGTCTGGTTCAGTAGCTCGTGCTCCTCTCTGTGCAGCTGCTGTGCTCTGAGGCTGGTTTAGTGAGTGTATAAAATGGGCTCTCAGCTCTTTATTTGTAAATAAAGACACCTTTTTATGGCACAGACACTTGAACAAGAGGGCAAAGCCAAGGAAGTCAGTTCAAGTCCTGTGAGGTACTTGGGCTGTGTTACCTCACACTTAGAACAGATAGACTTAAGACCATACATCAAGCTGGGTAAATTTTAAAGTAGCAGTTCTCCCCTTTACTTCAAAACCCCTGGTTCTCAGGTTTCAGTGTAAATTAAACCATCAAAGGGCATTAATTATAGAATGAGAGAAATTAACAATTTGCTGCTCAGAAGACTGAGAAGTAAAGGCCATCAGCACCCTGTTCCCTGTGCCCATCCCTGCCCCTCTGCCCCTCAGGGGGCTCCTGGGCTGGGGCAGGGGCACAGTGGCACCTGGAAGGTCTCTGTTCACTCTGCCCCCTGTTCTCTGTGCAGCTCCTGTGTTTCACTCATTTGGCATTTGGGGACAGTCACTCTGTACATGGTCTCCCTTTGCTGTCCTGCCGTGGTTTAACAGCATGAAACTGAGCAGGTGAATGTTCTGCCTTTTGCATCCCTGGCTTTAGAAATACTTTACCATGTACTTCTGTCCTGCTGGGAGAAGCACCCAGAAATACTCTTAAATCCATATTTTCTATTGTGGCTTGAATTTAATACCCTTGAACACCTCTACTTCTTTTGTATCAACATGCTGTAAACATGCAGTTAGGGGCAGTAAAAGCAGAAAGTCATTCCTAGCAGGTCACAGCATTCCAGGCACAGGTTCCTGCTGTGAGGCAGGACTTTGGAAACCTCTCGAGCAGTACATTTCTTTTGCCTTTGTTGCATACATAATTTTCTTTTTTTTTGTAAATAGAGTGTAAGTTTTTGTGTCCAAGTTGTTCCTTGAGCTGATCATGGTGTCCTTTGAGGAATTGGATGTATTGTGAAACAGCTCTCTAAAAATAGTGGTTGGGTGACTTTTTGTACATTGGTTTGGAAATGTGTGAAGGAAGATCCAGGTCTAGTTGAACAAATGTAACTGGAAGTACCTGGATGTCTTCTGAGCAGATCCCCCTTCCAACAGGGAGAAGCCATGAGGGAGGGAGCTAAATTTTAGCTGTACCCATCTCTGAACCATGGTGTTGACACATGTAACTGATACCAAGAATTACATAGAAATTGACTATAAATAGTAATTTGGTGTCCTCAGGGCTTAGGTAATTTTAAAAAAGGAGCAAATTCTGAGGTAAAATTCCAAGAGATGGTGGGGGGGTGGTGAAAAGAGCAGGATAGATAGATAGATAGATAGATAGATAGATAGATAGATAGATAGATAGATAGATATGCACACTCATGTATATGTTTTTTCATTCTCCATGGCAGTTTATTTGTCCTTCGATTTTTTTTTTCGGTGTTTCCCCCAGTTGCAATGTCCTGCTTTAGATATTTTTGAGACACTTCCTTTTAGTTTTTTTTTGCTGCACGCGTTTCTTGTCACCTTGGGCCCTGCTCTGAGCTCTCCCCATTTCCTTGGGGTCTCTCCTTGTGTTCCTGAAATACAAACGCCAAAGTGGTGCTTCCACACCAGCTCCTTTGTTCTTTTTCTGTGGGTCTGAGTCCTTTCCTGGAGGACCAGTTGCTTCCTCATGGGTAAAGGAGGGGATGTGGAGTGCCTGTCCTAATGCTGGCTCTTTCTTCCTCCCCCAGATCAGTATTTGAGCCTTCTGGTGGTTTGTGTGTGGGTGTTGGGGTTTGGATTTCCCCCACCCCCCTTTTGTTACCTCTTAAAACAGATTTTCCTGAGTTTTAATAATAGCAGTGACTTTGTTCATCAGAGTCTCTGCACTTAATTCTAAATTGAAAACAAGATTTTAAAAAAAACCCACATCAGCTCACAGACCCCTCTCTCCTCCTGTCTGTTATCTGGCAGTTTTTATGTGTCCATACTGTGATTTCTCAGCAAGCAGCTATGTTAGATGAAGTATCTCTTAGAGCTGAAATGGCTTTTAAACCCCAACGTTCTGGCACAAGAACTTGCATTTTGTGGGGATGAATAATGAAAAGTCATGGTCTTGTGTTGGTGTTGGAAAAGGCATGTGGCTACCACTGTCTGGAAGGACAGTTTTTCTTCTTTCCTGTCTCCAGGAATAGGAATCAAATTAAGAAAGTAAATGCCTTGTTTCCTACTCTTGGTGTTTTCTAGGTGTAGGGCTTCCTTTTGTACAGCTGAAAGCCCTGTTAGCACTTCCCTTGTCTTTGAGTATGTGGCCAGTTTTCTTAGCTCCTTCGCTGATGTTTTTTTCCCTTAACTGAGACAGTGGATAAATCTGTGTAACTTGGTCACTTCACCAGTATCTTGGAACTTTAAATTAATTAATAAAATAAGAGACAAAGTTTTAAATGGCATCTCACGTTCCATTACACTGACAAATGAGGACACTTTGATTCTCTTACTTTGCTGTGTGGCAAATAATTTATGACATTTTTTACTTGCATTCAAGGGCTCAATTTTTTCTTTATGATGAAGACAAAAATGAAATTATGTAACACAAACCAATTTTTTCTGTGATGTGTGAGGAATATTTCAAGGTAAAACAATTATGTACGTACGCTCAGCTTTCTATGTCCATCTCTGTGTGCAGTTCTGGTTTCCCTCAGTTTCTGAAAGGTGGAGCTAATGCTTATTTTCAGTTATGGCCAATGTCACCTATAAAGATGACACATAACTTCTATATACTTCATATAAACCTCTATAAACTTCATATAATACCTACAACTTCTGCAAATGTTCTCCTCGAGGAGTGAGCTTTTCCCCTGGGAGCCATTTGGAGGGCAAGGCAGCCAAGTCTCCCGAGCAGCTGAAGCAGTTCTTTTTGGCAATAACCTGGTAAATGCTGGTTTTCTTGGGTTTGTAAAACTGCCAGTTCTCCCAGCAGCGTGGCCATGCACAGTGTGGGGTGGCAGTAATCGAGTCACCCACCTGAAATGTTGGTTTTGCTTAATTGCTGAACTTGAGAATACATTTTTAATGTTTGTTTTCTCTGTTTAGCTCTTCTCACTGATGGAGATGAAACCTCCTATTTCCCGAGCAAAGATGATTCTCATCACAAAAGCTGCCATTAAAGCTATTAAGGTAAAGTACAACAAAACTAAGATGAAACTGTAACAGCAGCAACGTTTTATTATTGCACTTGTAAGTAAATACTCGGGATTTCCCAATCTCAGCTTCAGGGTTGGTTTATTCTAGTTGCTGTTAAGGCTGTTGTCTAGAAACAAGTGGGTGGTGAATATAGTCCCTTGGTTTTGGACTAGGAACAAAATGTCAGCTTGATATTTTTTTGTCGTTGCTTTTTCATGCTACACCCACTAGAGTGTTGTGATTTTGTGTAATAAAACTAAATATTGCAGGATGCAACTGCACCTTAACATGTGAAACCAGTGTGGATTGCAGAGAAAGTAAATCCAGAAAGCTTTCACTAATACTTGGCAAGCTCTGTGCCTTGTGTGCACACTGACACACTTCTGCCTTGGGTCTGGGTTTCCCCCATGGAATATTTTTCTCAGTTTGGGAACATTCTGCTTTTTGGAATGTGACTGCAACTTTCCGTAGCCTTTCTGAAATGGTAGTAAGCACAAAGAGTTAAAATGCTTCTAAAATGATGTGCCACTGTTGAGGAGATGATTAATTAATGGATGCATTTATTTTCCAGCTCTACAAGCATGTTGTCCAGATTGTGGAGAAGTTTATCAAAAAGGTAAAAAGTTTAAAAAAAAAATATTGATAGAGCTATCTGCATGCTTTGCTAGCTATTGCTAATAATGCTAGTAAATCACCAGAAAGGCTTCTGTTACTTGGGGATTGAGGGAGGAAGTTCTGGTTTGTCCATGTAAGCTCCACATTGTAGTTTTCCATAACACATTAGGAGGGGAGGAAAGGAGTAAACAGTGAGATTTCCCACCTTCCCTATGCAGCAGCTGGGGAGGAACCTGGAGGTGCAGAAGCTGAAAGGAATTGTCAGTAGGACGATACAAGTTTGCAGAGAATGCAGTGCTCACGCTTGCCTGGGCACGAGGAGGAGGGGGCTGGAATGCAGAGCTGAGTCTGAGCCCCAGAGCAGGTTTGCAGCGAGGCTCTGGGGGATGTTCCTGGTGCAGTCCCTGCCCGAGCAGGATCCCTGTGTGTTTGCAGTGCAAGCCGGAGTACAAAGTGCCGGGCCTGTACGTCATCGACTCCATCGTGCGGCAGTCCCGGCACCAGTTCGGAACCGACAAGGATGTCTTCGGGCCAAGGTTCTCCAAGAACATCACTGCCACATTCCAGTACTTGTATCTGTGTCCCTCTGAAGACAAGGTAGGACGGGCACTTCGGGTGTTGCTGTGCGTTGATGGGCTGCTGCCTCGGTGCTTGCGCTCCTGTGGCAGTGGTTTGGGGATGCTCTCTGACTCTTGCTGAGACAGGTTATCAAAGGTGACAGCTAAATGCAAATTCAAGTTAAAAGATGTATTTTGCCTGAGCTCATCCGTTTTGTTTTTTGCCTGTGCTGACACTTCAGCAGCGTGTGTTAGTGTGGCAAAAGTTCTTCTTGAAGCTCCCTTGGAACTTCCTTTGGAAGGCAATGTCTGCCACAACAAGAAAGCGTTGCAGGAGAAGCTTTGGTTTTGTAAGCAGAGACTGTCCTGCTCAGCAATGTTTTCCAAGAAAATCATCATGTTGTTTTCTTCAGTCTTTTCCAATCCCATACTTGAGTTTTGTTGGTGTTCTCTCCACTGTCAGGGCTGGTCTAAGGCCTCATTTTCCTTAGTTCTGCTGTACTTTTTAGTGGAACAGAGACTCAGAAAATGATGTGAATTCCTGATGGTCCAGAGAAGATGGTTTTCATGACCTCTGTCAGAACACTGTTCTTTCAGCACAAGAACAGTGTGTTTTAGAAGTTTCTAGTTGGTTTCCCGAAAATCACCTACTCCCTTTCTCTTTGTAAGAGTGAAATACTCCTTTTCTACCTGACTTCCTCCCTAACTCTCTAAATAACCTTTTGAGAGGCTTTGATGCTCTGTAGTTTTAGACCTTCAGGCATTGAATCTGATATTTGGGAGCTCCTGGGTCGATAGCCTGTGAAACAGAGCAGTCCCTTCTCCTTTCTGTTTGTTTGTTACCATTTTTTCATCTGATGAATGGGACTGTCTGTCTCCTTCATTGAACTACTTGAAATAGGGAATATTATTATTTAAAACACACTTGCTTTAATGAATTTCTAGTTCCTAAAGACAAAAATACCCTGAACTGCAGATACACAACAACTTTAAGGGATATCTGAAGAGGATAATGCTACCTCCCCCTTTTTTTTTTTTTAAACAGCCTTTGTGTAAAATTAATATGTGACTGAAAATGAGAGTATTACATTTGCCCATTTTTTGGCCTTTGTATAATTTTCAAGTTTACTGGAGAGATAAAATACACAAAGCAAAAAAGTGCTGGTTTAAAGTTAACTGTTTTTCAGACCAAAATGTTACTTAAAAATAGACATTTCATGTTTCTCTGTAACTGATGTTATTTTAGCAAACATTTTGTGAAATTCTTTAATCACTTAGTTAGAGGTGGATTTACATGGGTGTCTATAACTGAGTCACACTGAAAGAACAGAATCAATTCATTTGAACTAAAAGGTACTTAAGGCTTGTGTGTGTGCAAGTGAATGACTAAGTCTGCAGAAAGGACAGCAATACAATGTGTGTTCTGCCTTCTACCTGCTTGCAAGTTCCAGCTGAGGCAGCACAACTACAGAGACATTTTTGTTTGAATGCTGGGCTAAAGAAGGAAAGGCTAATTTCCAGCTTGTTCCTGGAAGCTGCATTGTTCTTCAAGTCAAAAAAAAAGAAAAAAAAAAGATAAATTAGCTTAAAATAGCAGCTGACAGTCAGAGATTCTAAATTAATCTTTCTGCAGTGATCAGTGAGGATGTTTCCCACTTGCTTTCCTCATCTTTTGGGTAATGATGGAGATGCAGTTTCTGGTCTCAACATAGAATAGGTTGGGTTAGGGATAATACCCAGCAAGGAACCCTCAATCTGACTTCAAAGTGTTGTGGTAGCATTTTCTGGTCTGACTGCCCCTCTCTTCATGAAAGCTTTCCAGTTCATCTTCCCTTTCTCTTTTTGGTCACTTGGGTTGGTTCTTTCATCCCTTTGTGACCACCTGTGTAGATGTGGGGCTGAAATGATGTCCTGGATTGTACATCACACCTGGATTTCTGACTGCCCAGAAGAGTTTTAGGGAAATGTCACAGATTGCTTTGACAGTAAAATAAGGTGGCAGTTTTTATCTTTGCCAGTTCAAAGGTGTTGCTGCTCTCTGTCACAACACAGGGTTTGTTAGGTTGGTGTGATTATGTCACGTGCTGTTCAAACCTTGTCTGCACACAGAAGATAAAATGGTGACTTAAGAAATCTGGATTCAGCGTTGGTGCTTCCTTTTGTTTCAACAGAGTAAAATAGTTCGTGTCCTGAACCTCTGGCAGAAAAATGGAGTATTTAAAATTGAAATAATTCAGCCTCTCTTGGATATGGCAGCAGGAACCAGTGCCACTGCACCCATGGCAGAGAATGCTACTAACAATGAAGGTAGGAATGACATTTTAACTTCTGCTCTCAAAGGGCAAATGGCAACACCTTGTTTGCTTTCAGCACAAAGCACCTGCTCTTAGTTCCAGCAGTGACATAGCAATAAAGTCAGCTTTGTCACAATGAGCAGCCAAACTAATTTTAAATAAATGCTGATACTGTACTTCAGAAATTATCAGTATGTGAATACTGACTTGGGAGATATATTAAATTTTATCATGTATATATGCATGTGTACATATACATGTGCACACTTACAGGTGGCTTCAGTGTGCCCTCTTAAATAGATACTGTTTTTTCTTTTGCTTTGAAGTATTTGTGTGTGATTTCTCAATTTTATAATTCTGCTGTCATTTTTAGTGCCAGAATCTAGGTAAGTAAGTGGGATCTTAAATGTTAAAGAGTTTCATCTTCCTTTGAGTCAGCTTAGTGTCTGAAAGCAGCAGCTGTGAGTGTCTCAGTGTGCAGCCCTGAAAGTCTTGGACTGGTGTTTCACATGCAGGCTCTCAGAGAGAACATTTGTGCCTGGGATTTTGCAGGGGCTGCTGGCTGAGAAGCACTGACCTGCAGAGCACAGCAGTGCCAGCCTGCCCACAGTGCCTGCACTGACCTATTTAGGGCCACAGCAAAGCTGGGAGTGAGGTTACAGGCAAGATGCATTCCACAATTCCTTCTTTCTCCAGAGCTGCTTTTTGGCTCTGCACTCCGTGTTTCACACTGAGCTGCGCTAACCTCCTTATTTACTGTGCTCATGGAGTAGGACTGGGAAAATAGAACAGAGAGAGGTGTGGTGAGAGACAGCAAAACAGTGAAATAATTTCCAGCTGTGTTCAGGGAAGTGTATCCCATTAAAGGTTTTATAAACCTGGCAGGCCCAGGGAATGCCTTGGCATCCCAGCCTGGGGGCAGAGTGGTGCTGTACAATTGAGTTTTGGGACAGGTGAGGGGCACTGCCTGTCCAGCTCTGTCTCTCCTCAGTAGTGGTGAACAGGTTCTGCAGAGATTTTCTGTGAGTTATTGAGATGCACCAAAGGGGGTAATTTGGCCCTGCAATAAATATGCTAATGAATAATAATTATAAATATATTAATGCATTATGTGAAGTAGAGTTTGTTTTGCCCATAAAGACAGAGAGAAATGCAAATTTTCTCCCTTGAGCAAGCAAATATCCTTCTGAATGTATACAGGAAATAATTTGGCAGTTACTTTATATTTAAAAACAACACATACCTTTTTGCTTTATTTTTGTGTTGTATTTCACTTCTGGGAAAGTGTTATTCAACACATTTGCCTGTGCTTGCTGCCTGTCAACACTGGAGTTATTTGAAGTGCAAACAGAGGAATGGCTTTAAAGGAGTTGCTATTGCAAGGCAAACATGTTTGCTTGGTGTTTCAAACTAAACATCTCTGTCTATGGAGTTTTTTAAACTCACTCCTTGTACAGCTTAATTATGTCCATTAAAAGAGATCTGCTGAAGAATAGTTACTTACAGTATGTAGGAACTGATGGGATTATTGTTAATTTGCTTGATACTGGCAAGATGTTTATTTAAAAAGGTGTTGTAGTGTAAGGCAGAGAGAATGGGAACACTGATAGCACGTTTTAAATTGTGACCTCAGTTTCAGCAAAACTTAGTGGAGATGGGAGTCTTTTCCTGGAAAAATGAGTAAATATAATTTTCCTGGTGGGAGGATTTATCCATCAGCTGCAGGTGTGGCATGTGCACATCCAAAAGGGACATGTGAACAAACTTTATCAAAGAAAACTGCAAGTGAAGTAATCCTTAAAAACCTTTAATTATTACCAGACTTCTCTGCAAAAGTTCAGTTACTGGTGGAACATACTGAGAGAATCTCAGCTGCTCTTCCAGTGAGCCATGAGATGGTTGATTTGGATCATTCATCCAAAAGCATGAGCCCAGGTCTGTGGAAGCAGAACCACCACGCTCAGGGTATTGAAGCTCATTGCCTAATGCTGTTTGAGTGAGAGCTTTTCTAAACCTTTACAGCTCCAAACATGGAGCTGGGAGCTAAAACTCCGTGTGGGACCAGCTTTTCTGTCTTAGTGCATCCCAAGCGCAGGTGTGAGCGGCGAGCGAAGCAGTCCATGGCAGAATGAACAGAACATGCAGCCATGGTGGTGTAAATGGGCCCTCTTGGGATACACAGGGGGTTGGAGGCAGCAGACACTTGTGGGGAGCAGGAGGGATGTTGTGCAGTCACCCAGCCCTTCCTGTGCTCCTGCAAACCTCAGGCTCGCCGCCGCCTCCGGCCAAGGTTCCCTCGGAGCCCCCACAAGTGACGGCGAACTCGGTGCCCGCTGTGCCGCAGCTGCCCAGCTCCGACGCCTTCGCAGCCGTGGCCCAGCTGTTCCAGACAACACAAGGACAACAGGTAACCTGCTCACTGACTGCCTTCAGCTGCAGTGTCTGTGGGAAATGAGGGGGCAAAGGGTGCAATTGGTAGCCTGGATTTGAAGCGAAAGAGCTTCCCAAAGGTCTTCAGTGGAAAAGTGTATTTAAATCCTTCCATCCGATAATTGTGATGTTTCATGATACTCAGTTTCATGTAAGTAATTAGTTATGAATTGATGCACTAACAGGGTTTCCAGAACAGGTGGAATATCTCAAAGAAAATGAGGAATTTTGTTGTTCAGTCCACTTAAATGTTTGCTGTGTTGAAGGGCCTGAGTACTGCAATGTTGGGATCTACTGAATTTTCCACCAAAGTATTTAAAAATGCACTCGTGGTCTTGCTGTAAATGCTCTGAAGTTCAGTCACATTGTTGGTTTGTTCATCCCCTGCCACAGTCTGTATTGATATAAATTTATATCCTACAACTCTTTCAATACTTGGTGTTTATATGAGAACATTCACTTCATGCTGTTTCACATTTCTGTAGCTCCAGCAAATCCTGCAGACCTTCCAACAGCCTCAGAAGCCCCAGTCACCGGTCATAGACAACACTGTGATGGCTCAGGTTCAAGCTATTACTGCTCAGCTGAAAACCACAGCAGCACAGCCCCCAGAGCAGAAAGCTGCTTTCACAGCACCTGAGCAGAAAACATCATTTGACAAAGTAAGTCTTGGTTTGCATTTTCTGAAGCTGAAGAAAACTGGTTTTGGACAGTTTTTGTTTTTTATCGGAATATACATTTCTATTTTTCCCCAATTCTAACCTTGTATTTAGTTTCAAAGCTTACATATGTTGTAAGAATGTGATAATAAAAAATATTTTGGCTGCCAGTTGGGTAAGATACAGAAAAAATAGTTGTCCCAATGTGATTTCTTGCAGAAGCTGCTAGATCGGTTTGACTACGATGATGAACCAGAAGCAGTGGAAGATTCAAAGAAAGAAGATTCAGCTCCTTCCCCTTCAGTGTCTCAGCCGGCTTTGTAAGTTCTGTGTCGTAATAAAACTAAGAGATCTTTGTCCTAAAACACTTTTAGGTCAGAAAGTAGATTAAAATTCCAAGTTAGTTCAGTGTTTAACTGCTGCAGTCCCAATTTAAAACACTGTTAACAGTTTTTGGTGGGATGATTTTTGTGTCTTGTTACTTCAGTGATCTGGTGTAGGTCCATGTTGCCTCATTGATGGAGGACTGTGTTCTATAGAGAAAAGCTCAGTTTTGGTTGCAAGATGAGTTCCAGGTTTTTACAGTACAGCTGAGGGTGTCAGGACATCACTGGATCGGCTGGATTGCTTTACTGGCTGGGGAGGAGCTGCTATCCCAAACATTGTGATAGTTTATGGTATTCAAGAAATTAAAATTGGCGTTACAGTTTTATGTTGGCAAACATTCCGTCCCCACGCAAGCGAGCTCAGGCTCCCGTGTCCCTTTTGCTGTGCATTATGATAAAGTCTGGAATGACATGACCACATCCCAGTTTTTTCCACAGGACCTCTCTCTCATTCAGTGCACAGGCTGGATGGTGCTCAATGCCGGGGTTAGTCCATATTTCTTTTTTCCCTGCTTCAGTACGTGGCCCCATGTCTTACTCTCTGTATCTGCATCTAAACCCTGCTCTCAAAACCAGAACCACTAACTCTGTCATCAGCTTTCTGACTGTGTCTCTCACCTCGAGCACTTTATGTCCACGAGTAGTAGTACATTTAAAGGCCTTTAAGGAAATGGCTAGTATTTGCCTTAGAATGCAGATGGAACTCTGGAGTACAGAAAGATGAGGTAGGTCAAACATAGGCACTGCTTGTGTCTGCCCATCTGGAGGCTTGTGGGCATGTTTCTGTTCTGTTGGTAGTGCTTCAGGGCCTCTGTCCTTAGTGCCTCACAGCTGTGCAGGGTGTCCCTGAGGGTGGCATTCCAGTGCTCCCAGTCTGGGCATGCAAGCTCAGTAATTCTCTCTATAAAATACTGATCTGTCCAGAATCCTCTCAGAATTATCTTCAGACACTGCAAAGTTCCGTTTCCCATCACCATCAAATTCCTTTATCCCCCTGAAATCCTGCTGAGTTTCTTGCACAGGCTGCATCCTGCAAGCAGGTCCTGTTACCTGCACAGACCTCCAGAATTCCCTGAGCACTGTCCATTCTGTGTGTTGAATCAGGAAGTGATGGGCACCACTGTAATCCTCTTGTGATACACACCCCCTTCTCCTCTGACCTATTTCCTCCCAAACCAAAGTGGTTTCTTACAGCAAAAGTACAGCCAGTTTCTTTTCCTTGAGGAGCAAAAGAGGAACTGCAAAGGAGGAGAATTAGCCTAAGGCAGAAAACCTTCCTGAAATGCTTCTGTAGGCTGAGATCTTTAGCAAGCTGGTATAAGTACAGGGGCGAGAGAGAGGCTCTAACCTTTGTGTAGCATCTCTTTTTAAATGTGAAAGGACTACTCTTAGAGTGGAGAAAAGATCAGGAAGTCAGTCTTTCTTCCTTTTCTTTTTTTTGTTGGAAACGGGATCATAGTAAAGATAATTGTTCTGTCTAAAATAACAGCAAGAATGTGTACATATGCATAGAAATCTGTAAAATAAAGACAAATCTGTGCATCTACTGACTTGTCTCACCAAAATATTCCTGGTTTTAGTGGGTTTCCAGCAGAAGGCATGCAACAGCCAGTATTTCCTCAGCTCCCAAATATGGATCCTTTTCAGCAGCGGATGATGGGAATGCAGCAGGATCCGATGCGGCACCAGGTAACCCCAGGCTTTTCCCTTGTCCCCCTGTTGTGTTTTCCATCCTTTGCTGTTGTCTTTGGTGCAGAAGGAAGGAAGTGATTTTCCTGTTGGTGAAGAGTGAATGTGGCTTAGCGCTCCATCTTCCCGAAGAAACTTGTTTTTGGTGTCTGTCCTAGTCAGGCTTTGAAGGACAAGATTGTTACTTCCACACCCAAATGCTTGGCCTGCTTCATTTTTCCCCCATCTTTTGTTGTGACTTTTGAGCAAATGTAAAACTTTACTTGAGCCTGCTGGGAAAGCAAATGTAATTCCTTCTCCTAGCCGGAATTCTGTTCTTCTCCCAAGGTGCCGCTTCCTCCTAATGGGCAAATGCCAGGCTTTGGTCTCCTGCCTACCCCCCAGTTCCCTCCCATGGCTCAGCCAGTGATGCCTCCAGCAGCACCAGTGCAGCCAACTTTCCAGTCTCCCTTCCCAGTCCAGGCTGAACCACACCTACAGAAACCCCACCAGCAGGTGAGCAGCCCTTGTGTGTGGATTGTCTTTGAGCAGAAATGTCAGGATGACCAGGACACAGCTGGCTATGAGGCTGGCTCTGCTGGGAAACAGTTGGAGAACTCCAGGACTCATCCCTTTCCTGTCTCCAGCATACTTCAGGCCTAAAGTAGTTTCTTGGAACATCTTGGAGAAAAGTTGTAGCAGATCTCACTTTGCCTGGGATTTTGATGATGGAGCAGGATCCACTGATTGATCTTAAGGAATAAAATCATATTCTGTGGAGATGCAGGTGTTGCTGAAATGGGGTGAAATGTGGAAAACCAATAATTTGCAAATTGAAAATGGGAATTGTGTAAATTATTTCTACGGTGCCTTTTCAGTGGCTGTGTTAAGTACGTGCAATACTGGATCCTCTCCCTGTTAGTGACCACAGAATGCAGCTTTTGAGTCATGTTACTCTTTAATTTCATACATTTGAATGTTCAATATATTTTCAGTGCTGTTAATTTAGTCTGAGCATAAAAAGAAATAAAATGCTTGTCCTGCTCACCCATAACACCTGTCAACTTCATGTTCTAGGATATGGAAGTGGAACAGCCACCCATTCAGGAGGGAAAACGGCATGTTTCTGACAGTAGGAAATCAAGATCTAGATCTGCATCAAGGTAAATGAGTGAAAGTTCTTTTAGTGCAGGAACAAAAAGCGGATTAGCAAGTCTAAGATATATGAACCTCTAAAGTCATCTCCCTTCTAGAGAAAATATGGTATCTATGCAGTTGTCTCTCACTGGGAGAGAGAAACTTCCGTGTCTGGCTGTCCAGAGTAAATTTTAGAGAAGCAGAATTTTGCCTGTGCTCTGAAAACACTTTTCTAATGAAAACGTTTGTGATCTGTGACTTTGTGTGTCAGGGAGCCCGTGTGTCACATCCTGGCTGACGGAGCAGGCCTGGCTCCACTCTCCGTTTAGTCACAAGTCATCTCTTCTCCAAGCTCCACACGATTTCTCTGGAGGCTTACAAGGTCTTCCACACCTTGAGTGGTTTAGACGTTGAACATGATGTAAAATACAATTTCAGTGGCAGAATTAATTTATAGTAGTCTTTTTTTAGCCATTTCTTTTTAAAAGCAGTAAACGTTTGCCTCATTGACGCAGGTGTAACTTTCCCTGTGTTGAAGTGGACGCAGCTTTGATGGTCAGCTTCAGGACGAAATTAGTAGCTGATGAGAAATTGGAAAGTAATCATCTGTTTGAATCAGCTACTGCAGTAGTTTATTCTGGTTCTAAATGCCTGTGAATGGGCTGGGATTGATGTATTCCCTTGTTTAAGCCCTTAGCTGGGGTGACAGGCGCTGACCACGCGTGGCTCTGGTTCCCACAGGTCCCCCAAGCGGAGACGCTCGCGGTCGGGCTCGCGCTCCCGGCGCTCCCGGCACCGCCGCTCGCGCTCCCGGGACCGGCGCCGGCACTCGCCCAAGTCCCGCTCCCAGGAGCGGCGGGAGAGGGAGCGCCGCTCCAAGGGCCTGCCCCAGATCAAGGCAGAGACTGTCAGCGGTGAGTCTGTTCTCTTCCTGCTTCTCTGGGGAACCCTCGCGTTCAGTAATGCCCTATCCTGGGCGGTATTTTCACAGTTCTTGTGTTCCTCGGGTTTAATGCTGCTGCTTGTGGTTTCCGAGGCTGATCCAAACAGAACAGAAATTAACTGCCTTGTGATTCCTGGTAGGAACTTCACCACACTTCCCTGTACTTCCTTACTCATAGTAGATGGTTTAGCATTTCTGGAGTATCTCCAAGTTAGAAATATTTTGGCTGTAAAAAGAGGAAAGGAAAAGCTGAAACCCCGTGTTTTTCTCTTCCTTCCTCCAAGACATATAAGGTAAAGCAGACTGAACAAAAAGAATTTGAGTTAATTGTAAATTATTACAATTTTCCTAAGTATTCAGTCTTGTGTATCTCTCCAACCTGAAGGGGAGCTTTAACGTGGAAAACACACAGGCTAATGTTTGGAGTTCTGATACAATCCTGGCTTTGCCAGTGTTTATAGACCAAACAAAGTAGTTGTCTTCTGCATATTCCTTGGGAGTGTGGAATCTTCTCCGGGGTCACAAAGTGTAACAAAAACATTCTTTCTTACATAAGAGAGACAAAAACCTGAGGTGTTTTAAGAGCCAAGACCTGGTGAGTGACGGTCCCAGGGGCCTAAAGGCCAGCAGAACCCTGGTAGCTGTTCAGTGGAAGCTCCCTGGCAGTGCTGTGAGATGTGCTCCTGCCAACACCTTTCCCAGGTTCTGTCACACTGGCTGTCAAAGTTTGCAGTTCTGCATCTCTCAGGTGGAAAACCTGGATGAGTATTCAATGTTGCTGCAGTAATCTGCAGCCTGGGGAATACCTTGAGCTCCTTTCTCGGTTTTTACCCTGGATTCAGCATGGGATAAGTGTTGGTTTTCTGTCCTGTAAGGAGCTCTGACCACCTGTGCTAACTCTTGGTTGTAGTTTGCAGTACCACACTCTGGGTAGGACAGCTGGACAAAAGGACAACTCAGCAGGATGTGGGAAGTCTCTTGGAGGAGTTTGGCCCCATTGAGTCGATCAATGTGAGTAGAAGGGGTGCAGTGTAGGCTGCTCTGATATGCTGGGGTGCAGAACGTCTCTCCAGGCTGCTCTGAGGCAGAGTTATTTCTGACACATTCCAAAGAGCTGGCCTCTCATTTCCTATGTGCTGTGTTCTCTATGTGCACTCAGATCATGTGGCTGACTTGTACACAAACAAGGGAGCTGCTTTGGTTTCCTGCAGTATAAAAATGCTCCTGGGTAACACAGAACATTATCCCATTTTCATAAAAATCCTGCTTTCTTTGTAGGATGATGGCTGCAGAATTACATCCCATGCTTCTGAATTCCTTGGCTGCTTCATTTTATTTGATTATAGGAGTGTGGACTTTCAGCTGATGTTCTTGTTGCCCTTCTGTCATTTTAGCCATAAACAAGAAAAACTGTAGTTTTATTTTGCTGTATTTAAGGATATTTTATGTACAAATTATAGCTGTTCCAGTAACTTCAAAAATTTAACTCATTCAAACAAACAAAAACAAGTGACTAATTTTCTTCCTATTCCCAGATTTTGTAAAAGAGCATAGGAGTTTTTTTCCTCAAATTCATTACAAATAAAAATTATTCCAAATGTGCAGCTAGAACTGAATGTGGAGGTGCAGCTGGCAGAGTGAAGGGGGATACATACTGTTGTGCATTCCAACAAAGTAACTAATTGCCAGACATTAAAATTTATATGAACACTATTGTTTAGCAATTTGAAAGGATTAAATATGCAAAAGTCAGCTGTATTTTAGAGTTTTGGAAGTTTTCAGATGTTCTGGAAGTTTTAGTTCACTAGAAATGTGAATTTCCAGAAGATAGTGGCTTTCTTAGCCTTTTAAACTAACATTTCCTTCCATAATTCCACAGCCCCTTTTGGAACACCCCCTGATGTTCCAGCTTGCTGTAACTGAGAATCTGTGTGTTGTTCTCTGTCTGTTAGCTGCAAAATGAACTTTTTCCCTCAAACCCACGCAGATGATACCGCCCAGAGGATGTGCCTACATTGTCATGGTGCACAGACAAGATGCCAACAGAGCCCTCCAGAAACTGAGCCGAGGCAATTTCAAAGTCAACCAGAAATCCATCAAGGTACTGCTTGGAAAACGTCAGGCTTTCCAAAGCTGCTGGAATTACTGTTATCCTGTCTCATCTGTGCTGGGCTTTGGGGTATTTCAGACTTCTGTGTTCTGAAATGTAAAATTCTGAAAAAATACATCGGTGAACTGGTTTTTGAGAATTGTTGTTCCTGGTCTGCAGTAGGATCAGTGGAACATTGTATCAGTTTCCGTGAAAGATTGCCAGTAATTATCTCTTTAATCAACAGAAATGGTGTCCTTTTGCCCGTTACAGGGGACTGGCACTGTGTGTTTCTTGTTGCCAGTTATTTGTCTCCTAACAGAGTTTCATTACATATGGTAATCCTACAAAAAGTACTAATAAATAAGGAAATATACATTAATGAGTGAAGTTCTTCCTTCTGTGGAATGTCAAATTAGTGTGACACTTTCCTCCAAAGGCAAATGGAATTAATCTTAGTGGCTGGGGATCATCAGAAGAAGCTGGCTTTATACATTTTTACAAATGGTGTGCAAGAGTCAAGCCAAGAGATAGAAACTAAGTCTGCTTTAAAAAAAAAAACTTTCTTCAGAGTTTTGTAGCTGTTTCACTTACTCTTTTTACTTTTTACCCTATAATGTTGTTTTGTGAGAATGAAATATTAAATCCATTAAAATTGAAACATTTTGCTGACAACTTGTATTTCCCCCTCCTCACCAAGATTGCCTGGGCTCTGAATAAAGGAATAAAGCCAGACTACAAGCAGTATTGGGATGTAGAATTAGGTGTGACTTACATACCATGGGACAAAGTCAAACCTGAAGATCTTGAAAGTTTCTGTGAAGGAGGAATGCTGGACAACGAGACCCTTAGTCCAGGTACAGTTTTACTGCTTGTTCTGTTACTGAACCTTTATTTCAGGGTTTGGCCATTCTGTCCAGTGTGCCCAATTAGCTGGTGATTATTGTACATGTGCTCTAATTGTAGCATCTCTTCTTGCTGAACACACAAAAATCAGTTGTGTATTTTAAAGAATGTAATGAATCGTGAACATAATGTCAGTGTGTTCCAGTCCTCTCGGTGCTTTTCTCTTTCCCAAAGTGCCCCCTGACTGATCCCTCTTTGTGCTTAGCTGGCTTTTCCCAGGAACTTCTGACAGACAATAGGAGCTATTTCTTCCATAAATTAGGTTTAAAGCTATATTTGACATTTCTCTTATTTAGCTGCAATTCTTTATAGTTGTATTCTCCTTTTCCTTGTTTGAGACTTGAAGATGTTGAGTTTTTTAGAAATGAGTTCTCAAATTAGTGACAAAGCTGCTGCCTTCTTACCCAAGAGCAATAGAATGAAGCTGTTGAAAGCTTGTCCCAAAAAGCCTTACAGTTTTTGTCACAGATAACGTAACAGAATCCTGGGTGTGTATAAATACTGTCAGTGCAAAGGATTGTTAAATGACTACTGAAAGGAACAAGTTTGTTTGCTGTGTTTAAATGAACTTGGAATTTTTATTGCTTCTTAGCTCTCTGCTGCTTTTTACCTGAGTATTTTCAATTAGGTCATTTTTGTAAACAAGACTAAGCATGTTTCACATGGCACTGCTTGTCTGACCCGTGTCTGTTGGGATTTTGTTTTGGACAGAGTGGAAGGGAATTCCCAAGAAGTCTGAGAATGAAGTGGCTCAGAATGGAGGCGCAGAAGCTGCACACAATGAGCCAGTGTCACCTATTCCCAAAGCTCTACCTGTCCCCATTCCCGTTCCCATGCCTGCACCAATAACAGTACCTCCTCCACAGGTGAGAGTTGTTCCACAGAAATAAACAAAAACTCACTTTAAGTAATAATTCATGGCGGGAGGAATGCCAGGAATGGTAACTCTGTTCTCTCAGTCACAGAGAAATTACTGCAGTAGAATCTTTGTTACAGAAGGGCTGAATCGCATCTTCAGGTTTTGTGATTGGCATTTTTTTGTTGTTTTATTAATTAATGTTCCTCTAAAAGCTTTTCTTATTGGCAGATACTCCACTACTTCTATATCAGTAGTTTCTTGTCAGCGTTGGAATAATAGAATCCCTTAAATCAGAGCTAATTTAAATTCAGAGCTTGATATAAATTAGAAATAAAGAAAAAGGAAACACCAATCACTCTAATGTGCAAACTCAGGTAGTGAGAAAGAGACAAGCAGAGGTTTTTAATTGCTTTGAAGTTGTGAGCATTCCAGTGGCTCCTGTCTGGAAATCCATCATGCTGTGTGCAGATGAATCCCAGGCACTGTGTGAGGGGTATGTGGAGGCGAGTTACCGACATGCATTAGTACCCATTTAGCACAGAGGAACATTTTTCTCTAATTACAAAGGCAGACAGCACTGGTCTTGGTATTTTCAGTCATGGGAGTTCCTGGAGTGCTCCTGCATCTTTTGTGCAAGTCCCCCCTTGTTGCAGAGGAATTCGAGGTTGCTGAGATGTCCTGGTGGAGCCGGACAGAGATTCCCAGGAGCACAGAGAGACATTGGGGCACTCTTGGGGTAACCCATCTTTCCCCTTCCTTTTCCCTAGGTTCCCCCCCATCCATCAGGGCCTCCCGTGGTTGGTGCACTCCAGCCCCCTGCTTTCACAGCACCTTTAGGAATCCCCCCTCCTGGATTTGCCCCCGGGGTGCCGCCGCCGCCGCCGCCTCCGTTCCTCCGGCCCGGCTTCAACCCTCTGCATTTACCTCCAGGTTTGTGGGCACACCCTGCTGGGCTGGGGCTGCTGGGGGGCTGTGCCAGGGGGGGCACTCAGGGCTCTCTGTGCTTTTTGTAGGATTCCTTCCTCCCGGGCCTCCGCCTCCCATAACTCCTCCGGTCTCTGTCCCGCACACTCCGGCAGTGAACATCCCAAACTGTAAGTGCTGGGCCCCGGGGAAGGCAGGGATCCTGCAGGAATTGCTGCCTGGTGTTCAATGTGTCCTTCCTTGTTCTCAGCTACAGCAACTGGTGGGAATGAGGACACTACAAAGGAGTCGTCTGTAGGAAATCCCATCCCAACTGTAGTGTCTGGAGGCAGAGGGAATGCTGAAAGTACTGACACTTCCAAAATCTATGGCACTGTTCCACCTCCTGTAGCACCTACCAATGTCCCTGCTCCCGTCACCCAGGCTGTTCCACTCCTTGGTAAGTTCTGCACTTCGTTGCTCCCTACATTTTAAATACCATTTTGACTTGGCTTACAGTCCAGGGGAAAGGG
This sequence comes from Dicaeum eximium, assembly GCA_013396995.1. Lineage (NCBI taxonomy): Eukaryota > Metazoa > Chordata > Aves > Passeriformes > Dicaeidae > Dicaeum > Dicaeum eximium. The sequence continues at coordinate 199,811 of VWZP01008283.1, read as the reverse complement.
AAGCACATTTTTTCAACTTGTTTAAATTTCTGTCCTCCTGTTGGCATTGAAATCAATTTTAGAGGCTTAATTTTGCACAGAAGAAACAGTCAATATTTTTTACGTTTGAAGATCTGTTTTCTGAAGAAACAAAGCCATGATGTGTAAGTTACAAATTCAAATGCTGTCCACTTAACAAGTGAAGATTTATACAGTGTAGAAAATGAACTTAGAGCAACACATCTGTATGACGTAGGAACCAAGTTTTAGACTCAACTGTTATATATATAAAACTAAAGTGCAGAGAAACTATTTTTAGTGTATTTTTGTAATCTCTGAGGATGGAGTATATTCTTGTTATGTGTGGAATAAGTTGTTTTAATAGAACAGAAAACTAATAGCTTTTATGCAACCCTGCAGTAGGACAGGTTTTGAAAACTTTGTAAGAAGATATTATTTAAATATTACCAAATGTTTTTTTGACTAGCAAACCCAGGGTAATGGGAGTATGTTACATAAATTATTTTTCCTAATATGATACAAATTTGGTCAGATTTTGAAAGAGGGAGTGAACTATTACAGAACTCTGCTAAATGCTTATTTTATGATTGCCTTGGATGGGCCAGTGTCAAGAATTTACTCAAGAGACTTGTTACCTACAAATTTTAGTGAGATTACTGGGATTTTAGGCCTCTGCATGAGAGCCTAAGAAACGAATGAAAAAGCTAATTTTATGTTAGTGGGTTTCTGCCCAGAATTTTCAGTGATCACTGAAGAAAATCACAGATTTGTCTCCCTGAGAGCTCACTGCCCTATTGGATGTGAAGGCTAAATTTTCCATCCATGACTAATGATTTATGGATCCTTCATGTTGAAAATTTGACAGAAGACCCATTCAAAACAGAGGAAAGCTTAAAAAACTCTGTAGTGACACCATGGAGTCAGGGAATTTGGTTAGGAATTTCAGAAATTCACACCTTCCTGCTGAATGACATTTCCTGTAAAGGTAGCTCAGACTTTTGGAGTTTCACTGTCTTGGACAGCATGACCTGCACTTCATATTCCCAGCCTTTGGAATGTGTGGGGCTCCTCTGCACTTTGCTGTATCTCTGCACACATAGCAAAAAGCTTTTACCAAATGAAGACTGAACTAAACTAGACACTCAGATCAGTTCCTTGGACAGCAGTTGCTTTTCTTGAAAATCCAAGGAAGCTGGATTTGAGAAACCTGGAAATGAAGAACTTGCCTTTGCTTTTGTTAACTCGCTCACCGAGTGGTTGAGGCAGAGAAAGTTCTCTATATGGTCAGAGCGACTTCTGTCAGTGAGGGGAGGGTTTAGAGCTCACAGAGCAGTCCTGGAGTAATGGCTGAGATCTGTGTGTTTGCCTAAAAGCAGTAGCATTTCATGTTGGGGAGTGTCCAGTTTCAAGGAGTTTTTTATAATTAAAGATTTACATGAAACCATCCTGAACATTCTGGAGTTGCAGGCCACTGTTCAATCTCATAAAAGAGGAGAACCAGAAGAAGCAGATGATAGTATTTTATGTGATTGAAGATAGAAGGTTACTATCAGTTGTCCTGGCTTCTTAAAAGCACTTGGAGTCACTCTTGCATTGAGTGTAGCTCTGCTCTCTTCATGGAGGCCAGAGAGTGTCCTGGGAAGGATGAGGAAATGTTCTCTGGGTACTTGGGCAGGATGGGAGAGCTCCTGCTGCAGGCTGGACTCAAGGGATGAAGATTGCTGGGAAGAGACTGTGGGAGGGATGCAGATTTCTGGCTTGGGAACACTTCTGTAATCCCTAGAAAACACAGGAGCTCTTTAATAACTTTTGTAACTTCAAAAAATGTCACTTCTCTCTCTTGGTTCAGTTTTTCTGTGGAAGACACATTAAAAAATAATTCTGAAGAGATTATTGTAACATTTCATATCCTTTCATAAGTTCTGTCTCAACTCCACTATTTCCTTTGTGCCTCCACTGTAATTCCTTTGTCCCTTCCAGCCAGGACGTTATTGTGCTTCAGAGGAGTGATGCTTCTTTGGGTCTGGATTTTTCTGTGCTTTTTTCTAAGGCCCACCTTCAGGTTGTTGTGATTTAGTTGTGCACTTGACCTCACTCTCTGCTGTTACACCTTGTTGTTCATGGGAACAGGACAGTCCAGGCTGTGATGGCTTGGTGAGTGTGTGCTCAGGGAATTTGAAATGATCTGCAGAGCAGGTATTTGCAGGCTCCTTTGACGTGTTCCTGTGGCAGGAAATGACAGCCTTTAAATCCTTTGGGATTGGTCCACGTGTTCCCAGCATTGAGCAAATGCTGTAGCTTGGGCCAGTAATAAACTGCAGATGCTGTGGTTGGAACACTCAGATTCTGTGATCTGTTATCCTGATAAAATACACCCTATTGCAGTTGTAGGCCTGATCTAGTGCTCTTTTTAACCAAAATCTTTCAAGGATCATAACATGTAATCAAAGCTAAGTTATTCTGGAGTTCCCATCGAATTTGGCATTTGCTTCTGGGCAGTGCAAGGTCAGTTATTACTCTCTGCTCTCCTGATGGTTTGTTGCGAAGTGACTTTTGTAACCTGCATTAAATCATAAAATGCAAATACAGTATTCTCTGAGCCCCTCAGAGTATGACTGTCCCAAAATGTTGGGATTTCTGCCAAGATTTTTCAGCTATGACTCCATATTTAGGCCATTTAGTTCAGGCTTCTTTGTTTACAGTGTTGACTTGCTCTGAAAGATTCTGTATCAAACTCCAGCAAAAACCCACCAGATTTACAGCACGGTCCCTCTCTCAGGAATTCCTGGCAGTATTTAATGTTCTAGCTGTAAGGTGCCACATTGCCCACTGGAGAACATGCAGAATGTTGGAGAACAGCAGCCTCAAAGTGGAGTGAAACCCTGCTGCTGTTGTGCTGGATCTGTGAGCTTTTGGCTTGTTCCATGTGTTTCCATGGGGTTTGTGTGCTGGGCCAGACAAACCACAGAGCTCCACGTGCTGGGAAGTGATTTAAGGGATGGTGAGTTACTGGAACCACTTAGTGAGCAGAGTTGGTGTAGGAGTAAATCAGGTGTGTCAGCATTGGTGACATGGGAATTATCCCAAGGGAACGTAGGCTTTGTCCAGCTGGGAGAGATGACCACATCTGGATCACAATGACATGGAGATCTGGCTTCATACCTAATTTACCAAAGCAGTAAGGGTGGCTCCTGTGCCCTCTCTGGACAGAAGATACTTCAGGCCAGCCTGAGCACTTTGGGCTGTGTCACAGGAGTCAGGTGATGAAACTTGGGACACTTTGGTGTGTGATGGTCGCTCCTCCGAAACCAATAAAATGTGCTGTGAAGGCAAGGTGTGGTTTGGCACATTGGCACAGAGGAGCAGGTGTCAGGTGTGAGGGAACTGGCTGCAGCAGGACAGGCTGGGTCAGGAAATCACCTTGGGGTTTCTCTCAGCGCTCAGGGAGTTCATACCCAGTTCAAGAAACTACTTGAATGTCAGGTACTTCCTAAAACAGAAGAGAACTTTAACTTGTCCCAGACGTGGTGTGTGTGTCTGTACCTTGAATTTCCCTGAGCATTGTCAGTAAACTGGGATGTGTTTCTGGACTGCTTTTTAGGTTTTTAGTTGGTGCTTGATCTGTCAGCAGAGTGAGGAAGGACCAGTAGTTCTACCGTTGCTTTAGCCTCAGCATTGAAGGGGGTTGATACTTAAAATAAATTTAAAATAAAAAGTGTGCAGCTCTCCAGCCAATGCAGTTCAGAATGAAGGAGTTCCAGGTACCATTATGTTGCTTCAGTGCTGCAGTTTGTGTAGAAATAAGGTTGAGAAATGAAATGAGTTGTACTTATTAAATGTGAAACTGCCCTCCCTTACCTCATGTTCATGCTCGTGTAACCCACATCTGCTCTGCTGCTTCTAAGCAAAAGCACAGGCTTAACTTCAGCTTTTAGTTCTCAGTTATTCTATTCTGCCTTGTTTTAATCTTCTGAGGAAGATGAAAAGATGTTTTTACCAACAAGAATATCCCCCAACATCAGAATTCCTTGGAGACATCATTAGCTATGAGTCTGTCTTGTCAGATCCATAGTTCCGTCACAGGAGGAGTTCAAACTGGATGATTACAGACCTGGTTATCGACCAGGAGGGGGAAGGCTCTGCATTTTAGAGAAAGGGGAAAATGTAGAAAAAACCTGCTGTTGGTACTGGACCATTTCTCTCCAAGAGTGTGACCTGTGGAGCTGTGTCTGACTGCTTGGAGGGGAAGGGGAGAGGAGATCATGGACTGCAAGATGTCACACGAGTCTTCTCACTGGCAAAATACAACTCCTTCCAATATGAATGTAAAGAGCACTCGGGTGAAAAGGTTTCTGTCAGAGACATCCCTAAAGTCAGTGGTGTGGTGAGAGGGCAGCACAGAAGGCTCAGGTGTGTCTGGGGACGGGTGCCAAAGCTGGAGAAGGGAGGGATGGATGAGCACCAGGGCAGCTGAAGGGGAGCTGGTGTGGCTGCTCGTGAAGCTGCACCCAAGTGCAGTGTTCACTGCTGACAGTGATTCCAGCATGAATTCCCACAGTGTTTCATCCTGGTTTTGCCCTGGCGGGGGCTGTGTTTCCAGGGCAGAAGGTGCTGGTGAGCAGGAGCAGATGGGAGCAGTGTGAGGGCTCCAGGAACACCAGACAGTGTTCCTGTTCAGGCTGAGGAGGCACCTGCCCTGGGGTGGGAAGGCCTCAGCTGGAGCTCAGAATTCCTGCTTCCTTCTGGCTCCTCGTGTTGGTGTCTGGGAGCTTTGGGCTGAGCTTTATCTGACAGTATGTTTGGAGAGGGCGTTTTTTTCCTCCTATGAAGAGCATAGGAATAAAACTAGAAAATAGTTGGTGCTGGATATATGCTATAAAGGATGAAACACTACTGTAAATAAAAGAAGTCAGGAATGACCTGTTGCATTTCCTTTTAGTTTACAGTGCAAGGTTTATTCTACTGAAATGGATCTTTGTTGTGTCCTTTTTCTTTGGAACGGCAAACAGAGCTGTGCTCCAGCTGTATTCCAGCCTCCTCTCTGCTGCCCATGTGCATGAGCCTCTTGCTGGTGCTGTGCAGCTGTGGGGTGTTCAGCTGCCGTTTGTAGCAGAGGGAAATGTTTGAATTCGAGTGGAGAGGGTGAGGTATCTTTGCCTGGAAGCACAGCCCCGGGAAGGGGCTTTGGCTGCAGTGGGCTGAGGGGCAGCCCTGACTGCACAGGGCAAAGGCTGTGCCCAGGGAGGGCTCTGGGTCAGGGATTAGTCGCTGCCCTGGGCACAGCCATTGCTGCCAGCAGCACACAGCGGGGTGTTGGCGGGCGGTGCGCGGAGAGCCCGGGGAGCTCCGCCCCGGCTCTAGGGTGCTCTCGTCCTGGGATAACTGCGCATGGGGTTGGAAGTTGGGGAAACGCTCCGTGTCCGCTGCGGCCCGGCTCTGACTGTCCTTGTGTGTTCCTTGCAGGCACCCAGGGCGTGGCCCCGCCGCCGCCCGCGCCCGTGGTGGGGCTGCAGACTCCGTCCACGGGGCTGCTGGGCGCCCGGCCCGGGCTGATCCCGCTGCAGCGCCCGCCGGGGATGCCGCCGCCGCCGCCGCTGCCGCGCTTCCCCATGATGCCGCCGCGCCACATGCCCCCGCACATGATGCACAGAGGGCCCCCGCCGGGCCCCGGCGGCTTCGGGATGCCTCCCCCGCACGGAATGAAAGCGCCCTTCCCTCCGCCCGGCCACTTCGTGCGGCCCGGGGGCGGCCCGGGCGGCGGCGGGGGGCCCGAGGAGAACAGGGACGGGCGGCAGTTCAGGAACGACAGGCAGTTCACGCCCAGCAGAGACCAGGAGCGGTTCGGGAGGAGATCCTTCGGGAACCGGGCGGAGAACGAGCGGGAGCGCTACGGCGGCCGCGAGGAGCGGGAGCACGAGCGGCCGGGCAGCCGCGACAGGCGAGACTGGGGACGCCGCAGCCCCGAGCGCGACAGGCACAGGGACTCGGAGGACAGGAACCGGCGCTCCAGCGGCCACCGAGACAGGGAGAGGGATTCCAGGGATCGGGAGTCTCGCAGAGACAAGGAGGAAAGCCGCGGCAAGGAAAAGCCGGAGGCGACAGACAGGGCGGAAGGCGACAAAAACCACGAGCCCCACGGCGGCAAAACGGAGGGCGCGGACCTTGTTTCAGAACTCGCTGCGGGAGACGCCGAGCCCGCGGGCGCGAAAGCCGCGCCGGAGCCGGTGCCCGAGGCTACCTCATCCCTGGAGCAGGCGGACAAGGACACGGGCTCGGCGGCGGAGGCGCCGCGCTAGGGCCGCCCGCAGCGTCGAGCTTTGGTTGTACAGTGCTGTAAATCCGCTTCCGCCCCTCGCCCCCCCCGCGGGCACCGTGAGCAATTTGATTGCTTCCCTTCTATTTAAAATAGCCACAACGTAACATAAAATACTGAAGAGATGATTAAAATATTACCCATTTTTGCTGTAACTTTTTTAAAGTTTTGACTTTAAAAAGTTTACGAATCAGAAGTAGAAGTGCTTTCTATTTTTTTTTTTAATTTAAGAAAAGGTAACGGTGAAAGCTCCTCAAAACAATAGGGATGTGTTTTTAATAAACTCTATTTTCGTAACAAACTTTTAACGTGTGCTATTCTTCCTACGCTGCACTGAAGTGGAAAAGGAGTGTTCGGCAGCCTAAAGTTGGAACTGTTAATGATGTACCAGAGTCTAAATTAGACTGGTTTGGTTCTGTTTGTTAAAGGAAATCCATCTGTTTGTGTAGCGATTCACAGAAGTGAGTTTTTATTTGTGACGGTCCTCTGGAGTTTTAGATTGCTGCATTTTAATAAGCTGCTTGACCACCCCGGGTAAAAGTTAGTTTTTAAGATGTTAATTGCAGAGTTAACGGTTTTAGTGTTTGCAATGCAATCCATTCTTTGCTTTATTTTTTTTTCCCCCTTCCCCCTCTCAATTGGTTCTGTGGTTCCTGTTGCCCTTAATTTGCCTTTTTTTAAGAAGTGACACCTTTGGGCACCGGCCGTCGGCTCTGAAGTTCCGAAGCGTGTGCCGGGCTGGACAGCCCCCACCCCGCAGCTTTGGTACTTGTTGGGAAGTGAGACCTCGGAGGCACCAAAATTCCAGCCTGGCTCTCGAGGCAGGGCTGGGACAAGGACTCGGCCCCTCCTGCGGGAACGCCGGCCCCTCCTCACGCTGCTGGAGGTAGGTTGTGCCCCCTGGGCTGGGACAGAGGGCAGCTCCTGGTGTTCCTGGGTGTTGTGCAACCTCCTCTGCACAGCACTTCGGTGTTCTGTCAGCTGTGCCCAGGGCAGGTGGTTTCTCCGTGGCTGATTCCTGGGGCAGGGACACTTTGGGAAGTTCTGCCCACCCCACGTGGCTCAGAGCTCCCATCACCCCAGCAGCGCCGGGGCAAACCTGTATGAATCCTGTGTATATTCAATGGTTTTTTTCTCCTTACTATAGGTGTGTTCTACCTTTACCTTTGGGGATTTTGCCCCAAGGGAAGGGCAGCTGCTTCCTCACATCAGCCCTTTTCCACAGCTGCCCTGCAGCAGAGGGAATTGTCTCTGGGGGAGGGAGAGGGTGGGAGAGCCACTGTGGAGCTCTGGACTGGGGAGAGAAGATCTATTTTTATGTTCTTGCAATAGCAGAATAAAGAGAGAAAGAACCTGTTTACAGATTGCAGTGACCTCAACTTCCCTGTGTTAAAACTCGTGTCCTCACTGGTTGTTTCCTGCCGGGCCCACGGGACATGCCCTTGTCCCACACAGCTCTGTAAGGAGGGAGGGTTTGTTTCACTGACACCACCTCCTTACACAGCTGGAGACAAGAACGAGAGACACAAGGCTGCCCTGTTCACACAAATCCCACCCCTGTTCTCTGCCTCAGTAGGGATTTGAAAGCAGAGCCTGGAAAACTGGAACAACTCTCTATCACCTTCTGCAGCAGTGCCTGTGCATAACCCTCACAGCAGCACCAGCACCAGCACCAACCCTCTGGAAGAGGCACAGGGAGGTGAAGACTCACGCAGTGGTCTGGCAGCAACAGGGAACGTAAGTTCAAACTATTTTTACAGTATTCCTGCTCTACTACCCAGTTGCCTTAGTGTGCCTCAGTGGAATGGGGTTACCTGAACTACAGCCTCCTACTTCCATCAATATCCTGAAGTACAGAAGAAAGGAACATTGATACAAGTCCTCATTAAAATGACTGTTTTTCTCTGTGAAGAGAGACCCTGAAATCTGTTTCAGGAGGACACACCAGAACAGGATGGAGGCTGGCACTGGCACACAGTGGTCACTCCTGGGATACTGCCTGGAACCTCTTGCTGGATGGAATTGAACCACCCACCTGCTGAAGGCCAGGCCCCCTTTCCCAGCAGGAGCAGGTTTGGGCAGGTCCCTGTTCACAGACAGCCAGACCCAGGTGTATCTGCCCAGAACATTTATTACACAAGTTTTAAGCCTACAAATGCTGCCCCTGCCCCAGGAGGAAGCCCTGACACACCCAGGGGCTGCTGCTCTTTGCCAGAGCGTGTTGTGGCTCATCCAGGGGCTGGGACAGGAGCACTACTCACATCTTCCCTGACAGCAGGGATGTGACACGGAATGGTGGCAGCAGGAGCGTGAGCAGAGACCACAGAGCCGTTCCATCAGGGACACTTTAATTGAACATACACCATACAAAACTCGGTCAGTCTCCAGCATGCGAGTGCTGCTCGGGATGCAGAAGAACAGGAGAGTAATGACAATGTTGAGCTTGCAGGAGGAAGGGCAGAGCAGCAGTGAAGAGCCCTGCAGGCAGCACGCCTAGCTCTTGGCAATGCCGATCACGCCGCAGGCCAGGCGCGGCCCTGCGTTCCCAGTTATCGTGCTCTCGTTGTCCCCCCCTTTGCCCAGGTCATCCCGCTTCTCGTGCACCTGCAAGAGATGGAAGGGACTGAACTGATCCAGTCACTGCTGCTCCTGGCAGCAGCAGCACCACCAGACTAATGACACTGTGCCAAACTGATCTCCACACTCAGAACTTCCAACTGGACCTGTCCAGGGCGATTCAGGCACCCACGGCGGGAAGGGGTCAGTTAGAGAGGGACATCTCCAGAAGCTGGAAGGAACTGGGGCTCATGGCAGTGGAGTGCCACACTGAGACACAGAGGGAGTGCTCTGAGCTTTCCCAAGGCCACTCACCACCATGGTACGGCCGATGATGCAGTGTGGTCCAGAGAGGGAAATGACGGAATCCTGGATCTGCACCTCGGCCACGCCTCCTTTGGCAGTCACATTGCCCAGGTCTCCCACGTGCCTGCACAAAAACACGGGAAACTCACCAAGAGGCCTGGACTGAAAGCTCTTCCCAGGGAAGGCTGGAGTTGGTGTTACAACGTAACAAAGGCTCCCAAATCCAGTGGAACAGCCCTTCCTGCAGACTTGGTGGAACACTGCCACTGTTCTCGGAGCTTTTGCTGTCCATGACAGCTCAGCTATTGCACAGGCAGCTGCAGGCTTTGGGTTTAAGGAGGATTAGGAGAAGGCAATGCAGGAACTGCTCAGCTCCAGCCAGTGCCAGGGATGATTATTCCAGTTTGGCATTGCCTCATCACTTGGCATCCTGCTTCTCCCACACAGCTTCTATCAGAGCTACATCTCTGCTAAGGCTTCCCTGGAGAACTGAGCCTCAAGCAATGGAATTTTCACAGGACTTCTGGACATTCTGGTGTGCTGTGTCCTGCACACCTGCCCCAAGCACAGCATTCACTCAAAATGCAGCTGATCCTGTTCTGTCAGGCTCGTCTGTCCACATCCAGAACCTGGAATACTGACACATCCCTGCCAGGTGACCAGCTCAGCCAGCCCAGGGCTGACCGCCAGCTTTTTACACAAATTCCTTATTTTTAACCAACTCCTAAAAAACTGGGTTAATGGCAGCTCTCCTCCGAGGAATTTGCTTGATTTAAGCTTGCAGAAAGCTTCAGTCCAGTTGTTTCTGTACACTGATAAAAACAAGATCCACCTCTTGCCCCCCACCAAGGAGTTCCCCTGCCCACAGCCCCACCAGCAGCAGCACCTCCCGAGGCTGCAGAGGCCACCACGTCCCTGCAATGCCAACCTTTAGCCCCGAGCAGTGGCTGCCAGGGCCCCGACACCCGTTTCATGCTGTGTCATGCAGGAGCTGGCCCACATCCAGCTCTGCCCGGCCTGTGGCTCGGGTGGGATTTATCAGCCACACCAGGAGCGCTCATGGACACCGACCTGAGCACTCCAAGGGCCATCCCAACGCCAGGCTGGGCCCGTGCGAGGCCAGGCTGCCTGAGCCCTGCTCCCAGCTCCAATCCCCAATCCCCAAACCCGGCCACGCCACTTCCCCTGGCACCCACCCAAGGGAACTGGGCTGGAGAACTGCTCCCAGGGAAGAGCCAAGTCTCACATCCCACTCAAGTACAGGTACCCAGCACGAGCATCAGGCCCTCACTGTCCCCTCCACCCAAGCCACGCAAAACCAGAAAATGCCCCCGGGCAAGTATTTCACACCACGCTCTCTCTCTCAGAGAAACAAACCGCGGGTAAGTGACCCCGGGAACCCTGCAGGAATCCCCAGGGATTTTCTGGCACGTCCCGAGCCCCTGGACTCACCTCTCGGCATCGCTGGGACCCCCGTGCTTCTTCTGCTCCGGGTTGAAGTGGGGGCCAGCGCTGGTGCACCCTGGAACACAGCCCAGCGTCAGAGCAGGATCCCAGGAGGAGCCCGCTGCTCCCACACCGCTCCCAGCCACAGCAAACTGCTCCTCTCCCGTCCGTGCCCTGCTAATCCCCTGGAGATAAATCACCTGCTACGGGCTTACAAGTGCCAGCCTCAGCCAGAAGCTTTCTTATTTCATAACGCCGAGTTATCCAGGCGTTCAGGTGAGTGCTTGGTATGTCAGGTGTTGACCACCAGCCTCAACATGTTCAGAGTATTATCCAGAAAGCAATTCCTCGGCAAGGGTCACGATTTCCTCACACGGATCTGCGGCCCAAGCTGCTGCTGCCACAGCAGGAGCAGCCCTTCAGAGCTGGGCAGCCCCTCTGACCCGAAGGCCCGCAGGGACACCTTACCGTTGGTGTTGTCACCGAACTCGTGCACATGGAAGCCGTGCTCCCCATCGGCCAATCCAGTGATTTTCCCGGTGACTTTCACCGGCCCGGTACCCTTCAGAGGAGAGCATTTATCAGCACAAGGACTTCGGCACTGCACGGCTCGGTGTCACACGAAGGTGACAGAAAGCACCGCAGGCCCCGCCACGAGCCCACGACAATACTGTCCAGAATGTTCGCGTTCGTTTAACGCCCTCTAACACACCCCTTGCCGTTTTATCACTCAGCGCAAGGAGCACCTGTGACCCGATGGGGCCTTCCAGAAAGATCCCGTACGGTCACAGGGGAGCGCGAGTGACCCCGCGGCTCCTCGGCCGACCGCAAGGGCCGGCGCAGCTCCCGAGGGCCGCGGCCATTTGGAACCGCAGCGCCCTCGGGCTGAGCCCGCCCCGCTGCCCACGGGGACAAGGCTGCGCACGGAGATCCCGGGGGTTTCGCGCTCGCCGAAGGTCTCGGCGGCCCGGCCGTGCCCTCACCTGCTGCTCGAAGTGGATGACGCCCTGCACAGCCCCCTCGCCCCGCATCACGCACACGGCGCGCACCACCGCCATCTTCCGCCCGCCCCTCCCGCAGCGCCCGCGGACTGCGCCCAGGCCCCGCCCCCGCTCCCCCTATATAGGCCGGGCTGCCGGCGCCGCGGCCCATCGCGCTGC
>VWZP01008283.1:155951-187945 GCA_013396995.1 Dicaeum eximium | reverse complement strand
TAGCGGCGGCGCGCGCGGGGCGGGGGGGCGCCCTCTGGCGGCGGGAGGCGCATAACGGGATCGGGATCGGGATCGGGATCGGGATCGGGATCGGGATCGGGAACGGGATCGGGAGCGATTCAGAGGGAGCGGAGAGGGCGATGCTGCTCACGGCACGGGTCGCAGCTTTGTCCCGGCCGTGCCCCGGGCCCGGTGGCAGCCGAGGCGGGCACTCCGTTTCACTACAGCTGCTCTGCCCTGAGGCTCTTTGGAACTTAAATCAGAATTTAGGGAGATTTTAGAGTACCTGGGGCTTCAGGTGATCACGGCAAGGTTTGGGTTGGGAGGGACCTTAAGGATCACCCGGTTCTACCCCCCTGGTGAAAAAAAACCTTGATCCACATAAATACGTGGAGACTGTCTGAGATTGGGATTTGTAGCTAAACCCTGGAAAGATGCTGGGAAGAGAGCCAGGCAGAGGTTCCTATCTAGGAAGGGTGAGATAAGCTCCTTGGAGCTCAGGGCTGCTGTGCCACGAGAGGAGACAGCCCTGGTGAGGAACCGGGGCCGTGCCCGTGGCACAGCAGCAGCACCCGAGCCTGGCTCCATCAGGTTCCAGTGCCCTCCAGGTCTCTGCTTGATTCAAAGAGGTTCGTAAACTTTTTTAAAATGGTAATGTCTCACTTCACCTCCCTTATCACTCTTCTCACCCCTCAGGCTCTCCTGTGCAGGGCTTTCTCCTACTCTGAGTCTGATCCCCAAACCTGCCCTGATGTTTTCATCGGTTCATTGTTTCCTCCCTGGAGGTGAGTTCCAAATCCTGCCCTTGGTCGTGCCCCTACACGAGCGTGGCACAGAGGGATGGACGAGAGCCAGACGTGTCAGGTTTCCTCAAGGTGCAGCGAAATAACCCGCATTAATTTCGGAGACTGACGGCGTTAGCAATCGGTGTCAGCACACCTGGGGTGTCCCAGCTGGGCACAGCTCAGGTGACAAAGCTGTCACGCTCAGGGACACCCCGAGAGCTGGGGATTTCAAGGACTGACATAAGGATTCCTGCAGAAAGAGGTCAGTAATCAAGCCCCAGCCTCAAGAGTGTTCTCTAGGATCCTTTTCTTTCACAAGTACAATAGAAATACCAAAGTATCAGTTACCGGTGTGCTCATTCACATCGAGAGGCCGGGGAGGTGTTTTGGTTTGTTTTGTCCCACATACTTCTTTTTAACTCCTTTATTTTCTAAATCTTGCCACCCCACTAGTGCAGCTGAACGGGGTGTTTGACAGCACCAAAAAAATCATCATTTGACCCTGTCACATCAAACGGTGACGTGATTATTTTGTTATTTGGAGTATCAGAGTCAGAGCTGAGAGGACAGAGGAGAAAGCATCTTGATTCTCTCCTTATCTGCCAGTTTAATGAGGCCGATGAAATAACTGCGGTGTGACGCAGGTTAACAACAATCTGAGCTGTGTAGAGAACATTTAATAAACTCCTCAGCAAAATGTGACAAAGTAACAGAAAATCCCAACCCTAAGGTCCTGCAAAAAGTCGGCCCTAAAGCAAGGACAAATCCCTTGAGGGAGCCATTTCTCAGTGAGATTTTATACGAGTTAAAAAATAAGAGGGGATTTTGAGAGTCGCGTTTCCCGTGGCAGCCATACGTGTGGTGCAAATATCTCGTGTTTCCTGCTTGTGGTGATTCTCTGGGCAAAGCAGGGAATATCCATCTCACGGTGGGCAGCCGGAGCTTGTGTCCCGAGCCTGCTGCTGGGATGAGGGGAGCGCTGCTATAACCGGAGCGTTTGTAATTAAAGAGGTGTGGGTGGGAAAGGCTCTGCAGGGAACAGGCGAGATTAAAACAACATTTAGGCTAAGCTGAGCTGAGCTTTGTGCTGCCGGTCCCTCACCCTCCGCTGCTGGGCAAACTTGGAGCCTCCGAGGAGAGGTTGTGTAAATGCTGGTGAAGAACTTTGTACCCGCTGTGGGCGCGAGCCCCGCCTCTCTGCCCCTGCTTTAATTATTTGCCAAATTACTGCTATTTTTGTCAGTTCACAGAGGGATGAGCCACAGCTCTTCTGAAACTAGCCAAAGACAGAATATTGTCCAGAGAGCACATCTGAAAAATGCTGTTTCTTTTTTTTTTTTTTCTGAATGAGAGTCTCTCAAAATGTTTATGCACTCAGGAATGTTATTTTGGCCGCTGAAAGGCACCTAAAGGAATGCAACCGAAACACTGCGTGTCTGTGTATAAATACAGAGATGTGTTTATGGGATATGGATTTCAAAATATCAACTTGGGTAAAAATCAACAAAGTCCAAAGAAACCCTGTCATGCTTTATACATAATGACTGGATAAGGATTTCATTCACAGCGATGAGAAAGAAAAGCTTGGTCTTAGATTTTATTGCCAGGTTTTTCTTTCTGGAAGTTCTTGCAGTGGTAACTAAACTGAACAAAAAACTTTGCAAATCCCAGCCCGTGTGAGCGTGTGCCAGAGGTAAGATCCAGGGGGCTTCATTTGGATTTATTTCAGACACAAACTGCCCTGCGCCCCCATTTTTGCCACATGCACAGTTCAGTGGTACAGCAGGTGTCAGGACACCCAAGGGTGAGGTGGCTTGGATTTAACTCAGCTGCGTTGGGTAATCCTTGGCATGCAAAGTACAAAACCACGGGGACAACGCTAATTATTACACAGTTAGAAAATGAATGCTGCAACAGGGCAAAGCAGGAAGGACAAACAGAATAGAACAGGCAGGTGTCCAGAATAACAAAGATGTGGTTTTAGTTGGAGTTTTAAACACGTGGTTTCTTCTCTGGGAGCTCTGGATGGCCGGGAGTGGGTGAGTTCCTTCAGGAGCACCGCGCTGGCTGTGTAGAGCTGTGATGGGGACAAAAGCGGCTGCGAACAGCGCGGGGGGAAGAGTTTGGAGCTGTGTTTGCTGCAGGCAAATCGGGGTTTTTTAGCCTGGCAAATGTCACTGAGCGCCACTGGATGGCGGCAGCAGTCCAGGTTTGTGGGACGGGCTCTGCCTTCCACAGCGCTTTTCTTTGGGAAAATACCGTAACTTTGGAAGTAGCAACAGCAACAACAAAAAAACAAATGCCTTTATGAGTGAGGGGTCTGAGGAAGCAAAGGAAGGGATGATACAAGCTGATCAGCTGCACAAAAATAAATGTGCTTTTCCACTTAGCCTTGTAAATTGATGAATCTTGGGCTGTGTGGCAACGTAAGATGTGGAAAGAAAATAAAAAACCTCCCACGTCCCACAGGAACTGTGGAGGATAGCTCATCGTTTTGTGGAAGAGAGAATCTGTCTTGCAAAGGTTGGAAACAGCTAGTCTGGAAAGAGATCCAAAAGCTTTCACGTGGGTAGAAATCATTGCTCTAATTCCTCTGGGGCCACAGAGCAGATCTTTATATGGCATCTTGCACAGACTGGGATAAAAACAAGGGGCATATGGATTTGTGTTTGTGGGGGGAAAACCCATCCATGAACAGGAAACTGAAACCAATCTGTCTGGGGGAAAAGGGTTTTAAAGTGAGCGGCACCTCAGGTGGCAGGAGCACAAAGGGCCAGGTCTGCACTGTTGGTTTCATTTGTTTATTTGGAGGCAAGGCAGTGATCCCCTTGCTCCCAGGCCCTGCAGAAGCAGTGCTGCATGGAATTGTTTAGGCTGGAAAAGTCCCTGGAGATCATTAGGCCCAACTGTTTTCCTGTGGGAGAGCTATATAGTGCCTTTGCTGGTGACAAGGACACTGATGACAGCGAGCTCCATGGTGGAGTCACACACCAGAGGGACGGGATGGGCTGCAGAGGTGGCACTGGGAGAACTTCGAGATGCTCCACAAAGCCAAGGGCAAGGGCTGCACCTGGGTGGGGAGAATGAACCTCCCACTGCCAGAGGGCAGGGCTGGATGGGATATTGGGAATTGGGAATTGTGCCCTGGCAGGGTGGGCAGGCCCTGGATCCCTGGCAGTGTCCAAGGGCAGGCTGGATGGGGTTTGGAGCAGCCTGGGATAGGGGGGGTGTCCCTGCCATGGGATCAGCTTTAAGGCCCCTCCCAAACAGAAACAATCTGGGATTCTCTGAAATCAGCACTGGCACTGAAAGCAAGACTTTAATCGAAGAAGCTGACAACAAACAGGAGGGGAAGCCAAGGCTCTTGCCTGCCTCGTGTGTGTCCCACGGGAAGAGCAGGAATACCCCTGGGAAAGGCCCAGCTCTGGCACCATCCATGAACTCTGATTCCACAGAGCCGAGAGCACAGGGAACAGCGCTCCTCAAAAGAGAGCCTGGGCTGGAGAAGAATCCATCAAATGCATTTCCCTCTCTGAGATAATCCTACAGGCACATCACGAGGATGTGATCCCTTGCTGCAGCCTGACAGAAACAGCAGCTGAAAAACACCTGGGAAGGCTTTTTAAAATTATTTTTGAAGCATGCAGAGGCCTGGCAGAGCTTCTCCAAGGGACTATGAGGACTAATGGATATTTTGCACTTAGGGGAGCAGACTGTCCTCACTAAAATTCATACTAAGCAGAAATACTTATTTTCTGTGTATGGAGCTGGCAACCAACCTGAGTCGCTTACATGAAATCCAGAAACCTTCATTATTACATTGCTGTTGCTGTTTTCAAAGGCAAAAATCAGGCAACAGCTTCTGGGTTGCAGTGAGCATCTTCTGTAAGCTGCAGGGAAATCTGACAGGAAAGTAAAGGTTTCACCAGTACAAGACCTAATTCAAACCAGTTTGTACGGCCTGGTTTGTACTGGTCACAGTCTACCACTATTTTTCAAAGAACAGTTTCCTCGGGGTTTGTTTTTTTGTGGTTTTGTTTGTTTTGGTTTGTTTGGGTTTTTGTTTTTGTTTTTTGTTTTGTTTTGGTTTGGTTTTTTTAAACCCCTTTTTTCACCTTCCCACTTGAAACGTCCCCTGTGGTTCCTGTCTCTCAGGTACAGGCGTGCACTGCTCAGAGCAAGAGAATTCTTTTGTGTGGAGGAGAAGTACCACAATGTGCACTGCAAAGGGAAAAAAAGCTTTATTTACAGAATTTAACAAGTGGAATGTCTGCAGTAGAGACAGAACTTTGTTTCTGAGCTTTCCTCCTCCATACAGATTCTTCCACCAGGAACGCTGTGCCGTGTTTCCAATCACAGAATTGTTGTCCTTGCTGTTAAGTTTTATTGAGAGTTGCCAAATTGTTTCTTTCTGACTGAGCTACTCCTGTGTGCCCCTGTCATAAACAACTCTCCTTTGTGCAGCTCAATCTTTCATAAACTCAGGATTTTCCTAGGAAGGTGTTTTACCCCTGCTGCATTCCCTGAAAACAAGGTTTGCTGATGTTGGGCAATCGAGGTGCAGCAGGGAGAATTTTCACCTAAAACCTGCCATTAATTAGTCAGTGGCTTGATGAAGAAAACTGACATTTACTATTTGGACTTGATTTGCAAGCAACACGTGATTAAGGATATCTGAGATTTTGCATTTGATTTTTAAAGGCAGAACAAATACACGGTATTAGAAAACAAAACTCTTTATTAGACACACATTGGGTTGGTTTGGATTTCCCCACTCTGACTTCCAAAGGCGCTGGGGAGGCGCTCCGTGGTTTTTGTGTTGAAAAACGCTGTCAGTTCAGACACAGCTCACGTTTATTTATTAGTGCATTATGAAGTTTGCTTCTCCAGGCTGGAGCTGAGGCTTAACCAAACCCGAGTGCTTGCAGAGCCCGGGTGCTCTCGGGGGGCTGAGCACGGTGCAAACCCTACAAGTTACACAGTTCTACTTTAATTAGCGTTCTGCCGGCTGCTGGTTAATGATTCCCTCGCTTCTCCCGCTCGTTCCAATGCCCGGTGTTCCTTCTCTTTGGGCTCCGTGGGGTTTTGGAGCCGGTGGGCACAATCCCAAACTCCCTTTTCCCCCGGTGGGAGCTCGTTCTGCACAGTTACTGTTGTGAGTTTCTCCCTTATCTCGGGGGTTCTGCCGAATGTCCCCGTGGCCCGTAAATCCCGGATTCCTGGTGTCCGCTGTCACAGGCACACCCTTCTTCCCTCCCCAGGTCTGACATCACGGAACCGTGTCCAGCCCTGCAGCATTAGCGGGTGATTTGTTCTTTCTAACACCTGGCTATCACCTACAGATCGTGGGCTGCTCCCTGTTTCTGGGATTAAATCTCCTTTCTAGCTGGTCAGGCTTGGAAGCGCACAGAGATCGGACATGGCGGGAGAGCCCATTTAAGGGGATTTCGGCACATTCTGGGGCAAGATCCCATTTAAGGGGATTTCGGCACATTCTGGGGCAAGATCCCATTTAAGGGGATTTCGGCACATTTTGGGGCAAGATCCCATTTAAGGGGATTTCAGCACATTTTGGGACGGAGGCAGAGCCGGGGGAAGCTCAGCTCCGGTCCCGGGGCTTTGGAGGGGCCGGGGAGGAGAAGGTGATTCAAGCAGCTCCCTCTGCATTGCCAGAAACGACGGAGCTCTGTCATTTTAGTTAATGGCTTTAATTAACTTTCAAATTAATTGTTTTAATTTATCATAACCAATATGCATATTAATTACCGTGTGTTATTCTTAGATTACTCCCAGCAAAGCTGTCCTAAGCTGCTTTAGCGGGAACACAGCTGGGGAGAGCGACTGAAACTTTGACTTTTGATGAAGTAACTGGTGTGCTCCAGTGGACAAAGCCTGGCAGAGGAGCATGGGCCGGCGTGGTTGGACATCTGGAACGCAGAATTTACCGACCACAGGGACATCCTGCAGAAAGCAGAAGGTAAAGAAGAGACTAAAGAAGAGTCAGCAGATGTGTTGGAAAGGCCCTGCTGCAGGAAATAGATACTAAAAAGACTAAAAATATGGACTAATTAGCATCAAGAGAGCGATCAATAACCAGCGGTATAGAACACTAACTAATGAAAGAGACCTGTGTAATTTAGGGATGCCATTATTTGATGAAACGCATGAATAGGTGAAAAAAAGTTCTGTATCGGTGTCTGTGCGGAGGCTGTGATTCTCCCTTCAATAAAGCACCGCGGGGCTCGCTGGCGCTCAGAGGCCGGTGTGAGCGGCTGCCATTGATCGTGGCGCTCTGGGAGGGTCCGGTGGCGGTGCCGGGGCCCTGAGGGGATCTGAGGAGCCCTGAGGGGATCTGAGGAACCCTGAGGAGCCCTGAGGAGCCCTGAGGGGCCATGAGGGGATCTGAGGAGCCCTGAGGGGCGCTGAGGAGCCCTGAGGGGCCCTGAGGGGCCATGAGGAGCCCTGAGGAGCGCTGACGGGCCCTGACGGGATCTGAGGAGCCCTGACGGGCGCTGAGGAGCCCTGAGGAGCGCTGACGGGCCCTGAGGGGATCTGAGGAGCCCTGACGGGCGCTGAGGGGCGCTGAGGAGCCCTGAGGAGCGCTGACGGGCCCTGACGGGATCTGAGGAGCCCTGACGGGCGCTGAGGAGCCCTGAGGAGCGCTGACGGGCCCTGAGGGGATCTGAGGAGCCCTGACGGGCGCTGAGGGGCGCTGAGGAGCCCTGAGGAGCGCTGACGGGCCCTGACGGGATCTGAGGAGCCCTGACGGGCGCTGAGGAGCCCTGAGGAGCGCTGACGGGCCCTGAGGGGATCTGANGGCCGGCACCGACCCCCGACCCCCGGCAGCGCCCGCCCGCCGCACATCGCCCGACACCGCCCGCCTCCCGCCGTGGGGCCAGCCCGGCGCCCTGCAGGTGAGTGCGCGTCCGCTCGCGTCCCCGCATCGCCGCGCTCGCCGGGGCATCGCGGGCAGCCCCAGCCCCGCTCCGCTCCGCTCGGTTCGGTTCGCGTGCGGCGGGTCCCGAGCCGGCCCTGCCGGAGCCCCCCGGTGAAGCCCGGCAGAGCGGCCCGGGGCGCGCACGGCTGGGCGGAGCGGGGCAGGGCAGGGCAGGTGAGGTGCCCGTCCCGCCGCGGGGTCACCGGAGGCACGGCTGCCGAGGGATGCCCGGGAGCCGCGGGAAGCGCTGCCCCGGCCAGTGCGGGTCCCGGAGGGTGCTCGCGGTCCCCAGGGAACGGCAGAACCCGGTGCGCGTTCGCAGCGCTCCCACGGTGGGTTGGGAAGCGCTGCGAGGAACGGACATGTTGTTCTCATCGATGGCTCCCACCTGGTCGGGCCGTCCGGAGAACTGCGCTGGCAGGACTGAGGTAGCACTCGGGAGTTGTTAATGATTCTGAAATTCCCATTTAAAAACGGATTGGACTCAACCAGGGGACACTGGGATGTGTGGAGTGATTAGTTGGGTGTCTGTGGTAGAGCATCTTTCCCCTTCCTGTATTATTGAAACGCTCCTGTCGTTGTCCATGACACTTCAGTGCTGTGGTGTAAATTATTGAGCAAGGGCAGAGGAGACCGCCGTCACTGTGCTGTAAGGGCCCAGTCCCACTCCCTGCCCCTCTTCCTGGCTTGGCAGCGCCTGGAGCTTGTCTGCTGCGTCCCTGTGCAGTCCCTTCCCCTGGAAAACCCTGCCCTGGGCAGGCACAGTGATGCTGGTGGATTGTGTGGAGCTGCTGTCCTTGCTGCTTTCCAGGCAGCCCAGAGATGGGACAGTCCCGTGTCAGTGACCTTGGTGAGCGTGGTTCTCCCTCAGCTTCTGCCTTCTTTGCCCTTCTGCGCTGCTTTGGGGACTGGTAGGTGCTGGGAAGTGTCTTGGAATGGGATTGTCACACTGTGATTGTTACTGGCCGTGCTACACTTGCACCTTCGTCCTGCTTGGGGGAAAACAGGGCTGGGGAGTGGGTGGGGAATGAATGGGGTGTTTCTTCCCTTCCAGGCCCTGGAATGGTGGAGGTGGAAAAGGAATGTAGCACAGTTGGCTCACCTCAGCTGTGGCTGATCACTCCCGTTCCTGCTTCAGCTGCGGGAGCACTTGCTGCCCCAGGATCATGATTCCCATGGAGGGAAAAGCCATTTCCTCCTCCAACAGCAGCCTGAAAATGCGTGTTGTTACAGGGATTCTCCCCAGAATGGTTTATTCTGCAGCCTTTCTGCTGTTGTTGTTATTCCTGCATTAATGACCCAGTTATGCTTTCTGGGATATTAAAGGCAATATTCTGGAGTCCTTACACAAATGCTCGTCACCTCTAATGGTACCTGACTTGGCCCTGCATAATCTCAGGTGATGCTGACTGCAGTTTGCGTTGAGGGAGATGAGATAAGGGCTGTTTGAAACAGCATTTTTGGCGTCTCTGGGTGCTCTTGGCCGAAGCAGAATCCAATGACTCCTGCCCCATGCTATCCAGGGATTCACCTGCTCTTGCTTGGAAGAGGAAAGGCACCCTTGAGGGTTTTTTGCCCACCAGAGGTGACGTTGCTGTGTGGCGAGGGGCACTGGGGGAACCTTGTGCTGCCTGGTGTGAGGGGCTCAGTGTGTGCAATGTGAGGGGAGAGCCGTGTCTGTGAGTACCAGAGCTCTGCTTTCCAGGCAAGTTCTCGTGCCGTAGTGAGGAGCACGGTATAAATAGCAGTGCTGGGTTTTAGCCACCGAATTCAAAGTTATGGTTTCCACAGCAACCAGCACCCGGGCCGTGGTTTGTGTGTGGAATATTTCCCCCTGTTTTTAAGGAGCCCACGTGCCTGGCAGCTGGTGTGGTGCTGTGTCCGGTCCTCCTCCACGAGAACCCCTCGCTCGCTCCTCCTGCTGGGTGTTCCAGCGTCCCCCTCCTGCTCCCCTTCTCCCAGGGCTGTTCTTGCTCTGTCCCCACCTTCCCCTGCCTTCTCCTGGGCCAGGAGCATGTGCACCAAATCCCAGCCTGGCCACCGTGTCCCTTTGTCTTCCAAGCCCTCCTTTTGGTGCTGTGTCGGCTCCCAGCCGTGCCTGGGCTGGGAATCCGTGGTGTTTGATCCCTCAAACGTCCTCCCGTGCTTCCCCTTTCTCCCTTACCTGGGGGTTGTTATTTCAGGGTAGATCCACAGCCCCTGGCCCTGCAGTCCTGTCCCTCAGAGCTCAGGGGAAATCCGAGCTGTGTGCTGCTGTGGAGGACCACGGGACGTGCCCTGGCTATAGCAGGATCGGGATGTGGTGCTTGCTTTAATAAATGTTTGTCATACAAATGCGCAGCGTTGCTAAAGTGGTTTCATTTATAGCCAGGGGGCTGATGTATCTGCATGGTTGTGTCCAAGTTACAGTTTCCAGAGCAACTGGAGCAGCTTTGTGTCTTGGAAGACTTGTTAACTAAAGCATGAAACGTTATATCAAATTTTCCTTTCTTAAATTCTGTAATCTCAGCTACTGTTAAAAACGCAGCTGTGCTTATCTGAGAACACGTTTAAAAGCCTCGAACGACCAAGCAGATTTTCTTCAGGTGTGTACCTCTGCCACGAAAACTGAAATGGGAAATGTCAGCCCCCAAAGTAATTATGCTTAGAGTTAGAGCAAAAGGCACTTTAATTTAAAAAACCCAAATAATCCTCAACAAAAAAAAAAAGACCAAAAGGAATGACACGTGCCCTGTTGAGTGGGGGCAGTTTTGGACACCACGTCATAAAAAAAGGTCTCAAGGTGTTGGAGAGTGTCCAAAGGAGGGACACGAGGGTGCTGAAGGGCCTGGAGGGGCCGTACAAGGAGCAGCTGAGGGCACTTGGAATGTTCAGCTGGAGGAGAGGAGCTGAGGGGAATCTCACTGGGCTCTGCAGCTTCCTCCAGAGGGGAGCTCCGCTCTCTGCTCCCTGGGACAGTGACAGGGCAGGGCTGGAGCTGTGCCAGGGAGGTTTGTGCTGGGTGTCAGAGGGTGCTGGCACTGCCCAGGCTCCCCAGGGAATGGGCACGGCCCCGCAGAGCTCCAGGAGCGTTTGGGCAGCGCTGCCAGGGGTGCCCAGGCTGGATTTGGGGTGTCTGGGCAGGGCAGGGCTGGGACTGGATGGTCCTTGTGGGGCCCTTCCAGCTCAGGAGGTTCTGTGGTTGTGTGACTTGTCTCTGACCAGAACTAATGGCAAAAATCCAATCTGGGAAAACTGCAACGAGGCTGATGTCAGCTGAAAACAGTCATGGAATGAAAGCTGGGATAAGGAGCAGTGGGGCTCAGGATCCCCTGTGCCTGGGGGCACTTGGGCAGGCCATGGTGCCGAAGGCTGGTCTGTTAGTATTTTTTTTTCCTTTCCTTTTCTTTCCCCTCTCCTTTGGCTGCTGCTCCTTGTGAAACCGTGTCCCTCTCAGTGTGTCCCAGGCACTTATCTGAGCAGCAATTTCAAGGACCTTGGGTATAACAAGAAGTCACTTTCCCACTGCAGCTCAATTAGAGCCCCAGTGACTTTTCCAGCAGTGGGTGTCCCTTCCTTGTTGGTTTCTCCTTGTTCAGTGAAGTGTTGTGTCAGTAACAAACACAACATTCCCTTGGAAATGGACCTGCCGGGTGCTTGTATGGGTTTGAGCAACGATGCTGTCAAGTGCTTTGTAGGTTTCTTGAGCAAACTCGGCCAGGAGACTTTTAAGTGTTGGCTCGTGTCAGAAGGAATTACAAAGCGAGTGTCTCAGGGGTCTTCCTCTGTGTTTTTATTAGTAGCCTGCCTGCTCAATGTTTTCCTCTTTACATATTTACCAGGTGTGTAATGTCCCACTGATGCTGCCCTGTCAGCAGCCTATGGGCTTTGCTTAATAAAATGGAGGAATGATTCTTCTCCTACGAGAGGTTTTTGAAATGAAACCTAAACCCAAACCTTGTGATCTTTGGTGTGCTGCCCAGATCAGAGAAACAAAATGATGGAAACAGCAGCTGGCAGTGGCTGGAAGTGAGCTGAAATGCCTTGAACTTCTCCCGGAGTCGCTTTCAGGAGAGGTGAAGGTTTGTCCTTCTCCGTGCTCAGCCCAAGCTTTGTGATACGGCAGGGGAAGGGATTTCAGTTTGGAGCTGTTCCCATGGGAGCAAGGCTGCAGTGGGATGTGCCGTGTATCTGCCC
This sequence comes from Dicaeum eximium, assembly GCA_013396995.1. Classification (NCBI taxonomy): domain Eukaryota; kingdom Metazoa; phylum Chordata; class Aves; order Passeriformes; family Dicaeidae; genus Dicaeum; species Dicaeum eximium. Next base: position 176,047 of record VWZP01008283.1, on the reverse strand, counting down.
ACTGGGGAGTCTCCCTGCAGCTTTGGCAGATGAGAGAGAGGAGGAGAAGGCTCACAGGGGAGAGGAAAGGCTCTTTGCCGGGTATTGGTGTGGTCCTGACTCCGTGTGGCACTCACCGGGGCAAAGCAATTCCTGCAGTGCTGTGTTTTCCCCCAGACACTGGGTTTGGGTTGGAGTAAAACCCAGTTTTAAAGTTCTACCCTTTCCAGCTGGGGAAAGTACCAGCTTTGGACTAGGGCTTTGTGCTGGCTGAAAACAAGAATTTGACCTCAAAGTCGGGAAACATTTCTTGTGGCAGCAGCAAATCTCTGTGTTTTGGGTTTTGCAGCCCAGGCTGCAGAGACAAACACTTGGGACACCTCTGGCCGCAGTTACCGTGTGCGTGAGAGGATTCTCTGCTGCAGCACAGCCTTTGGCATGTCTCTGTGTCTGCTTTTCCCCTTCATGTGCGCCGTGCCTAAGATTAGTACAGTTCCCCTCCTCGTGGATAAATAATTTAAACACCTGGACTGATTAAGTGCGTGCATCTCAGCTCAGAACAGTCGTGACTTCTTTTTTTTTATTTATTTTTTTTTATCCCAAGATTGCCTTTCCCGAAGAAGATTCAAAGCAACTGAAAATAGCTTCATCACATAGAAACATGGAGCATAACTTGGGCATTGTTGCTCTCGTGGCAGGGATTCTGACAGTGTACATTGGCCTCCCCATTAGCGACATCTCATTGAACGCTCAAGGGTTTATTGACAACTCGTTTGCTGTGCCTAATTGTGTGCCTTGCTAGGGGCAGGACTGCCTTCCCTGGGCACTGCTGGCTGGGGAGCCAAATCCCTGCTCTCCAGTCCTGCTGCTCTGGGCTGTCCCAAACCGAGCACACACAGAAAGAAATCTTTTTCCCTGGTGTGTGACCCGTCTGATCCTGCCTCAGTCAGCGCTGTCAGGTGACTGGAGTTTCCTCTGCCTTTGTTGTCAAAAAGTGCTCTTGGAACTACCTTTATTGAGCAGCTGAATGTCTCTGGGCTGCAGTTAAACCGCAGCTGGGAAACCTCTCTCATCTCTCACTCCAAACATCTTATAGCTAGAGATGTAAAGCCTCGTGCCAGAAAGCTGCGGTGGAATTCTTTGCCCGCGATTTTCCCTGCTGCACTCACACTCCTCTGCAGGAGCATGGATGTCCTGACTGCTGTGTCCTGCCTGGCTGGTTTGCAGGAAAGCCAGCGGCATTAGCAAAGTTTTCCTTGGCTTTTGGGTTTTTTGATTCGCCACATCCCCCTTTTTTAAAAATATTTTTGTGTTTTACAGTAACCTGGTAGATTTGTCGAGGCTTCAGCCCTCCCTCCTCTGGCTTTTTCAGCCTCCCTTAGAAGCAGTGCTCAGCCAGACACCGCTCTCAGCAAGCCAGGGCAATTCCTGCCTGGATCCAGTTCCTGCTTGTCTGCAGGACCCATCCCCTGCTATAGCAGCAGGCAGGATTTGTTGTTTCAAAGTGTCCCATACCCCAGCCCATCACACTTTGCCCCTTGGCATGGCCTCGGGAGGAATGGCCTCTCCAGCCCTTCCACGCTGTCCCTCCCCTGAACTCTGTGCTGAGATTTTCCCTGGAAGCTGCTGCCCTCAGTCACCAGCGAGGCCGTGGACAAAAAGCCTCTCCCTCCGTGTTCCAGCAGGGCTCTGCTGGGCTGCACCAGCCCCTCACCTCCCTTTGCTCAGGGAAAGTGTGGCTGAAGCCTTGACAGTCCTGCTTCCTGACCACCCAGTGGGTTCTGGGGTTTCTGAGCTGTTGGGAACTTCCATGAAAGCCTAAATTCATGCCCTGCCTGCACTTGTGCATTCCTACCTGCAGGACTTGCTGCAGGCCTCCATCTGTGGCTTGTTCCTTCTCCACCGACCTTTCCCAATGCCTGGGCAGGTGTGATGCAGTTTGAAATCTGCAGAAGCACAGGAAGGAAAACAGAAAAAGCCCACAGAGAGAGCGGACTGCAGTTAACTTTTGCTCTTAACCTGATGCTGTGGTACCATCAGGCTTTCAGGAGATGGCAGTGGGTTTGATCCAGAGGGTTTGGTGTCCGTGATCCCAGAGCTGTGAACTGAAACACAACAAGTTCCACCTCAACCTGAGGGAGAACTTCTGTCCATGGAGGGGGCAGAGCCCTGGAACAGCTGCTCAGGGAGGGCCTGGAGTCTCCATCTCTGGGGACATCCCAAAATCCCAAATTCCCGTGTCACCTGCTCCAGGTGACCCTGCCTTGGCAGGGGGGTTGGCTGGGTGATCTCCAGAGATCCCAACCATCCCAGGACTCTGTGAACATAAATCCTGGCTTGTTTCTGCTAAAGCACATTTCCTGGCTTGGCCATCCCTGTGTCCTGGGAAAGGCACACGCACACCTCGGCAGATGTGGCACTGAAGCCGGTGGCTTTGGGATTTCTCCTGTGACTCCTAACACTTTGTTCTGTGAGTTCTAACAGCAGGACAGCCTCGTGCTGCCCCTTTGCTCAGGGCTGGTTGTGAGGCAGGGCACTGGAGCTGACAGAATCACCTGCCAGCAGAATGAAATGCACAGCTAAATGAATATAAAAACACCAGACGAGCGAGTTGCTTTTGTACAAATCGCCTTTTGTCTTCGCTTTTTTATCGAGGCTTGCTGGAGTGCGAAGATCCCTCTGTGAAAATAAGGTGAGCAATTAGGATTAATTGATCTGGGTTTAATACGGGCTGGGACGAGCTTGCTGAGGCTCAGTGAGGCAATGTGTGCAGTTCCAGGAGAAATTGATTGTGTTTTGTCTCTTTGCCTTAAACTGCTAATGAAATTCCATCACTAATGAACAGGATGTTCCATTAAACGTGCATTTAACTCCTAATCGTTTACAAGTGTCTTTTTAGGATCCTTTTCCCTTGCTAGCCCCTGCTTTGCTGGGTATGCAGCATGGGATTTTCCTCTTGGTTTTTTCAAGCTGTGAGTGGAGATGGCAAGAGTTCCATGTCCATTCCTGAATTCCTCTTTGGAGAGTCATTTTGCGTGGCCCGGCTGGGTTTTTGTGTGTTTTGCCTTTGGTAGCAATTACTGCTGCTTGCATTTGTGGCTTCCAGTGCAGAACAAAGCTGGTTTGTGTGCCTGGCCATAGTAATTGTTGACAGTTGATAATGCTGGAGACCTCTCATTGTGGCCAGGATCTGAATTGTACCAACTTCTGCTGAACCCAAATTACAGGGGTTTAATTTTAGCTGCAGGGCTCCCGTGCTGGAATATTTTCTTTCCTCTGATAATAAAGCAAAGGGAAAAAAGAAAAAAAATCAGTGTTTGAGGTTTTTCCTAAAACTGCCACGCGAGACACAGAACTGAAGTGTCACAAAAACTGCCAGAATTTCTATTCTTACCCTTGTCTGCTCTCAGACTGTGTGGGTAACACAGAGTTATTGTGTCCCACGGGGTGGTTAAACTCATTTCCTGCCTGTTTCAATCTGTTCTCTGTGTGTTAGGTGGAATACCCGAGTAAGGGGCACTTGCTGGGGGTTCTGCCTGTCCAGTTACTGGAGCAGCTCATGGACCATGGACCATTTAAACCCCAGCTCAAGGAGCTGGACAGGAGGGTGGGACCCCCCAGAGTGGGGAGCTTCTGGGCCTTGGCTGTGAATCTGCTTTTCCTGGAGCTTTGAATGAAGCCACTGGTGTTACCTGGGCAATTCCCAGTTTCTTTTCTCAGTGGAATTTTCACGAGTAGGATGGTTTGAAAAGGAAGGTGTCACTTAGGGAGGTTCAGGTTGGGCATCAGCAGGATTTCTTCCCAGAAAGATTGGGCATAGACTGTCCATGAAGGTAGGAAAGCCTGGATGTGGCTCTCAGGGCTGAGACAAGGTGGGGATCAGACACAGGTCAGATTCCATGGTCTGCCAGGGCTTTTCCAACCTGGGTGATTCTGTGGTTCACAGATGTCTGCGAATGGTGTTTGCCCAGGAGTAATTAGGAGATTAAGTAATGGATTAATTGTGATTATTGCACTGGAGCCCTCCTGATGTGTCTCTGTCCTCTCTGAAAGGGCTGTGAGAGAGGCTCAGTGCCTTGTTTTACTTTGGGCAATTATCTGTTGGCAGTGCACGTTTTTGTCCTTGTGTCCCAAATTAAAGCTGTTTAGCTTTCAACTTGGAACTGGTGTGAAATTCCTACTTCTCTTCTACGTGTGGAAATTGTTTGTTGGCAGCATGTGATTTCAGGGGGATGTTCTGATTTGTGTCACAGGAAGGCTTCAGAAGACTGGGAGAATAAAAGGATGGTTTTCCTTTGGCCTCTGGCAGGTGTTTGGAGGTACCTGCAGGGGCAGGATTTGGGGTGAACTCAACCTGGGTGAACCAGGCAGCTCTTTGTGCAGCTCCCTCTTCCCATGGAGGCATTCTCACATCACACTGGATTTTCTCCCACTCTGAAATCCATCTGTATTTCTGTATTGACAATATGAAGGTACTAAATAGTGCCAGACCCTCCTGTCCTAGGCATGAGGACAGACTGGGCAGGTGCTACTGGCACTTCTCCAAAATGCTCCCCCAGCTTCCAGTAATGTGCATTGGGGGGAATTTTGCAGCCTGTTTGTATTTAGCAATCCCTTTTCCTTGCCTTTTGTCCCCACTGAGGTTGGAATCTTCACCGATGTCCCCCCCTGTGGCCTTGTCCAGGGGTGGAAGAGGCAGGAGGACAGCGAGGAGGCACCTGGAGGGGCGACAGGAAGGAGTGCTGGTGGGTCTGGCCAACAGAGAGTGTCTGCTCTGTATTTTTAACTAAGAGTGCCAAAAGACACTCCCCCCTCCTTTCTCTTCCTGGAAAAGAAGGGAAAACATCCCTCAGGAGGGACCCCCCGGGCTCTGATAGATAAGCTGTGTGCATTTTTGTGGCAGGAGTCATCTCCTTGCTTTAGCCCTGCTCAAGGTGGGCTTTATCTGCCCCCATCTGCCCCGGGGCTCTCTGGTTTTCCTGGCTCCTTCCATCCCAAGGAGCTGCTGGGGGCTCCTGCTGTGTGCCCCGGTCCTGGGCAGGTGTGGCTGGGGCAGGTGTGCCAGGACTGCTGCAGAAGGACCAGCAGTGCCCTTCTCCTGCTGTTCACCTCTGGCCAGGGCAGTTTGCACCTCGCTGCCTCCTTGCCGAGCTTCTGTGGCTGCTCCTGGCCCTGGCCCCTCCACTTTGGTGTCTTGACCTGGCCCTGTGTTCCTGCAAAGCTCAGACACCAAACCAGGGCTTCTAACAGGTGCCCTCTCACTGCCTGGGACTGTTCCATTCCAGTGGAGCATGTGACAAGTTCATTTTTTTTTTTGGCAGTGCTTTCCCCGTTGCCTCCTTTTGCCCTGCAGTGGGAGCAGGAGAGGCAGCACCAAAGGGGACTGAACTCTGTGCTTAAAGCCAAACTCTCAGCTTGGTGTAGCTGTAGGAGCAAATCCATAGTTTTTCTGCAGAGAACCCAAATTTTCTTGGAGAGAAGTGCTGCTTCAGGTTGTTCCTTGTGCTGGAAGCGTGGCAGGACATCCTTGAGCCTGGCTTTTGCTTTATCCTGGGGTGGGGGACCAAACCAAAGGGATGTGGACAGACAAGAAAGAGGAAAAAATGTTTTTCCAGAGGGATTGGAGCTCTGGCGTGCTGTGACGGTTGGCAGCAGCAGTGGAAGCAGAGTTTTGCTGAGAGCCCATAGGATCCACGGCAGCTGAAATCTTGTGGGGGAGGCTGGGGCACCCTGATGGGAACCATCCTGTGGGGAATTGGGAACAGCCTCGGGAGGTGTGCCTGCTGCAGATGCTCCAGGCTCTGGAATCAGTGCACAAGTGAGTCTCAAGCACAGGGAGGTAATTTATTCCTGTTTTCGTGGGCAGGAGAGGGAAGAGCTCATGTGTGCTGGGAGTGAGCCTCAGGATAATGTGAGCAGCTTTGGCTGGGGATCTTCTCTCAGATCATCCCAAATCCTTGCTGACAGAAGGAATGTGTGGATTTCTTGCCTCGTGGCGCATCTGCTCCAGCACAGGCAGACAGGGACCTGTTTATCCCCTTGGGCCACCAATAATCTTTTGGGTGCAGGGAAGGCTCCTGCTGGGTTGCTGTGCCCCCATTCAAGGGAAGGGCTTTGTCAGCACCCACTTCTGACCTTGGGAAGGCATCTGTGTTCTGTGACCCTGTTTGTGCAGGAGAAATCTGGGTTAGAATGAGGGCAAGTGAGTGGCACTGATGGTGGTCCAACATAATGTCTGTGGTGGACACTGGTCTCTCTTTAGGCTGTCCTGAAGAGAATATAATCCTGCTCCCAAGCAGAAGCTGGGAATTCATGTGTTTTTTGTAGTTCTGAGAGTGTTCCAAGGAGGCAATGAGAGTCATTAAGCATTTCTGAACTACCCAGGGGTGGTGCCCTGCCTGGGGTCTGCACAGCACCACTGCTGCTGTGCTGATCTGCTAAGCTGAGTCTCTCTCTCCACGTCACTAAATTATTCTCTTGATCTTGGCTGTCAGCTGTACTTCAGTGGTGAAACTGCATCCTCTGGAGAGCTGTGCCAAAAATGGAAAAGCCTGTGCTTGACTTGTTCTGGTTCTAGGCTGCACTGGGCTTTGTGAGAAGGAATCATTTTAATCACCATCACCCCAGGGAAGGGCTGGAGCTGTGCCAGGGCAGGTTTAGCCTGGATTTAGGAAAAGCTTCTTCCCCCAGAGGGTGCTGGGCACTGCCCAGGCTCCCCAGGGAATGGCCGGGGTGCCCAGGCTGGGATTTGGGGTGTCTGGGCAGGGCAGGGCTGGGGCTGGATGGTCCTTGTGGGGCCCTTCCAGCTCGGGAGGTTCTGTGACACGTGATTACGAAAATACAGAGGCACTTGGGGAGTCAAGGAGTTAGAAGTGTCTTCACTCAGCCTGGGCTGGCAATTCTGGGTTTCCCCTCAGTGTGGATAGAAAAAACAAGTTGTCCCAAGGGAAGGAGTCTGTGTCAAATTAAAAAGAAAAAAAACTTAAAACCTCAAGACCCCCACTTTTAAAAAATTAATTTGTAGCATATTTGTGCACTTAATCACCTCTACAGGGGACACAGAGCTGTTCACCCCATCAAAGTGCCTGATGCAAATGTACAATATTCTCTCAGCACATCCTTCCTTCCTTTCTTCCTTCCCCAGCACTTTGATGCTGGAGGTGGTGGGAGGAACTCTGTGAAACACTATCTCAGTAAGAGAAAGTGTCTGAACCTGTTTGTAACTCAGGGGCAGGCTCTGCACCTCCTCCTCTGTCCCTGTGCAACACCAGCTTTTCTTCTTTTGTGTGCACGATGCTTTGGGCTTTCCTGTTGCTCTGCAGCATTGCTGAATGGGAAGATGACACAAATACAGGAAAGGAGAGGCAATTCTGTGTGTGTGTTGTTTTCTGCTTCCCTGCAGAAGGTGCATGTGCCCTTCCTTCCTAATTTTTAGGTACCTGTTGAAGAGAACTGGTAACCTTGTTCTTCTCTCTCACCAAGAGCAGACAGCCACACGCTGCTGGAATGGCCTCGTTTTTGAGGCATTAGGGGTTTGTCTTTCTGAAGAAATGAAGAAGTGCAGGGCTCTGATCTGTCTCCCAGATCGAGTGCAGCCTATTTCTTGCAGGTGCCATTGCATGTTCCAAGACCAGGATGGGAATTGCTGCTGGTTTGATTGGCTGCAAGGTTGGGATGAGCCCAGGGGCTGCAGTGGGCCCTGCTGCTCCTTGCCAAAGCCAGCTCAGAGCTGAGCTCACTCTGTGGTGCCAGAAACACCTCCTGGCTTGGCCGGGGCGTGCAGGAGAGCTGATACCCACAGAGCTCCTCTGGCTTGCCAACCAAACTCAGCCCAGCCCTAAATCTTGTCTTTCCAGCTGGGGATGGCACTGTCACTCCTCTGGGGATGCTTTCCTTTAAAATTATGTCTGTAAGCTCAGTGCAAAAAGATAATTTCTGCCCTTCTAAGCTTTTGAAAGGGATTAAATCAATTTGTCTTTGGCTAACCTGTGCCAATGTTTTCTCTGTTTGAAATACTGTTTCTCCTAGCTGAGATTAAAATTTCCCATTCTCATTTAACTTTAGAACGTTCTAAAATTCAGGGCCTGAAAGTGTGCCAGAGCAGAGTTGTTTTGTGTAACTGCTTTTTACAGAATAAGATGTAACTTGTAGCAAGAGCGTTTCAGGGAATTTAAACACTGATAGTGATCTCTCCATCCATATAGCTGAAATCACAGCGATGTCAAAGTGATTGTCAGACCTTGGGTTTCTCCTTTCAGATCTCTTAGAGGTTTGTTCTGCTGTTTGGGTCTGTTTTCATCTCCCTTCCTTGTTATCAGAGTGCTGCTGCCACTTACTCTGCCCTCTTTGTACTTGGCTTGCAATACCTGCTCCCACTCCAGAGGCCTAAAGTAAACATGCTGCTATTTTGGTTCAAGTAGTGTCTTTAGCTGTGGTTTTTATTTTATTTTTTTATTTGAGGTGAATATAACCCAGCATACCCCTCAGTATTTATTTGTGCTGAAGTGGTGGCCAGCCCGTGACCCGCAAGCCCAGCGTGCTTAAGCATTTCATGTACAATGGTGTGTGCCTCACAAAGAAAACACTGAGAAAGAAAATAAATCCAAGCCTAACCAGGAGGCTGTGAGTATCACAGGATGCTGTGCCCCGTGGTTCAGCTGCAGTGACCCTGCCAGGGGCTGAGACATCCCTGTCACACGGGGTAATGGGAATAAAGAGTCAGCTGCTTCACTGGTGCTTCTGTGATCTGCCACAGTGTTCGGGGCTTCTCCTGCTCCCTGGAATGTGGCTGCAGCTCCAGGTGTGGCACTCAGCCCCAGCCAGGGCACAGGGGCCTCAAGGCAGCCCTGTGATGGCTTAGCACAGCCCCAGGGCAGGGGAGGGAGAGCAGAGTGTCCCTGTGCCCTGCTCCTTGGGGCTGCTGCCACAGAAGGAAATGGGGTTGGATTTTTGTCCTCCTCTTTTGAAACTGCTGCTGGAATCCCTTGAGTTCTGGAGAGCTGGTCCTAGAAGGAGGCTACTGAGCTTCCTTAAAATAGCTAATTAAGTATGTATGTGAGCTTGTCTGTGTTAGGAACTAGCCAGCCTAGCTGTAATAGGATTGTTCTGGCTCGCTTTAATTGTGCTGATCTAACTTGTGTGCATGCCTCAGCACAGGATAACGTCTGGGAGCAGCCTTCCCTTGGAAATGTGCAGTCAGACCAGCCCCTTCCAGAATCACAGAATCCAGGGTGGGTCAGGCTGGAAGGGACCACCGTGGGGCAGCTGGTGCCACCTCCCTGCTCCAGCAGGGCCATCCCAGAGCGCAGGAACGTGTCCAGAGGGGTATGGAATCTCTCCAGTGAGGTAGATCTTCACCCCTCTCTGCTCAGGGCTGGGCACTGCCCAGGGATGTGGCTCATCCTGGGCTGAGCAGAGGGCAGATCCCTCCTGACCTGCTGGGAATGCTGTTCCCCATGCCCCTGGGATCCCCCATCCCTCCTGCTGGGCTCTTTGGCTTTGCTCTCTGACCCTCTGACTGTGGGACCCTCCTGTTCCTCCTGGTGCTGAGACCACCAGCAGCTCTGAGTGATGCCAGGTGGCAAAGAACATCCCTGGTGCTCCTTGCTGTGGTGTGGGTGCTGTGGCACAGCTGATGGCCCACACCGGGGCAGTGAGAGCAGCCTCACATAAATATTTGGAGTCAGGAGTTAGTCACGCACACAGTGTTCAATTGGATTTATTTATTTGATCCAGTGTTGTTATTTATTTGATCCAGAGGAGTAGAACACTCGGAAGTGCAGGGGAAGCTCTGCCTGAAGACTCCTGTGTGCTTTCAGCAGAGGGGTCTCCAGTCAGTGCTGTGCAACTGTGGCAGGAGTTTATTTTTATTTCTTCCTAGGGCCTTTGTTCAGGATGTTTCCTTTTAACAAAGAATTAAAAGGGTTTCAGTTTTTTAAACATTCCTTGTGTAACCTCCAAGATATATTTTAAGCAGAAGTCTGCTTTTTTCCCCCCCTTTTTCTTTACAGAAGGAGCTTGTGCTGCAATAGCAGGACAGGTCTTTGGTGGGAGGTTGTTGCTGTGCTTTGTGTCTCTTGTGACTCTGCAGAATTGTTGTTGCTCTCCCTTTCTTGGCTGTGGGAATTCCCATTGGAAGTGGTTTAGATGCTGAGGGAGTTTGGGCTGTGTTTCATGTCAAACCTTTGCTGGGCTACAGAGTTGTCCTTCACTGTTAAATTCCTGCTCCACAGCAAGGAGATCAGGACTAACCCCTAATTAAAGCAAGGAGGGCTTGTGTCAGCATCCCACTGACAGGAGAAGCTTTGGCTTCTCCCCTGGGAAAGCAGCCTGGGCTGCTGCCTGAGGAAGGGTCCAAAAATCTCCTCCTGCCATTTAAGCAGTATATAAAAATACAATAAACTGGTATTTTCCCCTTTGGGTTTAGATTGAGCTTTTGCTACGACAGTGTCACAAACTGGGGAGGAAAAACATGAATAAATAAATGTCAAAGCTCCCAAAAACCCCTCTGCCTCTGCACCCTTCACTGCAAAACTCTTTGACTTTACTGGCTTGTTTTAAGCCTTGGCTTGTGAGCCCCTTTCAGATCAGAGGCATTGCTGAAACCAGCCTGCAATAACCGGGGAGTTCTGCTGCTGACTTGGCTCTGTGTGAGAGGGAATCCCTTTTTTCCTCACCGCAAATCGATTGCTATCAGGTCGTTCTCCTTTTTCTGGAAGAAGGTTTGCTTCAAAAGACTTGAAGTAGAAATTCTCTGTCTGATATTTGCCTTGAATGGGTAGCACTGCTAAAAAATTAATGGAGTGCAATAGCCTGGATGATGATTTCACCTCTGATGTGAAGGAATTTTATATTCTTCTTTTCTTTTTAATTGCCTGGTGCGCTTTCTTCTTAACTATCTATATATCTGTCTCATTTTTCTTTTTTCCTGTGCCTGCAATTCCCTGGGATCCTGGGCTAGCAGTTGTGACTGGGGCAGCTGCTGAGGGCTCTGCCCCTTTGGTGTTTGTGCTGATAACCCCAGGCAGCTTGGGGTGCTTCAGCTGGGCACAAGTGGAGCTGAAATAAGGAGTTTGTGTACTTGAAGACAGTTTCCTGCACTGGGGGTGACAGTGGTTGCCACTCATTGGGGTCCTGGTTGCCACACGGGCAGCAGAGCCCTGCCAGGTGTGCCAGAGCCACCCACAGCAGCCCTGGGAGCCTCTGTGACAGGGGCTGGACTGGCTCCCTGCCACCCTTGCTGGGTGCCCTGAGTGCTCCCAGGGGGAGCCAGGGATGGGGAGGGGGTGCCTGGTCCAGGAGGTGCCTTCAGGAGCTCACCCCCTTCTCTCAGCTCATGGGCACCTGTGGATTTTTCCAGGGAGAAGTCAGGATGGAGCAGAGACAGATTTCACTCTGGAGCAGTGTTTTATGTCACTTTGCAGCAGTGTTTATTTCCCCTGGTGAATACCTTGTAGAGATTGCAAAGAAACATTAATTGCTGTGGCATCTTCTCCTCTTTGGCTCAACTCGTGCCATTTTAAAAGCGTTTTCCATAGCTTGGATTTGTTTGTGTGGGAAGTCAGTTACATAATTAAAGCAAGTTCTGTTCCATGATTCTGTGTTTTTCAGCCAAATGTTTGCCCTTAAATTAGTACTGTCTATAGCTGGGTGAAAATGAGGAGTGTCTTTGTCAAAGTTTTTTTTTCTTTTGAAGCTTTTTTCATGTACTCTTCCTAATGGGCATTTTCCAGTATTATTCTTTGTAATTGTTCTGTGGTCATTGTCTGCTCTGGTTTGAAAAGGCTCATTAGGAAGCCAGGCCCTTGATGCCCAGCTCAGGAGTGGTATTTATGATGTGTGAGGTGCTCTCACTTTGCTGAGGGGGCTTTGCAGGAGTGTTTCTGCTCTTTCGGGTCCTGCTGTGAATGGAAGTTGTTCTGATGAGGAAATTGCTGTTTTCCTGCCTGCCTGCTCCAGAGTTGGTGTTGGTGCTGCTGGGAAGTGTCTGGGATTTGGGCTGTCAGAGCATTGGTGGCTTTTCCTTGTGGAGAGCCTGAGGCAGTGCTGGGGCAGGGATGAGGATGGCGGCGTTCAGACCCAGCAGGGAGTGTGGCAGCATCTTCTTTCTGGAAATATCTTTCTCCTGGGTGCCTGGGACGTGGCTGAAACTCTTGAGGTGTTGAACAGGAGGTTTGCCTGCCAAGCATAGCAGAGCTGCCTTTGGAGGGGCCTTTGGCTCCCCTCAGTGTGGGGGATGTTCCTGTGAGTGGGAGTTGTGAGGTGCACCCCAGCTCACCTCTCCTCATTTGGTACTGACTTGATGCTGCATCACTGAATCACAGAATCATTTATGTTGGAAAGGACCTCCAGGATCATCAAATCCAGGCTGTGCCTGATGCACACCTTATCCCCAGCCCAGAGCACTGAGTGCCATGTCCAGGTCTTCCTTGGACACTTCTGGAGATGGGCATTCCAAACCTCCCTGGGCAGCCCCTTCCAATCCCTGAGCACCCTTTCCATGGAGAAATTCCTGCTGGTGCCCACCCTGAGGCTTCCCTGGCCCAGCCTGGGGCCGTTCCCTCTCCTCCTGTCCCTGTTCTCCCAGGGCTGTCCCCTCCTGACAGGAGCTGTGCAGAGCCACAAGGGCCCCCTGAGCCTCCTTTTCTCCAGGCTGAGCCCCTTCCCAGCTCCCTCAGCCTCTCCTCCCCAGACTTAACCCTCTGGAGCCTTCACCAGCTTTGTTGCCCTTCCCTGGACTCAATTTGAGCTGGATCTTTAAAGCTGTCATGGATTCCAGCTGAAATCCAAGAGTTTTGTTCAGCTCCACTGTGCTCAGTGAGCTTGCTGGAGCCTGGAGGAGCAGACACAGAGATGATCTCCCTTGGGTATGGCACTGAAACACCAACTGCACTTGGGGCATCTGCTGAGCTCTTACACTTGTGGTGTGGAAATACAGGACTTGGATTGGCTTGGAAAGCCTTGGCCTCTGTGGGGCTGCAACATCAGCAGCTGGAATAGCCCAAGCTGGAAGGGAGAACAGAACTGTTTGCATTCTGCCTGCTGGATATATTGGAGGGGACAAGCCCTGGGATTTCCCTGCCTGTTCCACGGGAGCTGCGTTCCCTTGGTGCTCTGTTGTGTCTGTGAGTGGGTGTGAGCCTGCTGCTGGCGCTTGGGAAGTGCTCACCTCTGTGCTCATGGAGGTGAACCCAGCTGGGCTCCTGTGGAGCTGAAGGCATGAATCACAGCAGCCTGGGAGCCGTGGATCCCTCAGCAATGCCGCATCCTTGGTGTGTCAGTGGCAGCAGGGGCTCCCCAGGTGGCTGCAGTCACACAGACAGCGGGTTCGTGGCCACGGGCGCGTGAGGAGGAGGAGGGACCAGACGGAGCGGTTCTTCTTGTTCCTGCTATCCACATTCTCCATCTCTCCAGAGCCTGCTTTTCCAGCCCCAAACATGCCCGTGCTGTTCCTTGGCATGGTGAGTTTGCCTTGCCAAGCGAGGACTGATCCCAAAAGGTTCCTGTGGAAGCTACAAGGAGCCTCCCCCTGTTTCCTCTGTAAGGAGAACTTGGCACACTCAGCCCTCACTGGCTTCTCTAAGGATTTTTGGGGGAATCTTACCCTGAACCTTCCCTGTGCTTGGTGCATCATTATTTTTGGCTGCTCAGAAGCAGAAAGGTCACATGTGTGAACCTTTTCTTCTTTGCTGAATTTCAACATGGCCATTACCCTTTCTGCAATCTGCCCACCCTGCTGAGCATGGGAATGTGTGGGACACTCTGTTTCCTGGTCCCTTTGAGTAATTGTGTACAGACCATCTCCTCACTCTAAAAATCCTTGGCAATTGGGCAGACTGGGAGCTGACTATAAGGGGAAAAGATCCAGCTCTTGTGTTGGATTCTGCTACTGAGAGCCTCGCTGGGCTGTCAGGGATGGGGAGGAGTTCCTTTGAAGCTGCCATGGAATCAGCCCCACCAATTCTGATGCTCTTTGCCATTGAAACGAGAGGCAAAATTACTTCCCACGATCTTTCCCTTGTGAATCAGGGAGCAGACATTGGTGCTGTGGGTTGTGACAGCAGGCCCCTGTCCTGGTGGCACAGCTGAGTTCAGGGGTGGTGTTGAGCTCAGTTTGCTCATCCCCTTCCCTCCCTGGGCCCTCGAGTGAACTCTGCCTCGTGCTCAGTGCGGGGCCATCTGTTTTCCTGTGTGTTCCCTCTTCCCTGGCAGCCTGATCCGAGTGGAAAGGTGAGGTTGCACACCCATGATGAGGAGCAGCCCCTTTGTTCTCCCAACAGCTGGTTTGCCAGCAGAGGAGCCAAGGGACAAAGGGAACGCTGGGGTTTCTGCTGTCCTGAAAATGTGCTCCTAATGCAAACTCTGGGGATTATTGACAGCTGAGCTGAGGGGCACCTGAGTTTTGGGGTTAATTTGGAACCTAAGACATAAAGGTCTCTTGCAACTGGGCCTGAGCAGCCTTTTAAAGATGCTGAAATCTGTATTTTGAGCTAAGAGATTTCACTGTATGTTCCTCAATGTGCCTGCCAGAGAGCCCCATCCCCCATGTCCTCCTGATCCGTTCAGAGCTGTCGCTGCCATCCAGGTTTTCTTGTGCCATCTCCTTCTGCACTGTAAATGGTAATTTAATTTCCACATTTACAGACCTTAATTAATTATGAACAAAATAATTTGTATGAATTTTAGAGCTGAAGGGTGGTGGATTAATGGCTCTTTGGGAACAGGAGGCCTCTTCAGCCGAAGGGATTCAGCACAGGAGTGGCTGTGCCAGCGCTGCCCCTTCTGTCCCACGTGTATCCCCGAGACAAAAGGACTTCAGCTGTCCATCCCCTGACACAGCAGTGTCTGTTTGTCTGTGTGCACACACACTGCACTGTCCTGCTCTCTCCGCTCATCCTTCTGAGGCTGGGGAGGGCAGGGGACACAGCCAAGCGCAGGTTTGCACTCCAGGCACTTCTCGACCCACGAGGGGTTTGTTTTCCTTTCCTGGAAGCTTTGCTCCAGCAGTTTGGCTTGGCAGGGTTTCCTGCCCTGGGCTGTCTCCAGCCCTTCCTCTGCAGCACCGCTGGAAATGCCTCTGCTCCATCCCAGCAGCCTTCCCAAAACCTTGGTTCTGGCCCTGGCTGTGATGCTGGGGTTTTGTGTCGGGTTCCCATCCCCTGGGCCCTGCCTTGGCTGGGATGGGGTTGGGGTTCTGTTCAGCCCAGCAGCTTTCCCAAGGTTCTGGCCCCTGTGCTGGGATTTTGTCTCGGGTTCCCATCCCCTGGGCCATGCCTTGGCTGGGATGGGGTCGGGGTTCTGTTCAGCCCAGCAGCCTCCCCAAGCCCTGGTTCTGGCCCTGTGCTGGGATTTTGTCTCGGGTTCCCATCCCCTGGGCCGTGCCTTGGCTGGGGACGGTCAGAGTTGTGCAAGGGCTGTCTGCAGGGCATGCTGCCATCAGCCAGCTCCAGGATTTTTTGGGAAACAGCGCTGAAGTTCCCGGGGTCAGCTGGAGGGGATGGGATGGTGCTGCCTGGGTGGCTGACAGGGCAGTGGCAGCTCTGTGCTGCACAGCTCTTGCTTTTGTTCCCAGCGGGTGCCCTGAACCCGCCCGGCCCCGGGAGCGGCAGCACAGGCAAGCGGGGCTACGGGTTCCATTCCTTTATAACACACTGAAAAAATACCCAAACACAAGTGCTCAGATCACTCACAGGGCCCTCTGGTTTTGGGTGACCTCTTCCTGCTTAATCATCACTTTTCCAAGCTACTAATTTCATAGCAGCCTCTTGATCCTTATGCTTCTCTGCATTTTGTTTGCTTGTTGTCCCTGGCTATCATCCTGCTGTCCAGATCTTTCTCATAAAACGTTGGTGCTGTAGCTGCTTTTGGTGAGAAGATGCTTTGTGACTGGAAAAGAGAAGCACTAGCTGGAAGCCTTTGCAGTCTGGGTGTATGTACCCCAGGATTTTATGGAATCAGAGAATCACTGGTTTGGGATGGAAGGGGTCTTAAAGATCATCTGGTTCCAGCCTGCTGCCTTGGGCAGGAGCAGCTTCCACTAGCCCAGGTTGCTCCAAGCCCTGTCCAGCCTGGCCTTGGATGTGTTAGGTTGTGCTTAAGCTTTCTTGAAGGTTTAAAGACAAACTTAAAAGAAAAAGCCAAACCCCCCAAAAAGCATGTGTGCATCAATGTATTGAACTGGTAGCAGTTCATGCAAACAAGAACATGTTCATCCTGGAGTTCCCACTCTGGCACATGGCCACAGCCTCCTACTGGGGTGCTCAGCTCTTTGGGAACCTGATCTCAAAGCTCTGATTTACCCTGCTTACTCCAGTAACTCCAGCTGTGCCCAGAACCCACACCATGAGGTGACATTTAAAAGAAGAAAAGGCAGAAAAATCAGAACCTTGGTGTTTTTCTCCTGTTCCTTGCCAATCCTGAATTTTTTTTCGGTTCTTCCTTAACAGTTCCTATGGTTGCTTGGTCTTGCTGCTGTGTGAATCTGTAGCACTTTAAGCACTGGTTTGTACATGATGGAAATTGGTGTTTCCATAGCTAATCCCAACACCACAGTGGCTGTGCCTGAGGGGGGACACACGAGTGGGACAGCAGGAGGAGACTGCCCTGAGATCACAGAACACAGCAAGTGCTCCCTTCCTTGGAATGTTTGCCAAAGAGAGGGAAAACCAGAGGCAGGTGGCCCAGGCAGGACTGTGGATGTTGCCCTGTGTCCCACTCTACTTAGTTTGCCAGAAGGTTAAAAGTCCTGGAGTTCTCAGGTCCCTTCTGCAAATCCAAAGGATCCTGGTGGGCACGAGAGCCCCAGGCTGCTGAAGGGAGCAGCAGAAGGAATTTGGGCACAGCTGGGAGCTGGGAAGGGAGGGCTGAAAGGGGACAGGGGTGCAGAAACACGGGCTGGACAATTCTACCCTCACCTGATGAATTCTGCCTGATTATTTTTAATCATTGCTCTCTGCAAGTCCCTGCCCTCCTGCCAGGGAGGGTAATTACATTCCCATTTGGGATCCTGGGTTTCCCTGGAGGTGTGGGAGCCTCGGGGCTGCTCTGGGCGGCTTTCAGAGGTCCCCAGGTGTCATTACTGAGTGTTTTTTACACCATGGGTAGAGGTGTGGGTGAGTCTCCCTCCCTTCAGACAAGATCCGTCCCCATTAGTCTCAATCCTCACCCTGTTGACTTTTGGCCATTTCTTAACCAGCTTTAAAAAGTATCTGGAGCAAAAACGGGTCGCTTAGCAACCAGGGCAGCCGGAGAATGGGTCAGTGATTAACAATTGTGAATAATGAAGGTTAAAAATGGGGGGCAGTCTGCGCGGCGGCCGGAATGTTTCAGCGCTCCGACGCGGGATTGATGGTGCTGGGAGGGAAATTTATACCAGCTGTAGTGCTGACCTCATGAACACCAGGATTCAAGACTTGAAACCAGGCCCAAGTGTCTCTGCTTTAGGGATATCTTACAAAAAAAGCATGAAATAGCCTCTGGATGAGTAACACAGGCATGGTCTGCGTTTGACGTGTGTTTTTCCCGTGTGTTTTCTCTGGGCCTTCCCCTGGCCATGTGACTTTGCAGACGAACAGAAATAGATGTGCACGGGAGTGTGGAAAATACGGAGAGCAGAAATGAGGAAGGACCCTGGGTTTCTGGCTCTGGTCACCTGTGTGAATGCTGATGCACAAGCAAGCAAATGACAAATGCCACGGGAGCTTGATGAAGAGAATTTTCTGAGTCTTATTTGGCCAAGTGATTATTTTCCTCACTCCTTGGTGATGCTTTGATTTCTGGATGAAGAGGTCCCTGGCAGCTTTTTCTCCTTGCACAGAGCAGGAAAGGAGGTGTCTGGGCTGTGATTTCATTTACCCCAATAAATGTCCCAGCACTCCCCATTGCTGCAGGAGCATCCAGTGAGAATATCAATCACCAGAACAGCGCTGCATCTGTTGGATGTGATACCAGGGGTGTTTTGCCAAGTCATTTACTTTCATTGTCTGATCAATTCCTCAAGTCTCTTGCCTATTTGCCTCTTTGCTTAATTAGCCCCTCTTTTCAGCCTCATCCCCCCCAAGCCATCATCCTGCTCTGGAGAGGTGGGGATCAGCTGACAGTGCCTTCCAGGAGCCCTGGCTGAAGGTGATTTGTATTCTTGAGGGCTGATCTTCCCTCACTGTCCAGGTCTGACAATGTCACGGACAGGCAGCTCTCCTCCTTCACTCCCCTGACCATTTTCCCCCCTCCCCTGCTTCCACTGAACAGACTTATTCCCTGCCAACTAAAATAATGCATATTTTAAACATCCCTTTCAAACTGATATTACTCATCACCTTCCTCACCTCCCACCACTGGTCCAGGAGAAAAATCGTCTTAATGCCCCTTTCCACAAGATGTCTTAATGAATGCTTTCCTTGGTTTTGGTCATTAAACACACTCTGCCATTGCTGGCTCTTTATGGCTTCAGCCTAAGTGGTAAAATCCATATGTGAGACTTTGCAGAGGCTTTTAGGTGTCATTAGGGATCATTAATATGCAGAGCAATGCCAGGCAAGAGAGGCTGCTGGGGTAGGAAATATCCATCATCTGCTGCAGGATAATTTTAAGTCAGCAGAAATGGGGTACAGAGGCTGGATTTGGGCAAGGACTCCTCATTAGTGTGTCAGGAGAGTGTGGGGTAGGATGGGCAGGGAAAAGACAGCCCTGAGCAGCTTTGGGGTTCCTTCCATCCTCGTTCTGCAGTGTCGGTCTGGGGCATCTTTTGGATCCTGCAGCTCTTGCAGTCACTCCAATGACTCCTCACTACACAGAGGCTATGCCCACACTTGATAGCTTGGACTGCATTTGTATAAATTGAATTAATGCCCAGTTTCAGGCTATTTACTGCCTGCTTCCACAGGCCAAAGGGATTTTTCCCTTCCTCCTGCCTTCTTGATTAGCATCTTCATTTCTGCCTTACGAGCCTTGCCCTGGTTTTACTCATTTGTTTGCCACCAGGGATGGATTTCTGCACCCACCACCCAGGCAGGGGCTTGCAGGGGAAACCCTGGCACCTTTGTGGTGGCACTTGGGTGGCTTTGGTGCCTTTGTGGGTGCAGCAGGGGGTGCCTGTGATCTCCTATTTACCTGTGGCTGTAGGATGTCTTCCCGGGATCCAGGGAGAGCTTTCTGCCTTGCTTTCCTTGCTCTGCACGGCCTGGGAGTATCAGGGGTGTTTCCTATGATCTGTCCTGGCTCAGCAAGGAAGGAAGACCAGCTGAGCAAGGATTTATGTATCTCCTCTTTATTTAAAGAGTGTTTCTCCACCTTGGAAAGTTCAAAAGATGCTTCTCTCCGTGCTGGTTTCTGATACCGGACAGGCTGGAAATGTGAGTGGATATGTTAATGTTGCTCCTGGCCCTCGTGGCATTCACTTCTGAAAAACAGAAATAATTTTAATGTGCTTGGCCTGGGAGCTTTGATTTGAAATGAATCCTGTCAGCCATGTGAGATAGATGATAAATTACACTGAAAAACGTGTTTTGGTTTCCAGCAGCAGCACTGGGGTTATGCCACAGCTACAGGAAAAGCAGAGTCATTTGAAATGCAGGTGTTTGCCCTCCTGGCTCCTGCCATGCTGTGCTGGGCTGCTGGGAGGTGTCCCTGCCCATGGCAGGGGCTGGAACTGGCTGGGCTTAAAGGTCTCTTCTATTCTGTGATTCCAGTCTGAGATTCCATGCTTTTCCCACGGCTGGTGTTGGGTCGAGGTGATGCCAGCTGCCTGTGCAGGGACTGCTGCTCCTGAGGGACACCAGCATGGAGGGTGGCAGGAGCTGCCATGGTATCCCATGGGACCTTTCCCAGCTGGAATCACAGAATCATTGAGGCTGGAAAGGATCTTTGAGACTGTTGGGTCCAGCCTGTGCCCGATGCTCACCTTGTCCCCAGCCCAGAGCACTGAGTGCCACATCCAGGGATGGGCACTCCAAACCTCCCTGGGCAGCCCCTTCCAATCCCTGGGCCCCCTTTCCATGGGGAAATTCCATGGGGTGCCCACCCTGAGCCTGCCCTGGGCCAGCCTGAGGCCGTTCCCTCTCCTCCTGTCCCTGTTCCCTGGGAGCAGAGCCCGACCCCCCCGGCTGTCCCCTCCTGGCAGG
>VWZP01008283.1:53057-155854 GCA_013396995.1 Dicaeum eximium | reverse complement strand
TGGGGCTCCAGCCCCTCTGGGTCTCTCCTGGAATGAGGAGCCCAGAGCTGGACACAGCCCCGATGTCCCCAGCAGTGCCAGCACAGGGAACAGGGCTGCTGTCCCCACTCTGCCATGGGGTTCCCAGGCACCCCCAGCACAGCCCTGGAAGTGACATTCTGGATTCAGCTCTGCACTGTGGTGGTGAAACCCTGCCCCAGGCAGGGGGATTCTGTGGGATCCTGGCTGCTCCCCTGGGCTCCTGCTTTCTGGGATAATTCTTACTGTTGCTGCTTGCTTTATATGCTCTTAAAAGCAATGGGAATTTGTGGGTGAAAGGGAAGATAGCAAATGTAACCCAGTGTAAGCTCTAATGTGTTTGTAGATAAAAACCAACCTGACATGTTTCTGTGCTGGAGATTTATAATCTAATCGTTCCTTCACTTGCTCAGCAGGGACTGCAGCAGCATGTAGTTATTTACATATAGGGAACATTAAACAGCCACCTCTTTAAACCATATGTGAACATAAAATCCTACAACCACTGCTGAGTAATGGATATCTGTGAAAGACGAGAAAGAAAATAAAGCAGAAATGAGCAGAATGAGAAGGTTTCACTGCAAGGAGCAGCTGTGCCAGGGGTGTATTCTGTCCCTGTGCCAGAGTGGGAGCGTGACCCTGTGCATCCTGAATTCCCTCTGTGCACAGTGAACACGTGCAGCAGGTTTGCTCTCTGCTCCTCCCCAGCTCTGCTGAGCTGGAGCTTTGTGTCCCTGTGGGGAGCTGGGGGGTGGCACCCCAGTGTCCCTCTTGGGGCAGCTGTGATCCCTCACAAACTGAAACCCTGTTTGCACCTTCCCCTCAGGTGGCTTTTGCCACGTCCAGGCTGGCTCTGGCAGTGGCCCTGCTGCTGCAGGGGTCAGGATGAATTTGTCCAGGAGTTGGGGCTCACTCCTGTGGTGGTGCTGTCTGGCACAGCCACCCTGGCTTTGCCACAGCTCCTGTGGCCATCTGACTGCCAGGCTGCTACAACTCCGGGCTCTGTGCTTTGGATCTCTGGCTCTGGAGGTTGGCAAAGGGACTGGGGCATGTTAGTGGCTTTTCCTTCCTTTTTTCCAGGACAAACATGCGTGGAAAAGGCAGGCTCTGGAGAAATTGCTGCTCTCTGTATCATACGAGCCCTAAAATATCTCATTTTAATGTGTTCTTTCTGTAGGTGGCTTAGGTAGTTTCTTGAGATGGACTCTCCTGAACTTTTCCATTTCTTTTACTGGTTATGAGCAGGAGCTTGAAAACCATTCCCAGTGCAGGGGAGGCATCCCCAGGTGGGTGCAGCTGCACCCTGCAGAAGCCAGGCTCAGCCCCAGGGCAGGGTTGGTGGTAGGCTCAGCATGCAGGTGAGAGACAGAGCTGCTGGCTGTGCCTCAGACATGGATTTATCCCTTCCCCATTCATCTCCTTCTTGCTGGGCTCCTCTGTGGCTCTGCTGATGGTGAGCCTGGGAAGAGCAGCTTCTGGGGGGATTCAGGATAAAAGGAGAATCCATTTCTGTGATACGGGGGAAGAGGACAGTGAGTTTCTATCACAGAAATAAAACTGTTTCCTACTTGTAAAACACCCTTTTGGTGGCCTTTTGACAAAATACTGTCCTTTATTATCTCTCATCTTTTAACCCCCTGCATTCCTGGGCCCTGAAAGGAACGTGATAAAAAATGTGGGAAGGGGGAGCCTTAAGCAGTGTTTTGTTCTTAAATCCCCATGATTTTTAAGTAGTATTTTAGAAATCTCTACTGTATTTTAAATTAGTTTGTCAGAGTATAATTACCACAAATGAGGTAAGAAACTCATTTAAACACGGCAACTGTAGTGGAGAATCCAATTTTCAGAAATCAGTGGAAATTGTAATTGGAGTCATTAAGCGCCGACTTCGGTAATTAAGAGTTGGGTTTTGACATTTCGGGTTCTGCTGCTAATAGTCCGTGGAGAGGGTAGGAAATGTTGTGTTTGCTGAGGGTTTGGTGGCTCCTGGGCCTGTGCAGCTGCTGGCCATGTCACACAGGGCTTGGTAGCATGGCAGGCACTTCTCTGGTGCCTCCTCTTCGTTTGTGTCACAGGGCACAGGAAAAGCATCCCTCTGGGGAATACTCAGCAGAAGGAGTTTTCTAAGCAAGAGATTAATGCCCAGCTCCTCAGCCTGTCATGCTTTCAAACCTGGGTCTTGGATATAAATCCATCTTGATAAAACATCTGGATCTCCCTGTGGAGTGAAAGTGCTGATAAAGTTATTCATGAAAGAATCAGCGGTGGAAGTGCATCCTTGTCGCTCCTTGTTTGCAGAATTATCTCTGGGAAGTCAAGATGTTCTGCATTTTTAACTCCTGCAGTTCAAGCAAGATGCTTTTGTAATAATAACAGAGAAACCATGAAACCCCTGACATGCTGATAGTTATCATCAGCCAGAGCAAGCCTTTTGTTTACTTTCCTATTAATTCTAATTTTCCAGAGCAATGGCATTTATAAGGTTTTTTTTTCCTTTAATTTTGTTGTTTTCCCAACTCCCTGATGATGCTGTCTGGGCTTCCAGCATGGGAGCTGAGGTGATGGTTTTGTGCTTCTGAGCTTTTACACCCGCAAACAAATCCATTGGTGAGTGCCACCTCCTGCTCTGGGTTTGAGTCTGCCATGACCTCCTGTCTCAGCAGAAGGCTGAGTCCAGCTAGAAAGTTTCCTAAAACATGTTTTGGCCACGCTCATTTCTTAGGAAGTGAAAACCAGTGGTAGTTAAACATTTGTTTTACCCAGAAATCCCCTTTTTGCCATGGTGGGGTTTTTCCCAAATTGCATTTCCCTTCTCTTCCTGGGGGCTCTGACCTTTAAAGCTGAAGGACTCATTTGTGTTTATGGTTGATGTGAGGCATCCATGGGATGGATATTCTTTGGAGTTGGGCACCTGGTGGGATGGACAGAAGGGAACAGGCACCCTGAAGGAAGGCTCCCAGGAGCAGCCTTGGCTACCCAGCTGTGCTCAGAAGGAATGACCACAGAATCAGGGAATATCTGGAGCTGGGAGGGACTCGTGAGGATCATCCAGTCCCTCCCCAGTCCCATTGCAGCCAGGTGGTTTGTGGATGCTGCCCTCCTCAGAATGCCTGGCAGTGGCTGAGTGCTGTGCCAGGAGCCAGGGAAGCAGCGGAGCAGGCTGGAGTCAGCATTCCAAGCTTTCCTGAGCAGGCTGGCTGGGAAGGGCTGTCTCTCTAGGCTGGGCTCTGCCAGGCACTGCTCCCAGCTCAGCTCCTGCTTGAGCTGAGGTCGGGGCAGTAAGGATATATAGGGTTTTTCCCCATTCCTTTTCCCTTCCTCCTCCTTTCCTGCTGGTTTATGTCTCTAGCAGCCTGATGGGATTAGTGGGTCACTGCAGTCACCGCGGGCTCCGCAGGACCAGCGCTGCTCCCGGAGCTGACGGGGGCTGGCAGCCTGCGGAGCCTCCTGGCCCGTGGGGATCTCCCTGCAAGCCCCAAGTGCTGGGGACATTCCTTGCTGTCACCTGGCTCCAGCTGTAGGGAGGAACAATCCCAAATGCTCTGTTTGGGAGCGTGCCGTCGCCTCTGGGTGGGACTGGCCCCTTCTGGGGAGCACGTGGGGATGGAAAGCGTCGAGTGCAGCTCGGGTGTTTGCCTTGAGCAGCTCTCACTGAGCCGTGGGCTCTGTGCTCACACAAGGCAGCTCCTTGCAGGTCCCACGGCCAGCTGTCCTTCAGAGCCCAGCAGCAGTGTCACCTGCCTTGGCTCTCTGTGCAGGCAGCCCCCAGCACCCTCCTGCTGGCCCTCTCCTCTCCTGACCCCTCTGCCACCCAGGAGCCAGGTGGAGGAACCATAATCTGTTGTCAGTGGGACTGCCCCGAGGGAAAAGTCAGCCCCCTGCTTTCCAGGGATCTCTGCAGACAGCACTGTCAGACTCTGTCCCTCTGGAGCTGCTGTGTTCTCCTAGGAGCTGTCAGAGCTCTGGAAAACAAGAGATCTTGCCAAGGTAAGTACAAATGGCATGTCGGACCAGACTCCATTCTTCTATTTTATTTTTTTCTTTCTTTAGTGACTGAGGTGTTTTCAAGAAAGAAAAAAAAAAACTTTGCTACTTCTGGGACGAAATTCCTGTGCTATCTTTCCTCTTAGGTTTTTATAGTTTAAATGTGTGGGTGTCTGTTGTGGCATCATGTGTGTCCCACCACACGTCCCCCGCTTTTCTCTGCCTCTTTGGTCATGAGGATTCAGGTCTCAATGCTTAAAGTTTGTCACATGGACCCAGTAGCCCAGGTTGCTCCAAGCCCCGTCCAGCCTGGCCTTGGGCACTTCCAGGGATCCAGGGGCAGCCACAGCTGCTCTGGGCACCTGTGCCAGGGCCTGCCCACCCTCACAGGGAGGAATTGCTTCCCAACATCCCACCTATCCCTGCCCTCTGGCAGTGGGAAGCCATTCCCCCTTCTCCTGTCTCTGTTTTAAAGTCTCTCTCCCTCTTTCCTGCAGCTCCTTCAGCTCCTGGAGGGCTGCAGTTATCTCACCCCGTCGTCTTCTCTTCTGCAGGCTCAACAATCCCAGTTCTCCCAGACTTGTAAAGGATGTAGAAAAAAAAAAAAAAACGAGGAATTTTCTCTTTAACAATGCCTTGTTGCACAGAAGCAGGATTTCTTGCCCTCTGGCATCCCCAGGTCGGGAGGTCAGGATTTGGGGAGGGGGGATTGTGCAGGCTGACCCCTGGTGTGACCCACGGAGCACAATCCCAGAGGCAGGGCTGTTCCTGGTTAAAGTGTTCATGGAGCAGGGATGAGGAGGAGGAGGAGGTGAGGCTTGGCTGCGCTGGGATTTTGGGTGAAGGGCAGCGCTGCGGAGAGCTCGGTGCGCTGCTGGGGCGGGAGCTGTGCAGCTGGGTCCCCCTTACCTGAGCTGCCTGACAGGGTTCATGGGCCTGAAACAGGGTGTTTGTGTGATCCCCAGCGTGCTTCTGTGCTCCCCTCTTCCATCCCTCCCTCCTCTCCGCCGTGAAAGCCGACACCAGAATTCCTCCTTCCCAGGCTGCTCCAGCAGTTGTTTCTACGATCTTTGTTTATACAGATCTGAGGCAGATTAAAGCACCTTTCAAACTCAGAGGCTTGTCAGAGGATGGGGTGAGCCCCTGTGTGTATCTCACCCAAAATATCTCTGAGCTCCTGGTCCCTTCCAGCCTCCTTCCCTAACCCTGAGTTCTGTGTCCTCCCCACGAGCTTCCCGGTGCTCCAGGAAACTTCTCACCACTTAAACATCCTGGTGATGCTACAGGCACATCCCTTCCCAACATTTATGAACCTCTGTTTCCTCTCATGGGAAGTGGAGAAGGGAGTCACAGAAGCATCAGGGTTGGAAGAGACCTTCAAGGATCTCTGTCAGTAAGGCTGGCTCTCCTGGCTGTGGGGGATTCACTTGGATTGCAGCATTTCTTCCTCTTCAGTCCTCTCTATACAAGGCTGTTGTCCTGTGACCAAATTCTCTCCTGAAGTTATTTTAAAAAAGCCATAAATTGTGATAAGTGGATGTGTTCCTGTACAAGTATCACATGGACATGTATCTCTATAGATAGTAATTTTTAATGGCATTTTAGCAGCTTAGGAAGTGATTAGTTTACTTTTGTGCCTGTATGGAGTGGGAGTTCTTGCTGATATGTGCTGGAGTCCTTCTCCTGCCCTTCAGCTGATGCTGGTTTAAATAAAAAACAATCTCTTTAGGAGTGTGTCAGAGTGTGTCAGTGTGTTTTGAAAAGCTGTTTGCTTTCTGAAGTC
Organism: Dicaeum eximium; assembly: GCA_013396995.1. Taxonomy (NCBI): domain Eukaryota; kingdom Metazoa; phylum Chordata; class Aves; order Passeriformes; family Dicaeidae; genus Dicaeum; species Dicaeum eximium. Next base: position 150,069 of record VWZP01008283.1, on the reverse strand, counting down.
CATGTGCACATATGTTTTTCTCTTTATGGTCTTAGGTTTCAGTGGTGTTTAAACCCCATTTTTCAAAGCTCAGTTATTTAGAAGCCTAAGTGAGATTATTGTATGAGTCTTTTCACTGTGCAAAAAAGGGAGCTGAGTTGATACCCCCCAACTTTGTCCTCTCCTTACAGCCTTTCCCCTGTTAACTTTGTAAAGATGTTTTTGGAGCTGAAAGCTCAAAATAAAAGACAGAAATGGATAGAAAACTGACATGTTTACTTTTGTAAACTACATAAGACTATCCAGATGTGTAAGAGGCTGGTGTAAACCAAGGCTGCAGTCAGTAATTTTGAAAATGAGAAGCTGTCCATGCATACAGCTCCTAGAAACCCGATCCATCAGTTATTTGTGGCGTTTTGAGCATCTGGAGCAATTTCCTAATTTTGCAGGAGACTTGGAGTGCAGTTGAGGGCTAAGTGCTTCCTCTGTGTCTGCCCTGCTGACTGCTGTGCAAAGCCCCAGGAGCAGCAGTCCAGGAGAGCTGGATGAACACGTGCTGTGGCTCAGAGCTGCTGTTTGGATGGAGCCCATCCTGCCTGGGGCAGCAGGAGCCTTGCCCAGCCTTTGGGAGTGTCCTTGAGGCTGATCTGGGCTCTGCTGGTTCCACGGAGGAGCTCAGCTGAGCGCTGATGGAGCCGTGACCACCTTCTTCTGCCCAGGCTGGCCTTTGCTTTGGTTTCTCACCTTCCCCTGCTTGGTCATCCCTGCTCTCAGTTCCTTGCCCCTCTCCTGAGTGGCACACAAGGCCCTGCTGGGGGATGGTGCTCCTCGCTGGGAGTTCACCCCAGCAACCAGAGACGTCTCCAAAAGCAGCTCCTGCCGGGGTGGCAGAGCCCCCCTGCCCTGGGGAGGTGGCTCTGGGGGCTGCAGGGCACTCAGGTGTGTCCCTGGTGCTGGGACAGAGGTGGCCGGGGTGGATGGGCTCTGTGCCCCACGGGTGTGTGTTTGTGCCTCTGACCTGGGCACGCCTGTGGTGGAATTCCTGCTGGAGAGGCTGCTGGTGCCCCTGGAGCAGGGCTCTCAGTCCTGGAACAGGCTGCACAACTCGCTGCTGCTGTTTGTTTTTGTCACAGCCAGCACGGGAGGTATTTTAAGATCCTTTTGGAGTGTGCCTGGTTTCTTTTCCCCGTCTCTCCAGTCTAAGAAGATTCCTGTGTTTGGGATGTCACTGCATTGCCATGGCACTGTGAGATTTATAGAGAATTGTTCAGCAGTCATCTTCTGCTGAGGCAAAGCTTTTTTGCAAAGATTCTTTCTGTTGCTTTTGGAGGGTGTTCTGCAGCCTGGTGTGTTGTTACATCCACCATTCCTGATTATCAGCTTCATTTTCCTCTAGATCCTTTCCTCTAGCCATCTCCATTTTTTTCCTATGTTTAAAACTATCCTAGGTAGCTCAAATATTTTAAAAAAATCTTTCCCTACATGTTTTTTGCTCCTGATGCAAACTCACAATGAGGAATTTAGGTAACTTGAGTTCACTTGAGTTCACCCCTATTTTGTGCATAACTTTTATCATTTGCAGTTGCATTGTAAGTGTAAATACTCTTACAAAATATGAAATAATCCCAAATGTTCTCAGTGTTCTTGGGTTTAAAATAGCTTTTAGAGGAGTTGATGCTTGGTTTTGTCTTTGGTGGGTGGGTCAGAAGAGGATCTGCTGTTGGGAGCTGAGGGAAGGAGACCTTTCTGTGGTACCAAGGGCTTTGCTGGCTTGGTCAGGCTGTACCACCCCAGCTTCTTGCACTCCTTGCAACACCAAAATGTGTCTCTAACACCATCTGCTTGTTTATCCATCCCTGCTCCTTCATCATACAGCTGCGCCCTGTTTGAAACAGAAATCCAGCCCAAACCCCAGAAGGGAACGGAAACAGTGGCAGGTAATTGAGATTTAATGTGTGATGACATGCAAGGTGTAGGTTCTCAGGGGCCAGGAGTTATGCAGATTGTTGGTACAGGGAGACACAGGACAGCCCAGATGAAGGTGGGGCACAGATATTTATTTGTATGTGGGAGAGAAGAGACCATCAGCTGTAACATTTACACTCAATTACCCAGGTAGGGCTTGTAATTCCTTGTGTTCTCTGGAGCATTCTGCATTCTCCAGCATATTCCTGCCATATGTGTTTGCCTGCCAGAAGTTTATATACATTTCCTGCCTTTCCTTCCAAACAATGTAACATTTATTGTGACTTTCACCAGTTGTTTCAAGGAGGGAAAAAAAAACCTGCCCAAAGCTGTGCTGTGGCACTGCCCCATGGCTCTGTGTGCTGAGTAGGTCACACAGGAGGGTAAAAAGTGCTGTATTTGAAGCCCTACGAGCAGGAGAACTCTGCTGGACACCAGGATGGACCCATGGAGGAACCACTGCAGTGCTCTGGCATTGTTTGCCATGCTCACCTCTTTTTTTTTTTTTTTCCTTTCCCTGGAATTACTTATGCTTGATTGTTGCAATTGATTGCAATTTTGAGAGCTAATTTTAGTGCATAAATTTTACAGTGGAAGCCTGCCAAGTGTTTGTGTAACGGAGGAGAACCAACTGCACAGGATTTGGTGTGGGGTGTGCTTGTCTTCCTTTCCCCAGCCAAGTACCAGCAGCCAATCCATGGGCTGGTTTAGAAGCTTTATTTCTGAGCAAAATATTAACTCAGGGATAAATTTTGCTTTCTACATCCACATTTTCATACATGCAGGACTCAGGATCCAGTGAAGTTGGGCTGCTTTGTAGGGCTTCCCTCCTTTTCCACCTGCATTTGGCCAGAGAGGAGCAAGAAATGTGAAGGGATAGAGAGGATGTGGAGATTGCAGTGGTTAAGGCTTTTTGGGGCAATTTTTATATGGATGGGACAATTTTTATATGGAATTAAAGTTTTGGATTTTATATGGATATGAATTGATGCTAAAAAGGAAAGCTCATCTAATGGATTATTTTTGGTACTGAAATGATGGGCTCACTTTTAAGATCAGATACCAGAACTGCATGGAACTTGTGTTATCTTTCTCCCACGGGTTTTTGGTGTCTCCTCTCACTTGGTTTCTTTCCCTGTCATTCCAGTTGTGATTTATCTTACATGCTTGTTTCAAAACAAGTTACACTGTCAAGCTGCCATCATACAAACGTTTGTCCTGGTTATCCTTCCAGAGTTATTCACAGATCTGAGTTCTGGCAAAGCCAGGGACAAGAATGATGATAGGTGGAAGATCCACCTTCTTGAAATATCAGTTTGGTTTTTTTGTGTTGTTTTGGGCCTTTTTTAGTTCAGCTTGGTGCCATATGGGTTTTACTTAAGGACACGGTTTGTCCCTGGAAGAGTGTCTTCAGAAAGGATGGAACAGTTTAAATATGTTCAGGACAATTAATTAAAATGCCTTTCAATGGAGGGGGAAGGAGAGGTTTTTTTCCCTCAAATTAAAGCTGCAGCCTGGTGAAACATTTTGTATCAGTTACCAAAGGAGCTCCAGCACATTGCTGTGAAACAAGGGCTGAGCCAACTGCATCTGCGAGGTGTGGGAGTGACATTTCAGAGCCCACTGACAGTCTCATTGTCAAACTGAACATCATTTCTATCTCTTACTGGTGCTAGCTGAGAGCTCCTCGCTTTCCAGGGGCAGAATTGCTCCTCTGGAAAATGCCCCTGGAAGCCACGGACACCTTTGGGCTGGGAACAGGCTGCCAAATAAAATTAAAGATTCTATTGAAATAGCCTGTCTCCAGAAATCAGCCCTCCCTTCCCTGTCAGCAAGCACTGGTGGGAGGGAAGAGCATGAGGGATTTGTTGAGCAGCAGGGGCTTGCACCGGTGCCTTCTCTATCCAGTTTCTCCAGGTGCTGCAATAATTGGGTGTTACACCGTGGGGATGTCCCAGAGCCTGGAGCAGGTGCAATTATCCCTTCCTTACGGGAGGATTTCCAGAGGCAGAGCGTTAGAAAGGGACCTTTGACATCCTGTCCGAGCTGTGATTGATGAGAGAAGTGACATGCCACAGCAGAGGGGACAGGAGCTGCAGGACCTCTCTGCTGTGCTGTCAAGTGAGCAGCCGCTTCCAGCCCCAGCCTGGATTGTTTTGTTTACAAGGAACTGTCAGAATGGTAGGATTGTGTAGGTTAGAGGAGCTCTCCGGTCCCACCTCCCTCTCAAAAAGCACTCAGCAGAGTTTTTGTGTGTGTGTGTGTATAAACAGAGATCTGGTGCGGATTGCCACCTTCCTGCGGGCTGCTGTGCTGGTCCCAGAGCTCAGGGGATGTGCTCAGCCCTGGGACAGCTCACATCTTGCAGCCTTGCCACAAAGAAAGGCATCACCTGGACTGGGGAAAAGGGTCTTGGGAGGAGTAGGTGCCAAGAGTGAGTCTGGGGGAAGAGGAGAGCCAGGCAGGCGCTGATAAAACACTCCTGGAGATGGAGCTGAGACTGTAATGAGAGGCCAGAGCCCTGGACAGGACCGGGAGGCAAAAGGAGCAGTAATGAGAGAGAAGCAGCACATCAGAGAGGCTGATTTGGAGGCAAAGCTGAATGAAAGCAGAGGGGAGGTTTCCCTCTTTGATGTGTTTGATCTGCACCCGCGGCGCTGTGTCCAGGCACCTCCAGGAGAGGGGCTCCTCCAGAGGTACCTGTGGAAGGAAATTCCCGGTGCTGTGGGGCAGGGGAGCTGCTGAGCCAGGAGACTTTGCTGCTGCAAGGCTTTGCTGCTCTGCAGAGTGGCTCACAGAACAGAAAGCCAGGCAATGACCCCATTCCAGGTTTTCCTTGAGGAAAGAAAGGCAGGTGGTGTGGGACGAGCTGGATGACAGGTGAGGTGAGGAGTCAGTGGTGCCTGCAGTCAGGTGTAAGCTCTGTGGGAAATAAAAACACTCAGCACACACTCAAGGGCCATTTAAAAAAGTTTTTCCCTCTGGAAACTCTTACACGTTCTCAAACTTTGCAGTGTTTGGATGTCACAGTGCAGTGGGAGCAGGGTGGGGAGGGGGCACAGGGATCAGAGCTGCTGGAGGGGAGGACAAAGGCTGGGCTTGTTGGCTGGTGGGAAAGGGCCAGATGGAAGAGGGAGAGAGGCAGGGAGGAGGAGGAGAAAGGGATGTTGGTGGGTGTTGGAAGTGGTGGGTCAGGGGTGAGGGGCTGCAGCAGCCACACCTCGGGGTCTGACCACGGGGGCAGAGCCAAACAGCACAGCCTGAGGAGTTCAGGGTGCTGCAGGGGTGGGCAGAGGATGTGTTCCAGAGGAAACAGCTGGGATCATTCCCAGGCATAGTGTAGGGTTTTGTTTCCCCATAGTGAGTGAAACTGTGCGTGTTACTGGGAATGGCTCCTCGTGGGGTTGGATGCTCTGCTCCCAGGGTGAGCTGGGCTGTTCCCCTTGGGAGCCAAAGCAGCAGCTGGCCTTAGAGGGGAAAAGAGGAGAAACTTGTGAGCAGCTTTAGTGGTGCTGGTGGAGCACGGCTGGGGCTGCCTCTGACCTGCTCTCTGTTTCCCTTGGCGTGATTTCCAGGAAAGAAAAGAAAATTGCGTCCTCGAGTATCAGGGTGAATTTATTTTTTTTAAATTACTTTTTAATGCCCCAGAACTGAGTTGCTGTGGGTTTGGGCAGCTCGATTTTACTGACACATCTGCACAGCCATTCGCCTTCATCCTTGCTCTCCTCCCCACGTCCACCCCAGCCGGTGCTCCTCGAGTGGAGCTGCTGCAGGAGGAGCCCAAAGCCTCTGGAAGTGCCCCTGCTGCCCTGACAGTGGTTTCTCGAGAGCGCTGCCTGCTCCTGGGCTGTCCCAGCCTCCGTGGGAGCAGGATCCAGGAGCTGGGCTGATGTTCTCACAGAGATACGAGTGGTTGGGACGTGCTGACAGTGACACAACCGTGAGCTGACAAGAGCGTGTTGGAGGTGAGGTGTGAGCTGAGACAGGTGTTGGGCAAGAGCACAGGGGAGGGACAGAGGGAAGAGGTGCCTGGCAGGTGGATAGGCAAACAGCCTTAAGCTGGGTGTCAGTGTTAGATGGAGGAGAGGGTGATTCAGGAGCTGCACACGAATCTCATGGATAGAGGCCTGTGGGAACAGCGCTCCTGCAATAAATGAGGCACAAGTGGCTGAGCTCTGATTTATTTTATTTTTTTTATGCAAGAGGTGGGTGTGTTGCTGAGACACGGGGATGGCTCAGTGGTGGCTCAGTTTGCTGACAACAGCAGGGAGATGGAGTAGGGCACAGGAAGGGCCAAGGGCACCTGGCCTGTGGAGCTTGGGGCATCAGAGGCACAAGAGAGCAGGATGGGGTGAGTCCCCCTGCCAGCAGCGAGGCAATTTGGGTGGGTCCACCCTCCTACCCCAGCTACAGGACAGTGCACAGCAGTACATGAGCCTTTTTCCCAGATTTGCAGCAAAGATGGGTGAAGCATTTGGATATGACCCGTTCATAGCCTGGGGTAATTCTGCCCTGGCAAACCCAGATAGAGATAAAGCAATGGAGAGCTGAGAGCTAAATCTCTCCTGCACAAATGCTGGGAGCATATGTAATAGGATTGTTGAATTGGAGTTACATGTTCTCCTGGATAAGTACTGGCTGATGATACGGGGCTGTTGGAGCCATGCTTAAATCAGGAAAAGAACTGGGGATTTACAGCATTGTTGGGATGCTGGGGTTTCCCTGTGAGCTTCCGGAACAGCAAAAGGGAAGAAAAGGCTTTTGTAGATAAGACAAAACAGATCCCTGAGAAGGCTGGAGCTCCTGGGGGGAGGAAACATCAGTGCTCTGACCTGAGGGTAGTCGGGTATCACAGGTTTTTCTTACACTTAATAAAAATGCTTTGTAGGTTTTCTAGTTGAACTTCTGTTAGTTTACATGGGAAAATTGAGTGATTTTAGCAACATTTTTGTTTTTCTGCTCACCTTTCAAGAGATGCATTAAAAACTCTGCATATCCTGAGCACTGTGTTAAACACACATTATTGAAGTACAGCTTTAAGCTAAGCTTAGGAGCTGTCAGAGCTGAGCTTGTCTGCCTAATCTGGATTTGGTCTCTGCCTGTGAGGGCTCTGATGCAGTGTTAATTACAGGGCAGCTCCTGCCTCACCTGCAGCAGGGTTGATTCCTGGCAGTGCTGGTGGCTCACGGTGGTTTTGTCCCAGAGGGACTCGAGGATGAGGAAAGATGTTTGTTGTTCTCAGCTTGGGGAGCCTGGGATCTGCTTCTCCTGGGGACTTGCTCATGAGCCTGTGTGCATCTCTTGTGCTGCTCAGCCCCAGCCAGGCTAGGGAGGGGAATGCCTCATGTCCGAGGCAGGTGTCCCTGTGGTCAGCTGCACCTGAAATCCCATCCCATTCCAGCCCCTGCCACAGGCAGGGACACCTTCCATGCACTGGCACCAAGCCCTGTCCAACCTGGCTGCTGGGACAATCTCTTTCCCAGCCTACCTGTCTCTTGGATCCTCTGTAAGCCTCCTTTTTGTGTTGGAGTTCTTCCAGGAGCTCCTTGTTCATCCACACAGGTCTCCTGGAGTTCTTCCCTGCCTTCCTGGTTAGAGGATGTGATCATTGAGTATTAACCCCTTTTCATGGGCCCTTCTTCCATCCAGGGCTTTATCCTGTGGGACTCCACCAAGCAGATCTCTGGGATAATGACTACATTCCATTGTTGTTGACTTTTTGATGAAAATCCCTTTTTTTCCTGCCTGTGCCTCTTCTTCCCTGTGAGGTCCCGGAGCCGTCCTTTACCTGCTGCAAAAACCTGGGCAATGCAGGTGTTTGCTGGGAGAGGGGAGGGGTAGCTGTGCACCTGTGACCCCAAATCCCTGCTGGGGTGACGGGTGTCCCTCCAGGGGGTGGGTGGAGGAGCCCACGTTGGGTTGGTGCGTCCTTGCGAAGCAGCACCAGCTGGGCAGTGTTTGTGTGGGAGCTGCTGCGTGGGGCACTGCTGTGGGGCTGGGGCTGCTGGCAGCTCCCTGCTCTCTCCCAGCTCTCTGGCCATGGCTGCTGCATTGTCAGCGAGCAAAAGGCCATTCCTGTGGAATTATGGATGGATAAAACATCCATCCATCGATGGGTGTTCAGATGGGCGGCTGCTCAGAGAGCAGATGTTTCTTCCCAGGGTTCAAGTTACCAAACTCATCGGGACCTTCCAACTTCTTGCATTTTGAATTCCCTGATCCCCAAGAACAAAGTCATTTTCTCAGCTTTGGAGGCTGACATCTGCTTACAAGGATTATGTGTGTTCCTGGAGCAGTGGGCACAGATTTTCTTTGTGGAAAGGGCTTTGTTGGAGAGGGTATTAAACTCCGGTACAAGTTCCTGCTCTGGAATGGAAATTGCTGTGCAGGTTTGGAGCAAGGCATGTTGGAGCTCGCTTATTTATTTGGCAGATGTCTGATGGTGTTACATCATGCCCAGCCCTTGGAGGGCTCAGTGTCATGTGCTGGGCTGGCCATGGGGTGCCCTGCTCTTCCCACTTCCCTGGTGTGGGAGAACAACCATTTTCCATAAGGAGCTGTCAGCAGGCTCTGCCTCCCACAAATCCTGAGGTGATGGGCAGCACTGGTCTGGGAAAACCGCCACAGGAAATCTCTGCTGGATGGTGCTCAGGAGTTGTCATGTGGGGATGATATTTGCTGGGGAAAGTGACCTTTTACTGCTTTCTTTGTGCAGGCATTCTAGAGATGGATATTTTAAATCATCCTGTTTTGCTACCTGAAACCTCTGCCAGCACTTCCACGTTGTTTTTCTGTGAGATCCACGCTAACCCCCAGCATAATTCTGCTAAGAGCATTCAGCTGGGAGCCAAGCTTTCTGTAAAAGTCCAGATCAATAGCAGTGGTACAATTAGCTGAACCCAAGGCCTGTGGAAAGAGTTCCTTTAGAACAAGAGAATGCTGCCTGCAGCCCTCAGTGTCTGGAGCTGACCGACCGCAGACCGAAGGGAAATCACCGTAATTGGCTTCTGTGGCTCTGGCAAGATACAAACAGCAACAAAGCAATATGGGCTGGAAATATTCCCCCCTGCACTGACAGGTCGAGGTGGTGTTAGTGATAAAAGCCTGGCTGCTGTGGTTTGGCCCAGGTGTGTTTGGGGGGTCAGGCAGCTGAGCAGCAGCTCCGTGCATCTGGGTGCTTCAGCTGACGTTGTTATTTTTCTTTTTCGTTCCAGGAGCTGCGTGGGACAGCCAATGTTTGCCTTTGGTCCTGTTCACTGCTGTGACACCCTCGTGTGAGTGAGGGCTGGGGTGGGTTTGGTGAAGGTGTGTGTTTGCAGCTCCTGTCCCCCTCCTGCTCTGCTCACCTCCCCTTCCCCTCTCCATCCTGGGGCAGAGCAGGACCAGTGGTCTCCTGGGAACAAAAACGTTCAGGCTTCTTGGAAATGCAAAGTGAAATGTTTATATGAGAGTTCATGTCAGCAGCTGCATGTTTTATCCAAGGAAGCACGTCCAGGAATGTTTATAGAAACATGGCAGCACTAAACCCGGACAGTTGGTCACTAATCTTTGCAAAGATACAAAACTGATTAAATAAAAAGATGCCCTGGGGCAGTCTCTAAGTTGCAGTAGAAGGGTGACCCAGGCTTTTAAAGGCTCCTCTCTGGGCCCTGTTCCTCCCCACACTTGCTCTGTGTGGTCACTCCAAATTGCTGCCAGCTGGCCCATTCCTCCCGTGTGGGGCTGTGCTGCTCCTCGGTTTTGACCTTTCAAAGAGACAGACAAAATCTGTGGCTTATGCAAATCTTGGAATTTTCAGCCAGCCTAACAGTGAGAGGGAGGAATACAGGGAGTTTGAACTGCAGAGGGAAGAGATTCTGTTCTTCAGTGCCTCACTATTGACCACAGACCCCACTGTGCCCATAAATGAGTCTGAGTCTTCTTGGCTGTTGTGTTTGAGGTTTTCTTGCCTCTGTGCTGCCTTCTACCCTTGTTTCAGACATCAGGTTATGGTATGTTTCCAGCTAGACAAATAGGAGCTGGTTTTTTGTTCCAGGGTAAGCGTTTTTTTCCAGCTGAGTGGTTTTGCAGTGTGGTCCCTTCACAGAGACAAAAACAGAACAGAAGAACACGATTTAAAAAAATGTCAGCATCATAAAGAAAGAAGAATGAAGCCAGAGGACTGCTATATCATCAAAGTGAGCGTGCCAGTGTGTGAACGTGTGGCAGGGCAGTCAGTTAACAGAAAATGATAGTGAAATTGGGTGATATTTCCAGTCTCCCCAGGGGGGAAAGCACATGTGGTTTACAATGGATAATGAAATGTTATGGTTTTTATGTCTAATACGTTAATTCTGCCAGGGCAGTAATCCCGAGGTTCCAATCCACATTTAAGTTGGAAAGATATGCACAGGCTTTTATTGAGGACATAAACTACAGTGCATTTAAGGCAAAATAACAGAAAGATGGGAGAGGTTTCTACTTCTCTTCCCTTCTCTCTCACTCTGTTGTATCAAATACTGACTTGTGCCAGAGGGGCTGCTGCTCTGAAGCCTGGTGCTTCTTCCACGGCAAACAGAGGAGCTAATCCCATTCTTTTTTTTGATTTTGGGAGGGATATACATTTGTGATGGTTTTGTAAGAGCAAGTCTTGAGCACTTCTAGTTTGAGACACCTGCAGGGGCTGGTGGTTGTGCATCAGCCCAAGGTTCTGATCCAGAGTGTAACCTGTGAGTTGTGCACCTGGTTCACCCTAAGCCAGCCCCAATTCCTCCTGTGCTTCCCTGCCCAGTGGTGCAGACGTGGCTCTGAGCCTGAGCTGGCCTTTAATCAGGGCCATGTGTTCCCTGTGCCCTCTTTGCAGCAGCACCGGGGCTTTGCTCAGTGCACAGTGAACAAGTTCAGGGAGCCAGAAGGGCCAGAAAGTAAAATTGGGGTGTTTTGGCCAGCTGTGTTTTGGGAGCCAGGTTGCTGGAAGAGGTAGGCAGGATGTGGCAGCCCTGATGTGGTCATTTTTGGAGAGGTCTGGGGGGGAAGGAGGTGTCTTGGAGCCTGTGTGGTTCTCTTGCAGTCCCAGCAGTGCCATCAGAACACTTCACTCCAAAGCCCAGTAACAGATGGACACCCTTGGTTTAACCTTTCCTTGCCAGCTGTGGGGTTGTGCTGCTGTGCTGTGGCTTTTGGAGCTTCTCCACTTGTGTCCAGCAAGCTGGTGTGCCAGGGGACCTTACACCTGCTCTAAGGACCGAGCTGGAGAGGGAGGAGGAGGAGGAGGAGGCTCCTCCCTGGAGAGGATCCCCCGTGCTGTGGGATCCCCTGAGGGGCAGTGTGCAGGAGACTGGAGGTTTTCTGTGCGGTTACTCTGCTTTCTCAGGGGTCTCTGCAGGACTCTGATGCAGGAGGCTCTGAGTTCGCTGTGATACTGAAATGGGGGAGGAGATGGATGCTCACACCCCCTGAGCCGGGCCGGCCCAGCCGCAGGGAGCGCGGCGGGTTCTGCAGAGCCCCGAAATGCGGAACGTGGTTATTGATGTGGCTGCTTGAGGAGTTCCCTGCTCTGCCCCACTGGGGGAAGTGGGCCAGTTATAAAAGGCATTTATCCAGCCCAGCATTCTCGACGTGCTTCAGCACACGATCCCCACTTCTGCTGTTGGGCAGACGGTGCAGCCAGTGAACCTGAGCTGCTTTGTTACTCTGCAGTGTGTTTTTGTGCTCCCTGCCTGTTCATTGCAACTTTAATACCTCCCCACCACTATCCAGCCCATGCCCTGTGTATGAATCACCTTGTGTGCGTGTGTGGGGGGAACAGAATACAGGGAAAACAGCTTTGGTCACACAGACTTAGGCAGAGCAGGATCTGCCCTGATATCTCTCCGAGCTTCTTAGAGCTGGAACAGTGACAGCAGGCAGCATTGGAGGCCACCTCCCAAATGTTGTGTTTAATCCTAAATCAGGCTTTAGCCTTCAAGTAACAGACAAATACTGAAAAGCCTCATAAGAAGTAGGAGGAACAGGCAGGACTTAAAAAAAAAAAAAAAAGTACAAATGAGGAAAAGTAATCAGCAGTTCTGGAACTATTATGATTTTCAGGACGCGAGGCTTTTGCCAGTGAAAGGGACCAGGTCTCTGCCCTTGAGCTTGCTTAAGAAGTTAATCTGTGTATGAACTCTGAGTCTTAGGGATCACTCAGAGAAATGATGGATCTCTGAGCCTTCAGTCTCACATTTGTACAAGGCAAGGTCACATCACAGTGGCATTAGAAGCTGGAGGCTCGGGTCAGACCCTAATGCAGCCCTTCCAGAGGTGAACGTGCAACCCCTGGCTGTAGCTGTTGTCTGTCAGGGTTGCTGCAGCTGTGCAGACATTCAGGAACGGGCTCACAGGAGCAGGGCTGGGGTTGGAGTACCCCAAACCAGGTGTTCTTTGCCTGCTGTGTCCGTCATGAGCTGGGGCCTTCCTCCAAAAAGTAGTTTGGAACAAGGTTGAAGAGGCTCTTTATTTTCTTTTAAATGTGCTGGTACCAAAAGATAGCCCGAGACTTCTGACTGCAGTTCAGAGAAGATGCCTCCAGTTGCTCCATGCTTTTGCTTTGCACTGTTTCTGCCTCTCCTTTCCTCATCCTGCTGGCCATGGAAAAGAGTCATTGTTTAAAGGTGTTCCCTGCTTGTGTTTCTCAGCTCCTGCCATTCCATGGATGGTGAGGAGGCTTCAAGGCAGTGGCTCATCTCCCCTTGATTGGGATCATGTCCTCTCTGCCAGGCATGGGTGGCCCTGGGCGTTTGGGAATTGTTGGGACAGTTCCCCTGACTTGGGGTCACCGTGTCAGTCAGGTGGGAAGGGACGTGTGGGGTCCTCTCAAAGCAGGATCAGCTCTGGGACCAAACCAGCCTCTTCTCCAGGCAGGGCTTGAAAACCTCCTGAGGATGGAGCAGGCACAACCTCTCCTGAGAACCTGATCCCACTTCCCTTTTTGCCATGAGCATATTCCTCTTTGGTGTATCCCAACTGCTGTGCCAGTGATTCCCTGTGTCCCACTGAAACATGGTGCACCTGGACTTGGCAGGGCACCACCGTGCTGGGTGCCTGACAGAGGCCACAGATGGATGCAAACTGTGCTTTGAAATGAAAGGTTTGTTCCTCCTGAGCAGCACAGCAATGGCAAATGGATACATGGAAATGGAGTTATATGGGATGTTGTGGGATGGCTTTGAATGAGGGGAGGATAAATAGGGAAAGTTGAAAATCAGCATTTACTTTCATATAAAGTTGTGTTGCTCTTTCAATTAAAGAACTTGATGTGAGTTCTAAAAGGGAAAAAGACCCCTGAAGGCAGCTTAGAACAAGTTAATAGGAAAGGAGAAGCAGGGAAGGCACTGAGCCATGGAGCAGAGGCATGTGGCCAGTCCAGTTGTGCCAGCCCTCTGTGCCAGCTGTAATGTTTGTAACCCTGAGTCATCCTGTGACAGTCAGTGCTGGTGGCCCTCTGGGCAGGGCCTGAGGTCCAGATCTCTGCTCCTCACCCTGCAGGGCTTTGGGTCAGAGCCCCCTGAGAGAGGTGTTAACAGCGTGGTTCCTGCTCTGGTCCTGGGAGGTTGAAACCAGGTCAGGGCTTCTTTTCATTGAGGTGACATTGAGGGGAGATCTGTTGTTTTTTTTTTTTTTTTTTAACCATCTGGCTGTAATGGAAGAAATAAATTGGAGCTTGTTTTCTAAAAACGAGAACATGTGCAGTCAAGCAGCATCTTTTATTTTTGTGCAGCACATCTAAAATAGACGCGAGTCTGCCTCTTTGGGAGCCTGCATCCTGCCTGCTCCTGCCCTCTCCTCCCTCACTTCCCTGCTCCCACCACTTGGCAGAGAGGTGGGAGGGGGTGCCTGGGGTGTGGATGTGCCAGCCAGCCCCACACGGCGGGGACAAGGTGGCAGTGGCACCAGGAGGGTGTGGGGGTGGCTGTGGTGCTGCTCTGGTCCCTTCTCCCTCAGGAACCTCTGTGTGGGGAAGGAGGAGCAAGGACACTGGTGGCAGCCCTGCTGCTCGGGTGGAAAGGAGAATTGGGTGGACAGGGCAGGTCTGTCTGGACAGAGGAGTTGGTGGCAGTGCTTTGTGCCATGTCCTGGAGCTGGCCGGCACCCAGGGGCCGTGCTTGGAGCCTCTGAGCCTTGGGGTGTGCTCAGCTTGCTCAGTCTGCAGAGGAGCAGGTGCTCAGAGCTTTTCCTTTGGGTCTGCTGGGAGTGCAGAGCATTTCCCCTCTCAGTTCCTGCCTCCAGCACATGAGGAATTGTGGAATCACAGAATCATTTAGGTTGGAAAATATCTCTGAGACCATGGAGTCCAGCCTGTGCCCAGTGCCCACCTTGTCCCCAGCCCAAGGGCCCCCCTGAGCCTCCAGTTTCCCCTTCCTCTTGATGTCCCTGTGTTTGGGCAGCTCTGCAGTTGTCCAGGGCAGGGGAACAATCTGCCCAAACTGTCTTTTTTTTCCATCAGGGCCGTGCAGGAGATGGGGATAATACTTGCCTTGCAGGGGCAGTGTGAAAGTTAATTTGCTAATTATTTACAAAGCACATCAGAGTGCTGCTTCAGTTGTACACAGGGTTATGATAACATCTAATTAGTAATTCCTTATGACGCTTCATTTTCTTTCTGCCATAAATACTGGCCTGATGTAGGGACAGCCCTGCCTGTGCTTGTCTCCCAGTGCCTCAGAGGGAATAAAAAACCCTGGATTTGGTTTGTAAATGGTGCCTCTTTATCCCCCTCCTCCTATCCCACGTGACCCACAAAAGCACCGACCCCTTTGGGGAGCTGCTGCCTGGCTGGTGTCCATCAGTGGGTCACTGCTTGGGGAGGACTCACCCCTTCCATGGAAATCTCATCCCTCTGGCACAACCCCTTGCTTTTCCCTGCTTCCCCATCCTTCCCAGCCTCACAGCTCTGTGCCCCTTCTTGCTGGGCAGGGGCAGCCGAGGGATGATGGGCAGGAAAGAAGGAGCTGCTGTGGGGAGATCTCTGCCCTCCCTTTCTGTGGGCCCTGGACCAAGAGCTGGGATAGCAGGGTACAAGATTTTCTCTCTGAGCTTTCCTCTTTCTGTCTTTGCCCGGGTTTGCGTCTCATATTGTGCTGTTCTCATCAAGGTGTGTGTGCAGCACCTTGTCTTCACTTTGGCCAGTGTGGTATGAGATTTCTTCCTGTAGTGTGTTGTTCTTGTCTTCTCCAGATAAGTAAAACTCAGAGCTTTGCTGTCCATCACACACTGCTCATTTTACTCAGCTGTGAGCAGCTTTGGGCGCTGCTGAGGGTGTCAATATCCTGTGTGTTCAATGCTTCAGTGCAGTGAGTCCACAAGCTTGTGATACCTATTTTTAGCATTGAAAAGTTTTGACAGCTAAAGTAAACCTACATTATCCATCACTTGACAGCCTCGTCACCAGCGTGCAGCTTGTCACTCTCGCTCAGAGCTGATTTTTCCAATGAAATTAAAACTATTGGCAGGGATGTGGTGGAAGTGTGTCAGAACGCAGCATGAAAATGACAGCAGCTACTGCCGAGTTTAAAAAAAATATGAGAGGAGGTGTTTGCATTAGAGCTCTTGAATAAAACGTTCCTCCTTGAGCATTCCCATGAAAAAAGGAAGCAGTCCGTGTTTTGTTGAGCTCGGGCTGAGTGTGGGGTGTCACAGCCACAGCCCTGGCAGGTGGGCTGGACACCCCAAAAAGCCCCTGGTGCTGGGGAGCACAGGGCTCCTGGTGACTTTGGGCCCATGTGCATGTCCCAAGAGCTCCCTGGAGCTCATTAGGAGCCTTTTCCAGCTCCCCTTGTAGCCAAACAACAGGGATCAGCTTTCCCAGGAGCTGATATATCTGCTGACCTCTCCAAAGGGAAAAAACCCTCCTGTAATTCATTACCTGACTTCTGTAGAGGCTGAAAGGGAACTATTTGTGACTGAACAATACTTGCTTTTCACAAGTCCCCTCCTAATCCCAAATAGAAACATGAGGCTGAGAAAATCTTTCTGATAGCAGGGAGTGTGGATACATTCAACCCAGTGTAATTTTTCATGGCATTGACGTTCTGTAATTGCCAGGGGTTGGTTTGCAGGTTTTCACTGGACAAAGCAAAGGCTGGCAGTGTTAAACATCAATCTGAGGGGGTAGGAGCGATTCTGATGGTGGTGTGATGGTTTTCCATCCATGCCCTCTTGTGAGGTGCTGCAGTTTGGAAGCTGAGGTTTGAAAAAAATAATGCAAGCTAAGTTAAGTTTGTTCTTCAGTTTATGATTGAATACAAGATGGCTCGAGTCAAACTGTCCCCTGCTCCACAGACACAGCCCTTTGCTCCTGCCAGGCTCCACAGGCACAAAGAGTGGGACCTGGGGTGAAAGCCAGGGCATGGCTTGGCCACATCACCCACAGGGAACCTTGAAGGCCAGGTTACGTGTGTAGGGCTGCAGTTTTTCCAGGATTCCATGGAAAAGGGCACTAACGTCCCAGCCATGTGTGCACCGTGCTTGTGGGATGTTTGCAGAAGCACCAAAGCTGTAATTGGACATCAGCTCCTTGGGTTCCCCTGGGGATGTTCCTGACAGATGATTAGTGGCTGGTGGGCCCCAGGTCGTGTCCTGAAACTGCTGGATCAGAGTGGGTGATAATCACCTCAGGAGCTCCAGCAGGACTTGCAGAAGGACCCGAGTGGCTCTGGCTGTCTGCATGGTGGAGACAGAACGCTCCTCCAAGGCCACCTGCGCGTGCAGGTGGAAAGTAAGACAGATACAATCATGAATTTTTGAAGCACCTCGGCTGTGTACAGTAAGCCTTAGTTAAGGAGATGCGGTCTGCAGAGCCCTGTGTGAGTGTGGCAGATGCTCCTTGTGTCTCACCTTCCTGCTGTGCTCAGGGTGAGTCACTGTGCTGAAGTGACTCCCTTTTTCCTGCCCCAAGTGCTAATCCATTGTTAAAATGATATTAACTCATGTGTGCTAATTAGCAGGTGTGCCAGGGTGTGAGAGGCCCAGGATGTTAATTAGGGTTGATAAACACACCTTTATGCAGGATACAGACCTGGGTTGTGTCTCCCTTCCTTTCACCACAGAGAAGTGCTGTGCTCTGGGACCTTTCTCCTCTGGGCTCTGGTGCGACCTCCACGTCTCAGCTCGATATCTGGGAGAGCCTCTGGGCTCCCTGGAAGGTTCACAGAATCACAGAATGTCTTGAGTTGGAAGGACCCAACAAGGATCATCCAGTCCCACTCTTGTCCCTGCACAGACACCCCAACAATCCCACCCCGTGCATCCCTGGGAGCGCTGCCCAAACGCTCCTGGAGCTCTGCGGGGCCGTGCCTGTTCCCTGGGGAGCCTGGGCAGTGGAAGAACCTTTCCCTGATATCCAGCCTAACCCTCCCCTGCCACAGCTCCAGCTGTTCCCTGGCTCCTCTCCCTATCACAGGGAGCAGAGATCAGAGCTGCCCCTCGGGAGGAGCTGCATCCCCTGTTGAGGTCTGACCTAAGTCTTCTCCAGACTGGTGGGATTCATCCTGCCAGAAAGACAGAAGGCAAAGAGACTTTTCCCAGTGGTACCATCACTCAGCTGAGGAGGGGAGGGTCACTTTGTGCCAGCTACAGGGCTGAGCTCACGGCTGTCTCCGTGCCGTTTGGGCAGAATGTTTCGGGCTGTCTCCCAGCAGGTTCAGGTGTTCCTGGCTGGCTCAGGAGAGCGCCGCTGTTTACACGGGCTGGCTCGCGCCCTCGGAGGAAGCCCACATCAAAAGGGAGGATCCCGGTGCGTCAGCGGGCCGGGAGCCAGGGCCAGGCCTGGCACTGCCTGTTCTCCCCAGCAGAGAGCCGGGCACTGCCCGCCGGGACTCCCGGGAGGCTCCTGCAGGACGGCTGCTCCTGCTCCTACTCCTGCTCCTGTTCCTGTTCCTGCTCCTCCTTCCCTGCTCCTGCTCCTGCTCCTGCTCCTGCTCCTGCTCCTGCTCCTGCTCCTACTCCTCCTTCCCTGCTCCTGCTGCTGCTCCTGCTCCTGCTGCTGCTCCTCCTTCCCTGCTCCCACTGTCCCGCGCCCTGCCGGGGCACCCACCCCGCCACGCTGGAAATATCTCATTTCTCAGGAGCAGGGGGGTTGGATCCTGCATGACTCAGGAGAAGGCATCCCTTGCCTCTCCCTCCGTGGGTCTCTCTCCGTACATTGGGATTGCTGTTCATGGCTTGCTGGTTGACGCTCCAGTGCTGTGGGTCATGAGTGAAGGGGAAGCCTCTGCTTTTCTTTTATACATCTGCAGTGAACCTTGTGGCTCTGCACAGCTCCTGGCAGGAGGGGACAGCCGGGGGGGTCGGGCTCTGCTCCCAGGGAACAGGGACAGGAGGAGAGGGAACGGCCTCAGGCTGGGCCAGGGGAGCCTCAGGGTGGGCACCGCATGGAATTTCCCCATGGGAAGGGTGCTGAGGGAGTGGAAGGGGCTGCCCAGGGAGGTTTGGAATGCCCATCCCTGGAGCTGTCCAAGGAATTCCTGGATGTGGCACTCAGTGCTCTGGGCTGGTGACAAGGTGGGGTTGGGCACAGGCGGGACTCGATGGTCTGGGAGGGCTTTTCCAGCTAAATGATTCTGTGATTGAATACCCACCAGTGGTTATACCAATGCCTGAAGCTTTCAGCAAGCTGCTCTTACAGCAGCTCATGCTTTCCTGGGAGTTCTGGCCATGCCAAGGGTTTGCTCTGGGTAGCAGGAAGAGATACCCCACACTGCTGTGGCAGGGTGCAGGTGGCAGAAGGGCGGTGCTGCCTTTGGCCCTCGGAATCTGAAAATCGCTGCAGACAATGGCTGCTGATCTGTCACAGTAAGCTCCTGTCCCTTCTCTGGAGTGTAGCAGCGTGGTTGCAGTGTCTGTGGGAGCTGGCGTGTGCACACCTGTGTGTAGGTGCACACCTGTGTGTAGGTACACACCTGCGTGTAGGTGCACACCGGGGCTGCTCCGACGGGAGCGATCCCGGCCGGGCGCTCTGGGAGCTCTGAGCTGCTCCAGCACCCAGAAGTGGCCGTGCCCGAGTGGACCCGAAGGCAGCAGCAGCAGCAGCCCCTGTCACCCCCTGAGTCACTCGTGGCTCACCAAACCTGCTCGTCTGCTCGGGGTTTGCGAGTTCCCGGTGCCGGAGCCGCTCTCCCGTTTGTTTGTCCTGCCGTGGGAGCTGTTGGTTTGCTCGTTCAGGGTTTGAATTCACCCGAATGTTGAGGATTGTTCAGTGCTCCCTGGGCCAAACTCTGTCTGATCCCGTCCCTCCTTCAGCCCTTTGCTGCTGTCGAGGTGGAGCACCCTGGTGCTTCTGGGGTGTGCCTGCGCTCACGGGGGACCTCGTGCTGAGCGTGGGTGGCTCTGTGGGAAACATCTGAGCACTGGGATGAGAAGTTAAACCCAAAGTGCTGTTTGAAGTGGGCTCAGACTCACTGCTCACTCCTGTTCCTGGTCATGGCGGCTGTGAGGATGGCTGTGCCATGTCAGATTGCTTCTCTGATACCTTGTCCCTGTCCCAAAATAGAATTATCTCCTCCCTTGCTCTGCGCCCGCAGCACCGGGGCGTGTGGAGCCCCACAGCCTCACTCCAGCTGTTAAATCCTTTCAGTCCCACAGCAGCGTGTCCCGCCCTGGGTCAGGACTGGGCTCCTGCACGGACCTTTGGCCATTTTATTTTGTTCTTTTCCTCGTGGTTCTGTCCTTTTCCCAGCTTGCGGTCACTGCTGGGTTGCAGAGGGTGGGGCTGCAAGGTTATTGCTCAATACTCGGTATTTGTGAAGTATCACGCAGAGTGGTAAATGTTAATTTGTTAATTAGTTTGATTTCTGTTTGTAAAGAGTATCTGCTGTGTTGTCTGCTTCCTTTTCAGAGCAGTTTCATACCTGTTTTTCTTGTCCCATATACAGGGTGCAGAGGCAGGGTGGGGGGAAGTCGGGGGTTAAACACAGATGGGTTGGGTTTTGTGTTGGTATTTCTTATTTATAGCAACCATTAGCCAGCCCTGGTCTGGAGGATGCTGCTGCTCAAGTCTTAGTCCAGAGACAGCTATGTGGAAATAGGGAATTAAGTAAAAGCAGCTTTATGGGTAATTTCTAGTTCCCTGGAGTTGCTGATCCTGGAAACCCTTGTGCACCTGTGGGCAGCTCGGCGAGGGCAGCTGCCGGTGTGTTTTTAACAGGGCCCCTCCAGAAGCACACCCAGACACCCGGGGAAACCCTCGGGGTCGGGGGTGAGCCGCGGGCAGAGGGAAAAGGCACAGAGTAGGTCAGAATGTTTTATTTTCTGTCTTGCTCTGAGCTGCTGCCTGCAAACCCAGCAGAATCCCGAGGGCTGTGGAGCCTCTGTGAGCTCACCGGGGATTCAGTTCTCGGCTCCTCTGGCAGCGCTGGTGAGTTCCAGCCACCCCGGAGGGATGTCCTTAGGAATTCAGATTTCAGGAGCCAGCGGGGCTGAGTGGCAGCTCGTCCGGAGCCTGTGACGGGCGGAATTAATCAGGAGAGGGAGGGAGGGAGGAAGAGACGGAGGGAGGGAGGAAGGGAGGGATGGCAAAACCCCAAACCTTCCAACACACCCAATTGACCCATCTCGTCTCGGCGTGAAACTTGGCGAGTTCCACCCACTCGGGCGCAGAAGGGGAAGCAGTGCGGGCGCTCCCTGCTCTCTGCTAGCGGGGCTCGGGGGGCGCGGCGGGCCAAGATGTTCGTGCTGCTGATGATGGGCGGTAAGAGCTCGGCTGCAGCTTGCCGGGGAAATGAGCCTTTCCAAAGCTCCCGGTCCCCTCTTTCCCCGGTGTGGGCAGAGGTGTTGCTCTCTGTGAGTTGTGTTTAGTTGGGTTGTCAGGTGCTGTTTGCTTCTCCAGGGTTTGCGCTGCTCGCCCGGACACCGAGGGCTGGAGCCGACTGAATGGGAGCCGGGGAGTTGATAGCTGGGTTCCCTAGGAGGGAAAATGTGGTGGTATCGTGTTACTGACTGGAGATGTTCTCTTCTCCAGCTGTCTGCCATTATTTGCCGTAATTACAGGTTGCCGCGCTCTTTAATTGTTGAAAATGAGCCCGTGAAAGGTTTCAACTTGACTCGGGCTCTGTTGGGTGTCTCTGCGAGGTAGGGAGAGCCGGGAGGCTGAGAAGGGCAGGGCTGCTCCCCGAGGGGGGAGCGCTGCCTTGGGGGGCTCACACTGCCCAAAGATTTGGGGACACTGCCCGGCCAGGACCGGGGGAACCTCGTCCGTGCCGAGCTGCTCATTTTCCTCCTGGTTCCTTCAGCGATCGCTTATCACGTTATTTAATATCCCGGCGCTATCTGTGAATCTAAATTGCCTAATTCTTGGGTTGGTGACAGGAAATGCGAGCGCGGAGCCCTGGCTCTGCAATTACTGTGACTAAGCATCGGGGCTGAGCAGCAGCGCTGTCCCGGGGCTCCCGTCCTGTCCCGGCTCCCCTCCCCGAGCCGCGGTCCCCGGAGTGCTGTGGCACTGTCGGGGTGGCTCCTGCCCCCCGAGGGACTCGGGCTCGCCTTCCCACCGGCGGGTTCAGCCCTGAGTAATCCTCCGGGGCACAGGCGAGGGCTAATGCATTCCTTTTTCTGGGAATTCAGTCACTCTGGAGCTGTTGGAAAGGTGTTTTCATAGTTTTGTTTCTTATAGCAGAGCCCCGTTGCTGAGCTGGCTGTTAGTTCCTTGGATGGTGTTTTAATATTGCAGGAGGGATTTACATTTCCACACGTGATCAGTGGAGCAAAGCGAGCAGGTTTGGTGGGTGTCACTGGCTTACCTGTTTTCCCCCATCTTTTCAGAGTTAAAAGTGATCTGTGCATCGTGGAAAAGGTGTGGAAAATTGCTGTGCTAAGCACGGCACACAGAGCTGAGGGATCAGGTGCCCACATGTGGCAGGCCTGGTTATGCTTCCTGGGGAACTTGCTCTTTAAATGGTGCCTGTCTGGTTTCTAACTTGTTTTGAGGTAGAAACACTTCATTTTTCCAAAATGCCTGACAGAAAAAAAAAATCTGCCAAACCGCAAATTTGCATCGTTGAAGCGTTTACTTGAGCTTTATGCTTTTGCTCTGGGAAATCAGTGGAAGGACTCCTGCTGGAATTGGTGTTGAGAAGAAGCATTGATTTTGCAGTGGCAGTGCAGTCTGTTAGGCATCAGTGTTTGGAGCAGATTCGTTTGTCTCTAATGAAGTTACACACTGTGGCTTGAGTTGTAGGTAATGGCTGTTTGGAAACAAACCCCCAGGAAAACACAGCTACTTCCCTGCAGGATCAGTGCCCTGGGCTGGTCCAGGGAATGCCTGGGAATCCTCCTGCCCGAAGCTGGGGCAGAAATGGGAGCTCCCAGCAGGTTGGCTTGGGTCTGAGCTGTGACCTCCCTGTGTGTGCCAAGCAGTGAGACCTCCTTGCTTCCCTTTGCCTCTGCTGAGTTCCCCAGTGCTGGTCTTCTCTCAGTTGTGAGGGTTATTAGCTCAGAAAATTAAAGGGTCTTTGATGGAGGGCAAAAAAAGGCCACTGGAATAAAATACCAGCTTCTAAATAATTAATTGTAAAGAAAAATCCAGTGCAGAAGTAACAGGGGCATCGAAGCTTTGCAGGAATTCATCAGGGAGGAGGATGAGACTCTACTGATGTCTCTTCCTGGGTATTATTTCGTTAAACTGGCGACTCTGCGGAGCATTCCAGGGAGTTTTATGGCCCAGTAATCCATTGCTGGGTGAGGGGAATACATTATTTATAGATTAGAGTGTTTTAACATGCTCGCATGGGGTTGTTTAAGGAGGTCAGAATGCAGAGCAGTGGGAATGGGATTAGCCCAGCTGTGCCACAAGCAGTGCAGAAGCAGGGCCAAAGGGGAAGTTACCACCTAGATGTTTATGTTTTTATTGTGCCTCAAAAGGCACAGGTCACAGCAGAGCTGGGGGTTTCTAGAACCAGAATGAGAACAAGCTTTTATTGCTTGTGACATCTCAAATTCTAAGTGAACTGGAAACAGACATGAGCATCCTTTTCCTGGTTCAGCAGACCCGCTCCTGGCAGCGTGTTTGTGTTCCCAGTGGGATGGAGGCAGAGAACTTGAGGAAGGGGGAGCATTGTGAGTCCTGCCAGCCCCTCCTTCCTCCCAGGGAGGGAAGCTGTTGTGTTGTTCCACGTGTGAAGGCTTTCTGCCTTTCTGTGTGCCTGTCCCTGAGGCACAGCCCCGTGAGCCGGCACTCACCGGGGCTGCCAGACGGGTGCTTGATTCACTGCAGAGTGCTTTTACTGTAATTGCTTTTTGAGGCTTCCAATTAGGCTTCCAGGAGAGTTGGGATGTGATGTTCTCAGGCAGCTTGAAAAGCCCTCCCAAAGCCAGGCAAAGGAATGATCAGGGCAGGGCAAGGGGGTGCCCAAAAGGCAGGACCTGCAGGCTGAGCCCGGGGAGAGCTCTGGTCCTGGGAAGGGTCTCTGCTCCTGTTTGGCTCAAGAATCTCCATGGTCTTGCTTTTTCCAGCACCCAGAGCAGTTCCCACTCTGCTTTCTGCATTGGTCTTCCCAGCAATGAGCTCTGGGCTGGCAGGCTGGAGAGTGGGAAGCCAGCAGTGGTTCCACTCTGGCACTTCTAGCAGTGTCCAGACAGATGTCCCATGGTGGGGCTCGATGGTCTTAGAGGTGTTTTCCAACTGTAGCAACTGTATGGTTCCATGGTTCTGGGGGTAATTAGAGCTCAGACTCCTGCTGCTGTTAACAGAGGCCAGGCGTTCTGTGGGCTGCAGGAGCTGTGTGCCTGTTGTTAGGAGGAGCAGGGAAGATGTGCCCTGGTGCCACTCCAGCAAGACTGGTACGGGGTAAATTGTGTCACCTCGCATTGCCAGAGGTGCCCCTGAGTTACAGGGAATGAGCAGCACCTCTGGAAGCTGATCTGGGCTGACCACAAATCACCCTGCACACGTACATCCTGCTGGAAGGGCACGAGTGTCTGCAGGCGGGGGCATTGCCCAAAAATCAGCCATGTGGACACAGGAATGTGGGAGTCACAATGAGTGTGCTCTTCTGTGGGTGTAAGGGCAAGAGGGGTGCCAGTGGGCAGCCATGGGCTTGGGAGCAGCTTTGGTTTTTTCTGAAGAGGCAGAAGCAGTTATCTTCTTCTGAAAGCTGTTCTGCTTTTCTATTTCTATTTCCCCTTCCAAACAATTTGGAAGCGATGGGCTCAGTTTCTCCTATGAGGTGCAGAAGAATGAGTCACTTGTTGAGGGGATGTGATACTGGATAATAAGTGCAGAACCAGCTCTGGAACAGCAGAGTCTTTACGAAAGAGGTGTTTTTCCTGTGTGTGTAGGGAAATGTCCCTTTCAGCTTGTGCTGGAGCCATTGGGCACCAAGGGTGACCCCTCCAAAGATGAGGCTCCCTGAAGTTGGGCAGTGTAGGGCACCTACAAAAAAAAGAAAAAAAAAGCAAGGCAGAGCTGCAGCTGCAGGAGCTGGGGAAGTTGCCAGACCTTTCCTGTAGCATTTTGTCCAAAGCCAGAAAGTGGTTTTGGGGTCTCTGAAATAGCAGAAGTTGGACAGAAGAAGGGAAGCATGTAGGTTTTGCACGAATACCTCCTTGCAGTGTTTCTGGGAGATGCCAGGCTCTCCCTCCCTAGCTTCCACTGCCCAGTGGCAGTGCTGAAATACCCTCACAGTATTGAGGGTTCACATCCTGGAGCTGCTGCAGCCCCCAGGAACCCCGGTGTCCTGACTGTCCCAGGCGAGCAAACAGCCCCTGTGCTCCCGGTCCAGTGCCCCTAACAGGGAGAACAAAGTTCCTTCTGCTGCCTGCTCCCCAGCTGGGAGCTGCTGTGCTGCTGATTTGCATTAACCTGGGTGGGGAAGGTGTATTCAGGGTGCCCCAGGCCCCAGACACCGAATGGAGACAAAGACTCCGCGTTGCGCAAGGCCACCCTGGGAAGGGAGCTGGGTGCAGCCACCTCGCAGAACCACAGAATCTTTTAGGTTGGAAAAGATCTTGGGGGACAGTGAGTCCCAGCTGTGCCTGATGGCCACCTTGTCACCAGCTCAGAGCTCTGAGTGCCAGCTCCAGGTGTTCCCTCAGACACCTGCAGGATGGGCACTGCGGTAGTGCAGGAGCCTGGCACTGGAACACCCAGCCCAGAGGCTGTGCCTGATCCTGCCAGCTTTCCCCACGGCTCCTCAGCTGTGCACAGGACACAGAAAATGGATCTCTGCCCCAAGTTAATGTTCTAACCCCGTGTGTCAGCTGCTCCTTGCCTTTCCCTGCTCTCCTGGTGAGGGGATCCCGGGAGAGGTGCAGGTTCCCAGGTGTGTGTGATGGCTGCAGGTCTGTGCAGGGAATTAAAGCAGTGACTGAGAGAGACCCTGCAGGTCTGTGCAGGGAATTAAAGCAGTGACTGAGACCCTTTGTCAGGCATCCCGAGCCTTTTGCTGTAGGTGATGTGTAACACATGCCAAAGGTTGTTCTGGTGAAAAACGACTGAGGTGCCTTTTTAGCAGTAACAAAGGCGCCTTTTCTTTCTTCCTTTGCAACAATGACAATCTGGTTGGTTTTTTTTCTCTGAAGTGGGAGGAAAGTTGTGTTTTTGTTGACTCTCCTGGTCCCCCGTGGTGAGTGAGAGGGTGCTGCTGTAAGAGGTGTGAGGTGAGCAGCAGAGGCACCAGAAACACACAGAGACTTGAGGCACAAGCCACAACTCTGTTCTCTTGGAAGTTGCAGCATAAAATCTATGACAATAAAAAGCCTGTGGGAGTCAGCTCCTTGCTGATTTTTTTTTTTCAAATTAATCTTAATGCTTTAGTAACATCTGGATGATTGCTTGGTAATCTTTTTCTGGGAAGTGCTTTTGTGTGTGTGTGTGTGTACTTTGTTGTGGAGTGATAAATCACTGTAATTTACCAGCCAGGTTTTTAAAAATTTGGAAAGTCATACTGTGTGATGTGTTCCTTCGAGCTGTCATTCCTGGAGGTACCTGAATGAATCCATGACATTTCAGCTCCTGTTTACTGCTTCAAACAGGTCCTTGTGCTTGACATGGTTATCTTTAAGTTTGGAGTTTATTAAAAGGGAAATTAAAAGGAATAAGAGATTTTTGAGGAAGAATAAGATGCAGTCTCTTGTTTTAAGCCATCTGGAGTTGGGAAATTCATATAAGTGTCCAGAGGTCCATGAAGAGTGAGGACCCATTGGGAATACCCCTGGAGCCCCTGGTGATGGGCTGTGCATTCCCACCTGGCTCAGCCAGTGCCTCTCTCCTGAAATGTGCCCTCCATCCTTGGTGCAGCAGGGGCTGAGGCAAGAGAAGGGCAGAGTTGCAGGTCTGTGTAGGTGCTCCAGCAGCTGAGTCTGTATTTCCAAACGTGGTGAAGCAATGCAGGGAATAGGAGTGAGTGTCTGGGGCCATGGGAAAATCTGAGTGCCCTTGGTTTGTGCTTCTGGGCAGGTGGAAAGAGAGAGACCAAGGCTTTTTTGGGAGTGTGGCTGTGAGAGTAGATCCATCTGCAGGGCTTGGGCTGCTGGAGCTGCATCTTTGGGACAAGGGGCTGGACTATTTGGAAATAGAGGCATTGCAGGGAAAGTGTGCTGGCAGCCTCATGGGCTTCACAGCTAAAGGAGAAACCTCGTGTTTGCCAGGACCTTACAGCTGTCCTCCTTGGGAACTCTTTTTCCAGGCAGAGGTTGGGTTAGGGAGCATGGAGAGGCTGGCACTGAACAGGGTAAGGATTTGGGCAGGATGGAGGGCACACAGAGGGCCTGGTCTCTGTGAATCTGCTGCAGGGACTGGGATCTCATCAGGCATGCATTGGTTAGTTCTGCTGGAGAGCAGGAGCTGACCCACTTAGTGCCTGCCAAAAACCTGGCTCCACTGCTGGATGCTCTGATCTCTGCTCTGGTGGCCAGTGACAGGACCCAGGGAAGGGCTGGAGCTGTGCCAGGGCAGGTTTAGGTTGGATCTCAGGGAAAGGTTCTTCCCCCAGAGGTGCTGGCACTGCCCAGGCTCCCCAGGGAATGGGCACGGCCCCGAGGCTGCCAGAGCTCCAGGGGTGTTTGGACAGTGCTCCCAGGGACAGGCTGGGATTGTTGGGGTGTCTGTGCAGGGCCAGGAGTTGGACTGGATGATCCCTGTGAGTCCCTTCCAGCTCAGGATATTCCACGGTTCTGTGATTCTGTTGGGTGCCACAGGAAATGGGAGCTGGGGCTGTTCTGCTGCCCGAGGCAGGACAGTGATTCCCCCATCAGCACCAGATAGATGGAAACCAAATAATTGCCAGTCCCAAGTCTGTGATGACAGGAAAAACAGCTCCAGCTTTGTGTGAGCCCCTGGACCCAGGATCACGTATCCTCATGTGACTGTGGAGCTCTGGTTTCAGCCCACGCCGGAGCTCTCGGATGCAGCTGCAGGGTAATTCCAGCAGGGCCCCTGAACAGCTCCCGTGGTGGTTGGGGTGGATGGTGTCCCACAAGGATAGCACAGATGCAGTGACTTGCAAACCTATAGGAAGCAGTGCTAGTGGAATGTTGCTCTTTGTGCATAATTCAGCAAGGCAGAGCATGGGGCAAATGTGTCCTGTGAAGTGCTGCAGTAAATGTTTGTTTGGTGCTGAGGACGAATGCACAGGGCTGAAAAAAGGCTGAAGTCTTCAAAGGAACCCAGTGGGATCCACAGCTCCTGGACAGCCTGTGGTTAGGCAGGCAAAATTGCAAATCAATATAATAAGAGAAAAAATAACCTCTGCAGACCAAGATGTGCAGAGCTGTAGGGACAGCACAGGCAGCCTGGGATTCCAGGTTTTTCCTGTGGGTGCTTTTGGCTGGAGGTGAAGCTGGCTCCCTGCATGGGGGGCAGGAGTTGCCATGTTGTCCCATGGGGCCTTTCCTTAGGCTCAGAATCTTGGAATCCCAGAATCATTGAGGCTGGAAAAGAACTCTGAGATCATCAGGTTGAAGCTGTGCCCAATGCCCTCCTTGTCACCAGCCCAGAGCACTGGGTGTCCAGGCTGTCCTTGGACACCTCCAGGGATGGGAATTCCAGATCTCCCTGGGCACCCCCTGCCAATGCTTAATCACCCTTTCCATGGAGAAATTGCTCCTGATGTCCAGCCTGAGCCTCCCCTGAAGTCTGCGCGTTTCCAGTGGATTTTGCCGAGAGCCGTTGTCCACAAGGGGAACAAGAAGTCTGAGGGATTGCCTTTGGCGTTAATTTGGAGTGCAGCCACCTCATTTCTAGGACACAGACCTGCCACATCCTCCCTCGCACTGAGATGAGGTCCTGGTCCAAGCTCCAGGGTTTCCTGGGTCGAAGGGCTCGTCCTGCTGGTCCCAGAACCTGCCCAGGTGTGCCTGCTTGTCCCAAGGTTTGATCAGCCTGTGTTTGAATCCTGCCCAGCCGTGCTCCCTCAGCGGGTTTGGGAGGAGCACAGCTCACCTGGCTTTCACACAGCATTGCAGATATTTAGCTCTTTCAGAGCAATCTTGAACCTGCTCATCAGAGTGTGCATCTCACTTGAAGCCACTCCAGCTGTGCAGAGCTATTTTTGTACAGGAATCCTTTGAAATTTTAATGCACTTTTTGCTCGTTGAACCCCAAAATGACTCACTTAAGGGAGCAGCAGCAGATTTTGAAAACCTCTGCCTACCTGTTGCTTCCACTGACTTTTCTGTAACCTGCTTTGGGCCTTATTCATGGGAAAAGTAAAACACATCCAAGAGAGGCCAGGTGTTTCTCAGGGCTGAATTGTTGGGGTGTCCTGTGCAGGGTCAGGAGTTGGACTCAATCCTCGTGGGTTCCTTCCAATTCAGGATATTCTGTGGATCTGTGATTCGAGGTTTTGGCAGCACGTAGTACTGCTGAGAAGGAATCAAGGACCAGAACAGGTATATAAAATTACCCTTTCATCAACTTCTTCTTAAAAATAAAATCTGGTTTTGAATGCAGGAAGATAAAACCTCGCAGAGCTCCTGATTCATTGTCTAAATGGCAAGGAAATGTCTTGCCTGGCTCAGTCGTCAGAGGGATGTGAGTCACGTCCCCGCGTTGCTCAGAGCTGGGGACAGAAGGGACAGACTTCACACCTCCCTGGCAGCTCCTGCTTTTCCCAACCCTCCTCGCAGCAGACGGCACCACCACGTGTTGCCGCGAGGTTCGGAGCACAATTCTCCAGAGGTCTCAGGGATTTCATCCATCCTGTGGAAGCCTCTCCAGGCTCTTTCTGAGCTCCCTGCTCACAGGGCTTTCAGAAAGCCCAGAGTTCTCAAACTCCTGGAGCTCGGTGAGGCTCCCAGCCGGAGCTCTTGGGAACCTGGAAATGAAAATCATCTTTTATTGCTCAAGCCGGACCAAATTTCACATTTAGAGTCTCTGCTAGTAAAACTGACAGAGCAGTAAGAGGATTATCTTTGTCCAACCTCTCTTTTTAAACCTAGTAGAGGAATGCCAGAGGCCAGGGATTCATATTCCACTATGCCTGACCTACAATTTATGGCAACATTATCCCAAAGTAATTGAGTGCGTCCCGCAAGTCTGTGTAGCAGCCAAGTTCTGGAGGTGCGTGTGACTCCTTTCACTTAATTTTAGAGGCCTTTTCTGTGGAGCAAAGTGAGTTTGAGTTTTGTGGCACCGTGCTGAGCACAGCCCCTGCTGTCTAAGGAGATATTTGTCACCGCCATGTCCCCTGCACGGGCACCTCACCTGGATGAAGGGATGATGATGGTGTCCCCTTCCAGCCCAAACCATTCTGTGCTTCTGTGATTTATCCAGTGGTACAGGAAAGGAACTTCTCCGTCTGTAAACGGAGCTCTGGGACACAGGGAGATTTCAGGTCCTTGCCTGTGAATCCCTGGCATTAGGTTGAAGAGCAGAGCCCTAATCTAGCACCTTCTCTCTCAGACACAGCTTTTGCTTAAGCTTCAGCACTGAATAACCCACTAAAGCTGTCAGGCAGCCAGGATGCTGCATGAGGAAATTCTTGGCTTGCAACTGAACAGAATCCTCTAGAACTGAAAAACCTGGGGTGGGGGGGAAAAAAAGGGCCCTCAGCATGAAATACCCGTGCCCTTCTGTGATTGAACATCCCCTCAGATGTGAGCTGTGTTCTCTGGAAGCGCTGAATGAGTGAAAAGGAGCAGAGTGTAGGAAAACACGGGGGGCACGAGCCCGCCCGTGTGAGGAGTCCTGCAGGCTGTTCTGCCAGAATAATGACAGAAAATGGGCTTCCCCAGGGCCAGCTTTGTGCCAAGCACTCAGAGGGGATCTAAATGCCACCTGTTGGCACGAGCCGTGTCCCTGGGAACGGGGATGGAGGGCTGGGGCTCGCTGATCCTTCCCGGGCTGGGTGTGATTATCTCAATAGCTGCACTCAAAGCTGCTCTTTAATTCCCATTGTGACACTGCAGCAGGGCTCGGGGGATTACGGGGAAATGGATGTGAGGAGCTTGATCCCTGCGAGCGGGAGGCTTTCAAACCGTGTGCCTGGGCTGGGTTATCGGGGTTTCTTACAGAAATTCAGTGGGGGTTCGGGCTAAAGGACCTTTTGTGCCTCAGCTTCCCACAGACAGCCGTGTTCTGTGCCTCCCTCTGCTACCACATTGGCTGGGCTGGTTTTAGTAAGGGAACGTTGAAAATATTCTAAATACAGCTCTTTGTTAGTCCAATGCAAGAGCATTTTAATTTTGTATCAGCAAATATTTCAGCTGGGCTTCCATAATGGGTATTAGTTTTTAATTATTTCTGGCATTTTCCCTGATTAAAAATGCAATTTATTACTCTTCTAGTTCCGATTTTATTTGCTGGCTTGACAGGTAGCATTGCTCCTGGTTTCTTTCATGAAAGGCACTGGGATCTTGAAAAAGCTGGATGGCTCTTGTGTTGGTGCTTTTTTTCACCTGAATGGATTGGGAAAATATTGATAGAATTTTGACATTTTAAGGCTGGTGGAGCTAACAACTTATTAATTTTTGTTGTTTAAGCATCAGGTTAGCTTAGTGCATCAGTTTAGGCATCAGTCAAACTTCGTGGTCAGTCTAGTCCAGGATGTCAATATTTGGTCTGCCTTCAGCTAAATTAAAATTTATAGTTAGCTGGCATGATAGTAAATGGGATTTATTTTGATTTATTCGTCTCTGTGTGCAAATTCCAACCCACTGTGGTGCACACAACCTGTTGTGCATCATCTTTCACTGGGTACATCCCTAAAAATTGTCCCAGCAGAGGCATGCAAGGTCCTTGTGAATGATACAATTTCTGTGGGAATTTATCAACCTGTTACCACTGGCACAGCAAAGGAATCAACAACATTACACAGCGTTTGGGGTTTTTAATTTGATGTTGATGTTAAGAACCGTGTTCAGTGTTGATGTTTCTGACTTGCCTTAAATACAGGCTAAGTTAGGAAACGTGTACAGTGGGGCACGTTATTTATCTGCTCTCAGCATGTGGCATTCTCTGGAATATCCCCCCGAACTCCTTAATGACTTAATTGGGCACAATCACCCCCGACAGATAAATAATTCCTTTCTGCTTCACGTGGATGGATCGTGTTTAAGCAGAGCAAACCTCCAAGCAGTGTTCCTGTGGGATTCCCAGTTCCTAGCTCAGTTTAGGCTGAGCTCACTGCCTGGCAGGCTGGGCTGGGAGCTGTCCTGTCCCCGTTCATCTCCACCTGGGAGTTCTCTGGGAAAAGCGCGAGCCCGGGGATCCTCAGGGAATAGGAGAGCTGGCAGCCCTTGTGTCACATCCATCCCTGCTCCGAGCTGGAGCCAGGAGCTGGCTCTACTGGGGTTTTGGCTGGTGGTCAGCCCAGTGAAGGTGGTGTGGGAAGCGCTGAGCCCAGCCCAGCGGGACCCTGCGGAGCTCCAGCCACGTGAGCGCCGGCGTGGGACCGTCCCCAGCCTGCTGGGAGCCACCTCCCGCCCCAGCAGCGCTCAGCTCTGCCCAGCTCCCACATCATGACACTTCAGGCTCTTCCTTCTGAGCGTACAGTGCGTTTCTGGGCAAGAGAAGAAGGTGGGTTCTGGAAATCTTGCGTGAACAAATGACACTTGGCAGGCGGATGCTGCCGCGCTCTTCCCCGCTTGCTGAGAGTTCCAGTAAAACGGGCTCTCTGATACAGAAACATCCCAGCAGAGAGGCTGGGTCAGGAGAAACTGCAGCCAAAGCAGGGCTGCACCTTCTCCCTTTGAAGCACCATCCTGCCTGTGTTTGCATTTTCTGCAGTTTTCCTGATGTATTGGCAAAGAAATGTCAGGGTAAGTTTCCTGCAAACAAAGGAGTGAATGAATGAAGTCTTTTTCTCTCTTTTTCCTGAAACTGGTTATGGGCTTTTCTTTTTTTTCCCCCTAAGCCAGTTAGGTTGGGCTTTAAAGAGCAAACCTCAAACCCCAGACAATGCAGTAAAGCCAAAAGCTTGGAGCAGGTGTTGCCCACTTGTTCAGACAAGTTCAGGACTTGTTTCCTTTTCAGAATGCAGTTGGAAGTCAGGCCTTAAGGAGGAAAAGTAAGATGGAACTATTGGGCATGAACTCACAGTGACGGCCCTGTGCCCCAAAATTGTGTATTTACATGTGGGGCTGTGAGAGGAGCAGGTAATGAACCCTGCTGAGCCCTGGGAGCAGAGACACATCCTCCCTCTAAACTTTCCAGAGCTCTCCAGCCTTTTTGTTTGTTGGCAGGATTAACTGCAACCCCTTTGCCCTCCTTGTGGCTGCCCCTGGATCCCTGGAAGTTTCCAAGGCAAGGCTGGAAAAGGCTTGGAGCCACCTGGGCTAGTGGAAGGTGTCCTGCCCCTGTTAGGAGGTGGCACTGGATGAGCTTTAAGGTCCCTTCCAACCCAAACCATTCTGTGATTCTGTGATTCCCATATTGCAGATCCTGTTGGCTTGTCAGGAGCCCTCAGCCTGTTGTGTCAGTGGGGCTGGGAAGTTGTTTCCCTTGTAAAGTTGGAGGTGCCCGTTGTGTAAAATGTTTCACGAGTCACCTTGGGCTGGGAAAAGAACGTGGTGGGGCAGAGCCTGCAAGCTGAAGCAGAGAGGTGCCCTGCCAGGTGATTATACATTCCTTTTCATGGCTTGTTTGGGTTTTTTTAAGAGGCAGAGAATAAGCTGGGGCATGTTAAAGCCTGTGTGAGGAGCGATAATGGAGTGCCTCTCTCCATTCCCACAGCTGGGCGTAGGGAGGACATGCCCAGCCTCAGAGCCTGGTTCCTTGTGCTCTCAGCCCTGGCCCTGGGGGCTGGTGGGACATGGACAGGGCTGGGGTGGTCAGGAGGCTCTTCTCTTCTCTTCCCCTGTGGCACCCACGTGCCTGTGCCCTCCTCACCATGGTGCTTGCTGTTGAGCCTTTCCCTTCCCACCACCCCATCCAGGGAGTCAGCTCTGTGCTGAGTTCCCCCTTTTTCCCCTGTCCTGCTGCTCAGTGAGGTCATTCTGACTCCTCAGGTAAAGCAGGGCTCATGGGGGTGGTGGAAATGGGCCTCAAACCACATTTCCAGCCATCACTGTAGTGGTTTATTTGTCTCATTTCAGAGCCGTTCCATGGCTGGTTGAAATTACTCCTCCCTTGTGACCTGTTGTGCTGGTGAATGGTCAGGCTAAACAATATCCCAATATTAATTAGTGTAGTGGGATTTCTGGTGATGCTTGGAGGAGCTTGGCTCTGCTTCTGAACATTGAGTTACTCTGCAAATGTTTTTATTGTCTTAAAAAGGGGTTTACTGTCTGTTTACATAATTATTAATCTGATAATTATAGTGAATTGAACCCTGAAAGTTGGTGGATCTTTGTGAAACACTGAACAAAGGAAAGCCCGTCAGGTTTTTGTATCTTTTATAAATATAAGCCTCTGGAGCAATCAAACCAACAGAAATCCCCCAGAAATGTCCCAGTTAATGGATTTTCTGTTTGCTACACTATGTAGGGTTACAGAAATACTGGTAGCTAATTGCAGCCTTGCAGATGGCACCAGGAGGGATGGATTTCTCCAGACTGTGCTGCCTCCCCTTGGCTCCCTGCAGGTCAGAGCAAGGAACACTTTCTGCAGAGGGAGGAGAGTATCTGGCTGCTTTTTGGGTGCTTTGCTGGGAGAATTTCAGGTATTTAATAAAATTATCTGTGAGTTGTTAACAAGGGTGTTTTCAGAACTTATTGTGAGCTTCTTTTGATGGGCAGTTTTTTGTTTTAAAAAACTGGAAAATGAGAAGGGGATTGTGAGCAGGGGTGGTGCTGGGAGATGGCAGAGAGCTGTCTTTGCCTTCTCCTCCTTCTCCTCCTTCTCCTCCTTCTCCTCCTTCTCCTCCTTCTCCTCCCTGTCACTTCTGGATCTCCTGGGGCAGAGCAGGGAGAAGGGGAGGAGGAGGAGGAGGAGGAGGAGGAGGAGGAGAAGCCTTCCCTGCAGCCAGGGACAGCCCCTGCGAGGGGTGAGTGGAGCTTGCCCAGCTGATGAGGAGGCTGTGAGTCAAAGAAAAGGTCCTAAAAGTGACCCCTGAGGAAATGGTTTGTGGAAAAGCCAGAGGAATGACATCTTGTTTCTCTGAGATTTCCCCCTCTGTTCCCTGCTCCCTTTTTCCTTCTCGCTGTGAACGTTTTGTGCACGGGGTGCAAAGCGAGATTTCCCACTGCCACTCAGAGACCTCCGAAGCTGGGCTGAGCTTTTTGCTTCTGTGTACCACTCTTCAGACCTCTTGACTTCTTTGGGGGCCCGGTGCTGACCCACAGAGTGAGTTTAGCCCCGATTTCGGTGTGTTTGGGGCTGCAAACACTCAGGGTGCTGGGGAGCCGCTGCTGCGCGGGCAGAAGCTCGGCACACCGCTCGTGTGGCGGCTTGTTCCCAGCCTGGCAGCTCCCTGGGCAAGAAAAGGCTGCAGTCAGCACTCTGCAGGCAGGGAGACACTTCTGCTTCCCCTGGCAGAGCCCAGGGCTCTGCCCATCCCTGCTGCAGCCCCGCAGACGGGAAGCCGTCGGAAAAACCGGGAGTGTTTGTGTTGCTGTGTGACGCCAGCGACGCTGGGCCGCTGCTGGATGAGCTTATCTTGAGCTTGGTTTGCTTTGGGACTTAAAGAAAGATGTGTTACTGTAAGTCACATCATCATTTTGCTCCTGTAACCGTAGTGCAGTGGCCTCTGCAGGCTCAGACAGAGGTCACATCCCATCACAGCAGTGAATACAGCTGTGCTGGCAAATATTTGTTATGTGGATCTGGCCCCAGTGTCGAGGCTGTGCTTTGATTCCTGCGCTGCACAGAGCTGTCCTTCCTCCTATAATGTACAGGGAATACCATCTTGAGAAAGGTTTTGTAGGAGCTGATTGAAAATTGCAAATAATAAAGTGCAAAATACGGGGTTTTTTACCTCTTCCCCCTCTTTTCATGCAGGTATGTCAGCTCTGAAAAGTGGTGGAGAAAACCTAAGAAAACAAGTAAAGAAGGGAATTGCATTTGAAATATTTTGATATTGCTCATGGGTGACTTGAAAGGATGTACAGCCCATCAATGATGTGTGATAAGGAGATCTTTGCAGACCAAGACTGTCTTTGGTAGCAAAACATGCAGAGGTCTCCAGAGCACCTGTAGGGCAGACTCTGTAATAGTGAGCAGAACAGTTCAAGGTAAACCCCCCTGCACTGGCACAAAGGTTATTGCTTCCCAAAAAGAGATGCAAGGGCTGGTGCATAACCACAGAGGCTTTGTTTAGCTCTATTGTAAATGTGTCCTTTGCTTCTCTCTTTTGTCCTTTCTTTAAAGGACTTCCCTTGAAAATGGCAGCAGTCACTTTGTGTCTGAGGTGCATCCACTTAGTGCAAAAATAGATGCTGCTTCTGGCCTGGGTCTGTAGGATCAGTGTGGAGACGTGGCTGTGGCTGCTGGTGGAGTGGAAGGCACGGGAGAGCCACCTCTCCTGGTGGCTTTGGCTCAGGAGGGTGGAAAAGCATCTTTCAAGAGGAAATTCCTGGTCCCTGGTGTTATTTTTAACACCCTTTTGAGTAAAAGTTGCTTTAAGCAGTAACACAGTGGGAGCTGTGTGTGTGCAGACAAAAACAGTGCTGGGGAGTTCCTGGGAAAGGCTGGATGTCCCTGCAGCTTGGAGGTGACTCTGCTGGGGACAGAAGCCATTCAGGAGCTGCTGTGAGCTCAGGTGAGCTGAGTAATTCCCTTGTAGCACAGGCAAGGTGACTCTGGTCAGTGTGTCCACAGATAGACTGAGTGTGCAGCTACTGCAGGGCTTGTTTTCATTTGGCCTGGGAACGATGCCACAGAAAATACCAGTGGCTTTCACAGCCACTAAAATCATCTACTGCTCTTTAAACACAAAAAGGAAACTGGTGATTTTCTTCCAGGGCTATTTTGGGCCAACGTGAAGCACTGAAATGATGGAATGGCACTTGCTGCTGCTGAAAGTATCAATCACAGCATCACTGAGGTTGGAGAAGACCTCTAAGGTCGTGGGGTCCAAGCTGTGCCCAATGCCCACCTTGTCACCAGCCCAGAGCACTGAGTGCCAGTGCCAGTCATTAAAGTGCTGGGCAGATTTACTGTGCCTTTGTTTGGTGGTGTGGCTGATACCTCACCAGCCTGGCATTTGGAGGAGGCATAGCTGCTGTTTTATGAGGAGTATGTGTTTCTGACACATATTTTAGAATGCCTAAAAAAAATCCCACTTCTTCATACTTGAGCTCAGTGTTTTGTTTCTGTGACTGTAGTAGCAGTAACTGCACGAAAAGGCAGCGAGAGCCCGGTGCTGAAATATTCCCACTAGGATTTGGAACATCTCTCCTTGCTCCTTCTCTGGCACTACTTTTTGGGTAGTTTTCAGGGGAGAGCTGAGCTGAAGCTGTTTTTGGCAGTGTGCTGTGCAGGATGTTGGGAGCTCGCAGGCACGAGCCCTGCAGCTGGGCACCTGGCACCGCTCGCAGGCAGCCCCTGTGTGCCAGCAGCAACATTCTCCTCTCATTGACCACAGATTGCAAAGCCAGAGGAGGACCTGGACCAACTGTGGTGCTGCCAAACTGCGGAGGATTTGTTGTTTTTTTCCTTTTGCTCAGGAACAGCTTGACTTTGGGAAGGATGAGCTCTGTCCCTCTGTGCAGCTGTGATCCGTGGGTCTCACCGAGGCTGGTCAGGGGTCCAGGGCAGTGTTCAGCCCCTGAACCCTCCAGCTGGATGCACTGGGGCTGCTCAGCTGCCTCTCTGCCTGTGCTCCATTTGCTAGCAGCTTTGTTGTTCTGAACTCCTCTCGGAGTGAAGCTTCACTTTGGCCTTGCTGTTGCTGGGGGTGTCTGGTCTGTGTGCACCTTGGCCAGGATGAGGATTGCACGTGGTGTTCCAGATGAGGTCAGTGTCTCCTGCAGCATCAGTCACTGCTGCTTCTGCTGGGCAAGTCCTGCTTGGTCCATCCTTTGATTTACATTTGCTTTTCTTGAGCCCCTGGCCCCTGGGATCAGTATGAGACAAAAGGTCTGTTCTGTGCTCTGACTTCTCCCTCAGCACAAGTGTCCTCAGCACAAGTCACTGGCACATTTCATTTTTATGTGTCGGCATTGAAAACATGAAAAAACTCGAGTGAGGTCATTGTCTCCTCGGCACAACCTCTGTGCAAAGTTTCTTATGCAGATCATAATTCCTGTGCCAGTTTTTGTCATCTTCAGCTCCACTAGCAGTTTCCTGGAAAGGTGTCTTCTGCCTTTCCTTCTCTGGAAAATGGGTCATCTTCTTGCAGGGAGTGATCAAGAGTAGCAGGCAGGAATTAATTCCATTTCCCATTTCTTCCCGCGTTGTTCCCGGTTCCATCTCTCAGCTGTGCTCTCCAGCCTTGCATTCCACTGACAGACAGATGGGTACATCACTTGTTCTGCAGTCCCAGGCAGGATCCTGATCCACAGGTTTTAATAGAAAAATTCTCACCCATATCCCTGTGGTTGCTTCTCTCATAGTTTTGGGATGCAGATGGAAAGCTGCTGCTGACTGGCACATTTTAAACTCTGGATTTTGCTCCTGATAACCTCAGATGTGGTGATTCACATGCCTCTTTCCCCCATGCACTCCCTGGAAAAGGAGGCAAAGCCTTCATTTTAGTTGGAGGCCACACTCAGAGCTGATGGGTATCAGCTTTCCACCCTGAGCTGCCTTAGCCTGGCTTTTGGTAGTTCTGGCTTTTCCTCTCAGAGCATTTGCTGATCCATCCTTTTTCCAGCTCTGCTCCCTTCCCATCTCTTCCCAGGGTGGGGGCTCACCCCCTGAGCCCTGAGGGTGTCTTCTCCTGGGATTTCCACCCCTCATGGGTTTTGTCCCCTCTTAATTAAAGAAGCAACACCCAAACGTGTGGCCCTGGAGTTGTGTGTTCCTCCCTCGGGGAAGAGCCGTGTCAGGAGATGCGACGGACGAGTCGTGACTGAAACCGGTCAGCCCAGAGAAACTGAAGCCATCAGGTTCTGTCAGGACGTGCAGGATAAACCCTGAGTGCTGAATTCCCCCTGGGCAGTGCCAGGATTCCCAGTCAGGTTTTGGGAAGCTTGGGCTCCTTTTTTGTCGCTGCCATCGTCTGCGGCAGCCGTGACAGCAGCGCTCGGAGCAGGCGGAGGGTGGGGTCCTGTGGGGAGTCCTGGCTTTGGACAGTGGCTGTCCCAGCATCTTCCCTTGTCCCTGCCCCACCAGAGAGCCCTGTCCGTGCTGCCACTGACATGTCAGGCAGTAAACTCCTGTTTCTAGGATGTTCAGCGTGTGCTTTCTGCTGGCTGGACACAGCTTTCCTCCTCAGTCACCTCTTTTTTTCCCACGGGGATGTGGCTGTGCTGGGTCTTTCTGCAGCTGCTGAGACGCTGTGCTCACAGGGAGAAGGGAGCTCTGGAGCAGCAGGAATCCAGCCCTCCCTGCAGGGCTGCAGCTGCCAGCCTCTCCATCCCACCCCAGTGCAGTTCAGTGAAGGACGAGTCCTGAGCGGTGCTGATTTACAAGCACAAGCTCACAGAGAGATCTGGTGCCAAAACTGGTGCAAGGCATGCTGTCATCTGCAAAGGACATCCTCTGCTTCAGTCCTCTTTCTTACTGTGCTTCCCTCGTGGCCTCGGCACGGGAGTTACTTTGCTGTCCTTTCTCCTGGCTCTGAAGCAGTAATTGAGGAACCTTACACAGCTTTGGTGCTCAGTGAGGTTCCTCAGAAGGGGAGAGCTCTGCCCATCCTGCCTTTGCCTGAGTTGCATTTCACACCGGTTTTTCCGCAGACCTCTGGAATCCCTCCCCAGTACTTAAGTCAGGGGATCTAAAATTAGATACTTCATATCTCAGGCACCATCTTAATGATCTGTGTGAGGTCTTTGGCATTGCTTGAAAATCAGATTACTTACCTCAGTGCTTAAATGAGGAGATACACTAAGCACTTCCTCTCCTATTCCCCCTACCACAATTATTGCCCTTAATTTTTTTCCACACCGTTTTAATCCTTCACATCCTGTCTCGTCGGTCACTCAAGCCAAGGGTTTCAATTTTTATTGCTGGAGCCTGTGGTGCTGGGTGGTTCTTCTGTGCAGGCAAGGTCCCAGTCCTTGGCTGTACAACGAGAGCTCCCACAGATCCATTTGGAGCTCTGTCTCCTGGCCTGAACATTTTCTTGTTACTTCTCAATCCTTTTAGTGCATTTGGCACGTCCCACCCTTGCTGTGTATCAGCAGTTCTCTGCTCATTTGGCACGAGCAGAAAGCCCTTTTTAAGCAAAGTGTAATAACAATAACATAGAACCTAAAGGTAAATAAACAAGCCACGCCTTATTTTCTATTTCAGCTGCATTTTGGGAATTCTTTCAGTTTTTCAAGTATCATGTAAATGTACACATAGTCCTCACAGCCTCCACGGAGGCCAAGTGGGCTCCTCCTTCCCTGCAGATCCCTCGTGGCTGGGCTTAGTCTGCCCCACAGGCTCCAGGGAGTTGCCCTCGTGGCTTCCCATATATTTGCTTATGTCTGATGATCTGAAATTAGAATCCTTCCCCTGCTCTACCCTTTGCTGGAAACGTGTAAAACCTTGCAGATTCCCCCCAGGGTAGAGAGGGGGATTTTCCCACCATTAAAAATAAAAGGGAAGGGAAGGAGAAAGAGTTAAAACATGCTCAGATAGTTGTAAAAATGGTTGAAAAACAAACAAACCCACAACCGTGTCAATTATTCACATCCCCTCTATAAATAGAGAAACCCTGGAGAGGGGGCTTTCCCTTGGGCTACCTGCTCTGCTCTTTCATTAATTTATTGCCAGGGCTCCATGGTGCTTTCTCAGTGCTGTGCTCCTGGTTTTGTTTCCTTTAGCTGGGATTTCACCATGGCTGGCTGTTGCCTCTGTGGAGGTTTAAGATCTCTTGACAAACCTTCCTCCCTCCCTCTCTTCTTGCCTTTCCTTCCCTCCCTTGGAAATTGTCATAGGGGTGGTGCTGCAGCTGGAGGAGCAGGGCTTCCCACACCTTCCCCTTCAGGAGTTCTTCTCCAAGGGAACGTGGGTTTATTTTTCTTTGCCCTCCTCTTCATCTGGAGGATCAGCAGCATTGTTCTCCCGGCCGTGACAGACACGGAGGCTGCGTGCTAGCGAGACGCCTGCAAAGAGGTTTTGCACTGGAAGCTCCTCCAGCCCATTCCTGGGGATGGATGGATGGATCCCCAACCTTTCTGGATGGTCACTGCCATCAGACTCCAGGTTCAGCAGCAGCCATTCTCCTCAACAGGTAGTGTAAGCTCTGGTTGGTTTGAAATTAATTTTTCTCACAAGCGGTGCTCGGTTTGAAATTAATTTTTATCACAAACAAACGGCTTTTACGGCATTTTAAATGTCATAGAAAGAAAACACAGAGAGGAGCACGTTTGTAATTTATTTTCACTGCTTTAAAAGTCAACGAGCTTCTGCAATCCTCTGAAGTTGGTCTTGGGGCTGTGTCTGAATCAAGAGTGGGGAAGCTTGGAGCATTTCTGCACTGCATTTCTGAGCAAAGGTGTGGGCATAGAGCAGTCTGTGCTCCATCCATCCATGGCAGCTTCGGGCACCTCAGTTTAACAAGGATCTAAAGCTATTGAAGAGCATCCAGAGGAAGAACACGAGGATGGTGACGGGTCTGGAGGCTCGTTGGGGTGTCTGTGCAGGGCCAGGAGCTGCACTCTGATCCCTGTGGGTCCCTTCTAGCTCAGGATATTTTATGCTCCCTCTCCTGTGGGTTTTGTTTTGCTGAGGGCAGCCCAGGGACATGGGATGGGAAGACCAGAGCTGTCAGGCCAGCAGAGCCCTGGAGCACAGGAGAGCATTTACCTCGGTCTCAGGGCAGGGCATTGGCTGGGCTGATTTCAGCAGCAGTTCATTTTACCTAACTAACTATTAACTAACAAAATGTGGCCTCCAGTCACAAATCAAGGGCCTGACTGTCCATTTCAGGAGGTGGGATTGAACACTGGAGTTACAATGGAGGGGAACTGGGATGGTGGGTGGGGAGCACAGCCCAGAGCTGCTGATGAATATTGAGTGATTTCTGTGTGGAATGCCTGCTGCTCCTGTATGTACCTCCTGCTTGATGGTAGAGTTACCGAGGGCTTCTCCAAACTGGATAAAGATTTACACAACAGCCAACTGATTGCATTCGAAATCTGACAAAAATAATGCCTCATAAAATGAAAAAGTAAAAATAGAATTGAAAGAGAGCTGTCATCCTTCTCGCCAACTTTTCCTGTTCGCTGGACAAGGGGATAGATTTGCATACTGATTTTTTTCATTCTGGAAAGGAAGGGTTGTGCTTTGGAAAGGAGGCTTTTAGAAAGCTACAGCTTCCATATTTTTCCTCCATTAATGTTCCTCTCAAGCATCCACAAGCAAACAGAAAACAGGCGTGCTGGATTTTTCTGCAGACTCTTGGCATTGCAGACTGCTGCAGCACGTGGAAGTCAGAGCTCTTTGCTGTGCCTGGAGTTGCAGGTAGCAGATGTGAAGAAAAACAAGGTGCTCCTTTAATCTGTTCTGCTTCCTCGCTCTGTGTTTAATCCATCCGTGGAGGTTTCCTGCGCTCCCCCAGCCGGGACTGGCGGCACGATGAGCCCTGTGGGGGCTCCTTGGCCTGGTTTTTGGAGGCACTGTTCTGTGGCTGTGCAATAAATACAGCTGTGCTGCCTGCAGCCCTTCAGAGGAGCTGCACTGGCGTGTGCAGGCGTTGGGATGTGTCTGAGTGTGTCAGGAGCAGCCGGCGCTGACAGGGCGCCTTTCCTCTCCAGTGTAGAAGTTTGAATATCTTCATTTGGTTTTGGTTTTTAACAATCAGGTCAGTTGTCGCACGTGTCGATGTTTCCAGCTGTCCATCTCCCCTGAGAACAGACTGGTGGGTCACTGGTCAGCTCCCCCTTGGCCAGTCTCCACGGGAGCATCCGTGGGAGCAAACGTGTCCATAAGGGCTCTGTGCTGGGAAGGGAGTGCTGGGGCTGTGCTCGTGTTTGCTTCAGCCCTTCCTCCTGAACGAGGAGCATGGGCATCACTTTTTGCCCTGTTGGACTTTCCAAAACCTTGCTGGAAGAAAGACTTTCCTTCAGAACTCCAGAAATTCTGCTGCAGCAGAGCCTGGGCTGTTGGAATGAACCAGGACACTTTCCAGTGCATAGTAATGTCAGACAAAGTATGAAAAACTGATGTTCTTCTTGAAAAGTAGGAATAGTTTTAATTTAGGAAAGACTGTCCAAGTTGTAAAAGTTAATGGGAGCAAAACTTCTCAGGAAAGAGTGGATGGGTAATGATAAATCCTTGTCTTGTGGAGGAGCTGTGTGTGCCCAGTACTCATGTGTTTGTGGTAAAGGATGCTGCCAGCCCTTCAGATGCACTGGAGCAGTGTGAGGATTTGGGTAATGCAGGATCCAGGTGTAAACAGCCCCTTTTCAGCAAAGGACTGCCAGGAGAGAAGGGGTTTTGCTGGAGGAGCACAGGTGGTGTGTGGAGCAGGCTGCCTTGGAGCTGGTTTCTCAGGGCAGTGACCAGAGTTTGTGTCACTCTGGAGCAGATTTTCCTGAGTTACAAACTTCTCAAAAGCCATGTCAGGGTGGAAAATCTGATGAAATGCTGGGCTGTGTTTGTTTTGCTCTTCTTTTGGTCAGGTTTTTTGGGGCGGTAGCAGGCAGATCTGAGCAGAGATGGTCACAGTTCCTTTTCCTGGGAGGTGAGGAATGCTGATGGCAGGGGTGCTCCCTGTGCAGTGGGTGCAGGTGGGGAACCTCTTGCCTGTAGGACCTTTTTTGTCAGCAAGATTCCCCTCTTGGAAATTATTGGCAGCTGGCATGATAATGAGTCCATTTCAATATAAATGAGCTTCATTTTATTAATTTCTGCCAGCTCCTGAGCAATTCATGAACTGCTTTTCAGATCTCAACCAACAGCTTGGGGGAAGAGGGGGAGGCGGGGAGCAAAGAAAGGAACATGAAGGAAGAGAAAGAAAAGGAGAATAATTTTAAAAAGAGCCAATGACTCTCATCTCTTTTGAGAATCCAGCCAAGAGTGAGGATCACGCTTTCCCCACCAAGCAGATCCAAGAACATGAAGGGCAGCAGTAATCCCTCCCCAGGTTTTTGTTCCTTGGCACCTGTGGAGAAGTTTACAACTCTTCCAAGTTTGTGTGCAGTGTTGAGGTGATGTTTTAGTGCTGCTGCTTGGCTGGAAGAAGGGGGAGTTGGGTGAGAGCTGGATTGGGAATGCATTCAGCCTCTCCCAGGCCTGGACTAGAGCTGGGCTCCTTACAAGGAAGCTCACCAGTGGTACCAGGCCTGGAAAGGGCTGGGATTTGGTGTCAGCATGAGCTCAGTGTCTGACTTGAGGACTGTCCTAAGGACTTGTTTTAGGTCTAGGTAAGCAGAGACTGGTCTCTTGTACCTGCCTTCGTGAGCACAATTAACCTGAGAGCCCTTTCCTTGCGCACAAAACCAGATGTAAATGCTCTGCCCCAGTGTCTGATTCGCCCTTGGAAAATGGTAATGAAATCCCTGCCTGGAAAACCACCCTTTCCATAAATGAGACAGTCTGCAGAGAAGCCTCTGAGGCCTCCCAGCCTCTCCTGGGCGGTGGGGTTCCCCTTGCTGCCAGAAATTCAGCCCTGCTTTGTTGGAAGGTGCCTCTCTTGGTGGTCGTCTTCAGATGTGCAGGTGTGGTTTTGGCCCTGAGCTGAGACAGCCCGGCCTCAGCAAGGGAATGTTGAAGTCTGGGGGGATTTTGGTTGTGCACAGCTGTGGGAAGAGGAACTCTCCACGTCCTGTGG
The DNA here is from genome assembly GCA_013396995.1 of Dicaeum eximium. Classification (NCBI taxonomy): domain Eukaryota; kingdom Metazoa; phylum Chordata; class Aves; order Passeriformes; family Dicaeidae; genus Dicaeum; species Dicaeum eximium. The sequence goes on along the minus strand of VWZP01008283.1, from coordinate 105,931 downwards.
TTGGAGCTGGCGGTGCTTGACTGGGTTTTTCATTTATTCTGCCACCATCAGCTTTCATCATGCGAATTTGAGCACAGCATTCCGTGCTGTACCGCCCGGTGCTCCTTAGGTAAGTGCTGATGCCAGGCAGAAGATGCTCCTGCGCAGCCCTCCCTGCTAACTCTTTGATTTGTTTTTCTCCCCTTTCTCCCCAGGTTTTTGGCATGTAGTCATAGACTCTGACGCGGGAGTAATGGAGTCGCTGAGTGGCAGGTGCTGACAGCTCTGCAGTCCCAGTAACTGCTCATTTTGGGGTCATTTCAGTTGTGTACCTCTAAATGCCACAGCTCTCTGGGGGAAGGTTGCGCTGGATACCGGGACAGCCTCGGAAGGTACCTGTGCATTTCTGTAGGGCTCGGCTGCGCTCTGGGGCGCTGGGGAGGGCAGGGGCACCACCTGCATGGGCTGGGTGCCCGGGCTGGGCAGCACAGGGGCTTTGCCATGGCTGTCAGGCAGCTCCTGGTCACATCCCTTCCTCCCTCCCTCCTCCTCTTCCTCGGATTGCCTGCTGGGCCTTTCTGGAGTCCGTCCTGTGCTTTAGCACACCTTAGAGCGGCTCATAAAAAGAAGTGGCTGGTTAAGAGGTTCTGATGTGAAAACAATGAAATACGCCGCTGGAGTTTCTGAGAAACTCAAAGGCTTTCTGTGGAATTTCAGCCTCTCTATTGCCCCTTTGAAAAAGCACATTTTAATTACAATAAAATGTGTGTGTTCACACTTGGTTGTTAGTCTTGTACGTTTTTCTATGTGGTTCTGGTGAGTTCAGTAAAAAGCTTTGTTGTTGGCTGGCAGATTTTAGCAGAAGTTTATTTCTGTAGGCTCGCTGCCCGCTGTGGATTTGATCATTGTTCTGGTTCTCACAGCCTTTGAGCTACGCTCCAGGAGAAAAATACAGATTTGTCACCAGGGCCTCCCACTAGAATCTAATTTTAAATTTGCAATCTGTTGTCTTGTGAGGTGCTTCAAATTTGGTTCGAAATTTAGTATTTTTCAGATATGCTTCTGGAATCTAGTGGTCTAACCTTTTGCAGGTTTAAGAGTTAGTAACAGGTTTAATTGAAATGAGTATTCTGGTTTTGTAATTATTTTAAGAAATAATTTAATACCGGGGTAGAGGAAGAGGAAGGAAAATTACTGTTTTTAAAGGAAATTATGTTCTCTGAGTGGGCCATCATCAGTGGTCATCTAGAATGTGATATAATTTATGTGTAACCGTTTCATGGAAGAGTCATCCAGCAAAACCTCAGCAGTTCAGCTGGAGGTCAGTCTGCTTTTCCTGTATACCCAGTGTAGGGAACACTGTTTTTCCAAAGCTTTCCTGTAAAATTCAGTTCTCCCTGCTGGCAGCCTAATCTTGATGTCAATCTGAAGTTTGAGCTTTGAAAAAACATATCTCAACGCCCTGTCCTGTCTCTTGATGTGCAAGCTGGCTTAAAGGTGACTTTCTTTAAGTCACCACAATTTGGACGTTTTCCCCGTGCTGAACAGGGAAGGAGCAGGTTTTGGGAGAGAGAGCCCTTTCCCAGCATGGATGGTCAGGCCACCTCTCTGGGGATGTGGAGGCAGAAGTTGCCACCCCTCATTTGCCTGCCTTGGGCTGCGGATACGAATCTGGATCTTCCGCGTGCGTCTTCGGCGAGCGCCTGAGTCAGGGCGCTGCTGCCTCTTCCAGGAGACGTGCCTGTCTCCCTGCTTTGCTTTTCAAACCTCTCCCTCCCAGAGAGAGAGGGAGATTTCGTCAGAGGCCCTCTATTCCCACAAAAAGTTTGGGTTCTGATGAATCAACATTTTCTGCTGAAAACCGTCCAGCCAGTGGTGCTCGCAGCGCGTGGCCCCGCGCTGATCTCTGCGAGGTTCAGGCTAACTCACAGCAGGCTCCTGACACCACCAGACCTGTCCAAAGCATGGAGATGTGTCACACTTGGTCTGTCTCATATCCTGGTGGTACCTTGATGGGTCTTTAATGGTGGCCTTTGCATTTGGCAGCCAGAGCTAACAAGGGGAGCCTTTGTCCTACCAGCACTTGCGTGCAGCTCCCATTAACATTACTCATTTTCTTAATTTGATACAGATTTTTTTCATTGAGTGTGCTAAATGCAGTTAAGCCACAGACAGGCAGCATCTGGCAGTCGTAGCTGAGCAGTTTGAGACGCTGTTGCCCCAGGGTGTCTGCTGTGGCCCGTGGGAGGGGGAGGCTGGGGCTCCCCTCCCTGCCCAGCTCTGCTCGCTGAGGATGCGGCGTCTGCAGCAGCGCCAATTCCCCTCCCGGGGCTGCCTTCCCACCTCTGCCTGAGCTCACCTCTCAGCTCCCTGCTGCCAAAAAACCGGGAGGTGTCACTCACTGTCCCTCCTGGCTGCTGTGCCACCCCCCAGACGCATTGTCCTGTCCCGTCCCCACTGTGTCCCCAGACAGGCACCCTTGTGCTGCCTCTGGCACGTGCCAGGCCAGCTTGCTAGCTCAGCAAAAACTAACTAATAAGATCTTCTTTTTGTTGTTTTTTTCTGTTCCCCTGGATTTGTTTTTCACTGTTTTAGTGGCCTCTGCTGCACGAGCACTTGACTTGGGTAACTGGTGGAAATGCTCAGCCAGCAGTGCAAAAGGGAGGCAGAAATGGGGCTGAGAGGGTGGGATGGGGGTGCCTTTCAGAGGACCCCCTCAGCTTGACCTGGTGGGGTCGACTGTCCCACCCAAGCTGTGTCCTGCATGTCCCAGAGGAGATGGGCTCTGCCAGGGGATGGTGACAAACTTGGGGGATGGCACTCTCTTGCATGGCTGCAGCTGGATCAGCTGCACTGCCTGCAGCCCTCTTGCACCCACTGGACAGCGTTCCTGCAGCCTTGCAGCTGGGAATTCCGTGGGATCAGGCAGGGCCTTTCCAGGGTGCAGGGGTGAGGTATGGGCTCAGTGATAGCCTTTTGTGGATTTGCAAACATCCTCACCCAAAGTGCCAATCCACGGAGCTAAAAAAGGTCGGCTCTTTACTTTGAAGTCTGACACTTCTTGCCAGTCTCTAGCAGATACTTCATTGTGTGAAATCACTCCCCGAACATTCCTTCTGTGGAGAGAAGACTTCCCTCCTTCCAGGAGAGTGTTATTTCCTCACAGGATGCAGCCTGAGCTGCTGCTTCTCTCCTCACCAAGCCCATTTGTGGTCCTGTTGCTTTTCTGGCTTGGGGAAGTCTTGCCTGGTGTGGTTGGAAGGTAAAGAACCATTCCTGGTTTCAAGAGGACTTTTAAAACGGCTCATTCTCCGTAGGATGAGAAAGGGAGAAGGGATGGAGACTGGGGATAAATGGTGCAGGCTCTGCTGGGCTGTGCAGCCAGCAGAGAGGGTTTCTTCTGCAGGACAGACGCACTGAGGTTTGGTTTTAGATGTCTGCAGAAGAAAAGATGCAGGTTTTGTGCTTTAAAATGTTCTATAGGCAAAAGCTGGGTGATTGTTTTTCAGTCTGTATCAAAGAGCTGTAGCTCTTGGGAGATAATAAACCCTTGTCTAGGGATTGATAAAGTGGTCTTTTTCTTTTTTGTTTTAAGATTTAAACCTGCCCTTTCTTCAGTGCATTTCTTTTTCTAAACACGTCAAGGCAGCCAAAGGGAGTTCTGCCATTCATTTCAGTAGATGTAGGGCATTTCCTCCATAGTTTACTTCATGTGCAATTGTATTTATGTTCAGTACAGAAATGCCCAGATATTTATGGTGGTGTCTGTTGCTCCAGCACTGAACAGACTTCTGGCCTCAGCCATGAGAAGCTTTGCTGGGTAGAGGAGCAGAGGCACAGTCCTCTTGCTGTGGTCAGAAGTGTCAGTGCAGTTCTGCCGTGCTGTCCCGTTGTTTAGTGCCGTCAGTTCCTCACTTTCCATGTGTTTATGTAAGGCTAATTCAGTTCTGTGCAGCAGCAATTGTGTGTGTATATAGATGGTGAGGGGAAATACATGGTGACATTCATGCTCTCAGTATCTGGTTCAGTACCCACCAGCATCCTGGCAAAGGAGACGAAATTGCCCCAAGAAATTAAAAACTCCAGATTATTTTACTGCCAGAGCAGCTTTTTTATTTCCAAAACCAAAACTAATGGAAATACCTCAAAACAAAGAAATTCTGTCTTGGAATTTCTTTTCAAGAGTGCTGGACTGTTTTTCTCTATGTAATTGTCTTGTGTGTAATTCAGGATCTCCTGTTTAATTTTGAACTATGGCATTTACTTTTCTTCTTCTTCTTGCTGTCAGGCCAGAAGGAAGGGCCCAATACTACTGATAAAATATTTCTGACATTTGTTGAGTGAGATCACAGACCTCAAAGTGTTTCCCAAGGTTGAATCAGATCATCACTCCCACCTCCTGGATGGGAAACCTGTTCCACGGCGGGACGTGCTCAGCTGAATAATGCAGGAGGCTGGGGCTGGGGCTGGGGACACAAACCCCGTCCCTGCGTTCCAGCTCAGATCAAAGAGCTCAGATCTGCTTATCTGCTTCAGAGGGAGTGGGAAGGAGAGGTTATTTTTGTAGAGTCTGAGTCACTCATGCTAATTTATTTTTCATAATGTGGCTTTCTTGTGTGGGGCTCTCCGTACCTGCTTAATGTCGCACAGTTTTTTTGTTCCAGAAATCAAACCTGTCATTAGCTCGCTGCCAAACGGGTGGATTTGTACTTTGCTATTTGGTGCTTCACTTTGCAGTTCCTAGCCAAAAAAAGGTGAAATCTCAGCTAAAGGTGTCCATCCCTCTGCTTTTCAGCATCTGTTACCTGCAGATAAACAAGAGCTGTTGATTCTTTGAGTTTGTTGGCTGTAATGACGGCGCTGATGCTGAGAGCCGGGTGAATGTGCGCAGAGCTGAGATGGCACCGTGGTGCTAAACTGGTTCCAGTTCACACCGAGCTCCAGGGTTCAGTCCTTCCCTCTTCTGCACTCTTCCTCTGCACCAGCAGGGCTGTCTGGCTGTTAGCTACATTCTGATTTAAGTGTGTTTCTAAGTCTGCCGGTGCAGCTGTAATTAATTCTGTGGGATTATACTGCAGTTAGGGCAGTCCCTGCGAGAATCCGCGGTGTGGGTTTTGGGACGGGTTCGGTCATGAGTTAACTAAAGAAGCGGTTGTCCGTGCCTCCCTCCCCTGACGGTGCCCTGTGCTGTGTCCCTCGCAGACCGTGACGCCATGGGGAACGCGGAGAGCCAGAGCGTGGAGCACGCCTTCTACGGGGACAAGCAGCCGGGGCTGGGCCGCAAGCACACGTCGCGCTCGCTGCGCCTCTCCGGCAAGGCCTCGCGCCGCACGCGCCACGCCTCCTCGGGCAAGATCGTCCACCGCAACTCCGAGGTGAGCACGCGCTCCAGCAGCACCCCCAGCATCCCGCAGTCGCTGGCCGAGAACGGCCTGGAGCCCTTCGCCGCCGAGGCCAACCTGGAGGACTTCGGCAGCGCCATGTGGGTGGAGCGCGTGGACGTGGGCCTGCGGCCCGTGTCCTACCACACGGACTCGTCGGTGACGCCCAGCGTGGACGGCAGCACGGTGCTGACGGCCGCCTCCGTGCACAGCATGCCCGACTCGGAGGAGAGCCGGCTCTACGGGGACGAGCCGCCCTTCCTGGCCGAGGGCGACGGGCGAGCGCTGCGCTACGCGGCCAACGGCACCGCCTTCGTGGACGCGGCCGGCTTCAAGAAGAAGCGCTCCAAGTCGGCCGACATCTGGCGCGAGGACAGCCTGGAGTTCTCGCTGTCTGACCTCAGCCAGGAGCACCTGACCAGCAACGAGGAGATCCTGGGCCTGGCCGAGGAGAAGGACGCCGAGGCCGCGCGGGGCCCCGAGGCCGGCGGCAGCCCCCAGCCCCTGGGTGCCTGCCAGCGGGCCAACTCCTTGAGTGACCTGTATTCCCCCAAAAGCCCCGGCGCCGCCATCAACGGGGGCCCCCGGAACGCCTTTGGGGGGTACTGCCGGAACCTGGTGTCCGACATCCCGGAGCTCGGGAGCCATAAGATGGCTTCGGTTACCGCCGAGGACGCGCCGTCCTCCTACAGCAACTACAACACGCTCCCCTGCAGGAAGTCCCACTGCCTTTCCGAAGGGGCCACCAACCCCCAGATGAGCCACAGCAGCAGCATGCAGGGCAGAAGGGCGAAAACCACCCAGGTAAGGCAGTTTTCTTCTGTGCTTTGGCATTTGCTGGGCTGGGTCTATAGATGAAGGTTTTCCAGGTTCTCCCAGGCTGTGTTTTCCTTCAACACCCCCTGTCCGAGCAGAGGGCTGTTTCCAGGAGAGAGCTGAACTAGGCAGTCTCCAGAGCTGGCTCAATTCCATCACTGTCCCTTCTTTATCTGCAGCTCTCCTTGGACCTTTTCCACTCTTCAGTGCTTCTGAGAAAGGGAAATCTGCATTTACCAGCAGATTTCCCTGCGTGTTTTGCAGTGCTGACGGTTCCTTTTTTTCCAGGGCAGCTGCCAAAACTGATCACTCCTCTGCAGAGTTGTGTCCCCCCTTCTGCCCTCCCTGCCTTGTCACCCTTCCCTGCCTGCACTCGTGGCTGGAGGCAAAGAAAAAACCTGTCAGTGTTTCCCCTCCGTGCTAAACACTCACTGGGCTGAAATTTCACTCTTCTAATTAGCTGATGTTTGTGTCTGTGCAAAACATCTCCCTGAAACAGCGCTGGCACTGCCAGGCCTGCTGCAAACGGAGAAATGATGCGCATGGAGATGAATGGAGAAGATGCTGCTTCTCAGAGCCAGGGACAGCTCAGAGTCGAGGGAAGCTGAGCTGTCAGGTGCCCTTCCTGCACTCCCTGTCCTGCCTGGCGGAGTTCCTGCCTCAGGCTGCAGGCACTGGTTCTGCTGGCAGTTCAGTGGCAGATGACTTGTAGAGACGGGCAAAAAGGAGTTCCAAACCCTGCCCTCCTCTACCAGCCATGCCTGGCACACACTTTGTGGGCAGATTGTGCTCTGTTTGAGTTCATTTGGATCTTCTGAGAGCAGAGGTCCAGCTGCCTGGTGGAAGAGCTGGCAGTGGTGTGTTTTACATGCCCCATTGTCTAGGAATGGCTCAGAAACGTGGCCTGGGGACACAGAGCAGGGATGGGGCAGGGCTGCACCCCCGATGCCATTGCCTGTCTCACCCTGCATGCTGTGCAGCACGTGCCTGACCCAGAAAAAGGGGAGAGCTGCACGCTGGTGAAGGTCAGAGGGCTGGCCAGCACTCGTCCTGCTGCTCCTGGGCTGCTGGCAGGACAGCAGTGTCCAGGATCCCAGACTGGCAGCAAACACAGGGCAGGCTGTGCAGGGCTCGTGGGAGCCCTCTCTGCTGGCACTGACCCCTGGGAGCTGCTGGGATGGGGCTGCTCAGGGATTCCCTGGCCCTGCTTGATCTGTGGAGATGGGCTGCTGCTAAATATAAAACTGACATGCTGGAACAGATGCTGCAGCGTCCCACAACAGCAGCTTTGTTCTTCAGGATCGGCTCTTTGCTCTCGGAGGTGAAAAGCTTTTGATGCGCCAGCGCAGGGTAAAAACCTAGAGAACGACAACAAGGAAAAAAAAAAATAGATGGGTTTTGGCAGCATTAGACCTAACAGCTTTCCTGAAGATTGTTGGGTGCAACTGCTGCCTGCAGCCTGCTTTCGAGTGTATTTAAGGGAAAAGAGAATAGAGTCGGTGATGAACAGCCAAGCATTTGTTTTTCTTCTTGGTGCCTATCCTGGCATTCAGAAGATTCCTCTGAGGCATGTAGTGAAAGTCTGGAATTTAAGTAGTATTTTGTGAGGCCTCAGCCATACCCAGGGAAATTATTTCGTGTGGCTGGTTTCACTAGATGTATCTCCCGAGACTGGAGATGATGGCTGTAAGGAGTCTTAGCAGTGATTATTACCATGGATAAATTCAACAAAATTAAAGCTCTGCAAAGGTCAAAATTCCTCCTCCCAAGTCTTTAATCCCAGCAGCATCCTGTAAGTATAAGATAGTTGTCAGAAATGAAGTCATGTCAGTCCCAGCCTAGCCTGAGCAAGCTTAGGGAAATGACTGCCATTATGTGTTTAAAAAGGCAGAAATGAAGTCCAGATTTGCACACAAAGTGGAAGCAGTTCTTGGCAAGCCTGATGATGTGGCTGTGGATGGGTGAGGGGAGGGAAGTGACCATTCTGTGTCTGCCCCAGGTCCCCAGTCAGCAGTGTCTCACTCTTTGCTCCTCTTTCCTTGGCACTGCTGATGTGGAGTGTGCTGGGAGCTGAGGCTGTGTCACTGCCCTGCTCTTATTGTGCTCCTTGGCACTGTGCTGGCCTGTGCCACCTGGCATTGGGCACCTTTGGGCAGTTTTGTTTCCCTCTGCCCTCCCAGTCTTTCAACGTTTATCTTTATACTCTTGATGACCCTGTTGCCCCAGAGCCTGCCATGTGTGTCCTCGTGCTGGAAAACACTTCCTGCTATAAATTTGAATTTGTGTTTTGACCAGCCTTTTGAAGTGCTTCTCCCATCCCAGTCCCAAAGAGCAATTGTTACATCTTAGGGCCATGAGGCCACCACAAAGGTGACACAGGGCCAAGTGTGATGGGGTGCTGGACACAGTTTTCTCTCCTGGCCTCTGGGCCAGTGAGGTGTCACTGCTCCACGGTGTCACCTAATGGATTTCCCTAGCCAGGAGTGAAGTTTCTGCCCAGATCCCTGTTGTCAGTCCTCACAAGACTTTGGGGTTGTATTTGCCAGTGGTTTGGGGTTTTTTTCCACTTTTTGGAAAGCTGTAGCTGGGATATCTGCCTGTTTTGTTATTCTCAGCTGCCGAAGTGCTGGAAGGGCCTGATGATCGCTGGTGGGTGACTTTTGACTGGTTTAGTTCCTAAGAGGTCCCTGCCAGAAGGGTGAGTGTGAGAGCACAGCGATGGCCTTGTGCCCTGGTGTTTGGTTCCCGAATCCAGCCATCATCCCACTGCAGGCTCAGCTGCATTCATGGTTTGTGTAAGTTAAATTTGCTGCAGGTTGTCACTAGCTGTATTTTCTGGTCTGTGCTGACCAGTGCTCCTGGAAAAATGCATCCCAAAAAGAAGGTGCCAGAATAATGGCTGCACATGTATTACTCTAATGCCTTACCCATGGGTTCTTTGCAAGTACATGGTTACAATAAAGGGAAAACACCAACACGCCAAAACCAGGGAAGAAAATCTCTCTCTGTCCAAATTTAAACCTTGAATTGAACGGTGGGAGTCACTCTCCACTAACTGAAGGGAGCTTTTTCCCGTGGAGAGACAATTGCATTCAATATGCACAGTGATTAGTGCTCCTGGGGTGGCTCTGGGGCACCCACGCAGCCGTTCTGCTTTTCCCAACCTTGTGCCATTCAGGGTTCGGCTCTGCCGGGCGAGACTTCCCGGAGAGCTCTGCTGGGCTCCTGTTTGGCTTTTGGAGATGCTCTGGTGTAGGTGGAAAGGGCTTAATTGGCTGACATTTGCACCCATTTTTCCTGGAAGGGAGGGAGCACGGGTTGGATACAGCTTGTTCTGACTGTGGGCTGTGAGATCCCCAAGATCCTGCAGCATGTTTTGTGGGATCCAGGTTTTGTTTAGCAGCCCTGTTGTGTCCTGTGGCAGCTGAACATCTGCCTGCAGGAGACTCCCTCCTCCCCCTCCTCCTCCTGGTAGATGTTCAGGGACAATGTACCCCTGCTTGCCTGCTGTTATGAGCCCTAATTGACATTTCAAGGAGGGAATTTGCCAGAGCAGCTGTGGCTGCCCCTGGATCCCTGGCAGTGCCCAAGGCCAGGTTGGACACTGGGGCTTGGAGCAGCCTGGGATAGTGGGAGTTGTCCCTGCCATAGCAGGGGGTAGAACAATATGGGATTTAAGGCCCCTCCCAACCCAACCCTTCTGTGATTTTGTGAATTAAGGGCTGAAAACCTTGAGGTGTGGTTTTGTGCCCCTTCCAAGCCTGTCTTGCCACCTCCTTATTCCATATTCCCTGTGAAGCTGAGTGGGGGGAAAGGAACAAACTTCCTGCCTGACTCACTTGGAAGCTGCACCGGCTTCAGCGCCAGCCCCAGGCCCTGTCCTTGGCGTGTTAAATCCCCTTTTGTCCAATTTTCAAATTTATTACTATTTTTAGGCCTCTCTAGGTAGCCTGCAGGAATTTGGGAGCTCAAACCTTAAAAAAAAAAAAAATCCTACATAAAAGTTTTTGCAGAATATGCAGGAGATAAAACCAAGGGGTTTTGTGGGAATTAGATCAGGATGTACAGAGAAACCAGTCTAAAATTAGACAATCTTTCCAGTTGATATTATTTTTTTACTATCTCAGGGAATTTTGTAACTAGTTATAGTGTTCCATTATGTTCTGGAGGATGGCTAAACTCCAGAGAGCTGACACTTGCTTTTAAGTTGTGTACAAGTTTTTCACAAAATCATTCTGTGGCTTAGAGGATATAACCTCAAAGTGGAAAAGGATTACACTGGGCCAGTCCCATGGAAGCACCATCCAGCCCAGTACCTTGTTCCCCAGATACCAACTGCTCAGGAAAAGAAAGAGTATGGGGTGAATTTTCCCTCAGGGAATTTTTCCCAAAGCCAGCTAGAGATGGGAATTTTCCCATGCAAGGGATGTATCCAAGGCTCTCAGATTGATCTGTCCCCCATGGATTCTCTTTTCTGAAATAATTTTCTGCTTCTGGCTTCCACTGCATCCTGTTCATGCTCTGCATGGCCTTCCAGCCTGCTCTTTCAGCCCTCCTCAGCCATGGCTTTTCCAGGCAGAGCATCTTCAGCAGCTGAACCTCTGCTCCTTAAGGAATTCTGCCTGTAGTCTGGAAAATATGGCTATTTCCAGCCTAGGTGTGATTCCTAATCAGATGGACAGTGACCTTTAATCTGAGCTGTTTGATGCCAGATGGAATCAAGGGAGGAAACAAAGCCAGAGTTGACAACATGCAGTGGTAATTCCTGGCACAGGTCAGTGAGCAGCTAAAAGCAGGGTGCTCCTGGCTGGCAGCTGCTCTGTGGGGCTCACAGATTCCAGCCCCTCTTCACCCAGCCCCTTTCAGGCTGAGGTTGTTCCCGAGGTCTCAGATGTAGCCTGAGCCATGTGTTTGTGGAAGCCAGGCAAACCAGGGCAAACTGCTTGGGAATCCACATCTTGTGTGCGGGTGTGGCAGCTCAGAGTGAGCAGAGCCCTCCAACAGCTCAGGACCAAATGAGCTGTTTATAGCCTGGCTGGCTGGAAGTGGATTCAGCGAGGGAGGCTGGACTGAAGAGCTTCAGACCCAGACTCAGGGGTCTTTCCTGCCCTGTCACCCAGATGGAGGAGATTAGATCAGGTATTTCCTAGTCGGGGTAGTTTAAAGCAAATAGTCTCTCCCTTCAGAGCACACAGCTCTGCCCCAGCATTGTCAGGGAAAGGAGCATGTGAAAATTGGTGTTTTGGTCTTCACTGGCAAATATTTTGATACTCTTTCAAAGACCTTAATTTGTTTTTCTTCCTTGGCTCTCGGCCAGAGGCCAAGGGAAATCAAATCACCAGTCCTGATATTTGATCTAGCTCCACTCAAGCATGTTTTTTTAAACAGTAGGACTTGGTCATTTATACATCTGAAGGGTATATAACAGCATTGGCAATAGCTGTATTCTCTGTAAAGCTGTACACACCACATGGTTTTACTTCCAAGTATTTTGCACTTAAAAATCACAGACAGGTTGCCCCAGCTGCTTGTTTGCTGGGCTGTGCTTACTTACGTGGATGCAATTTGCAGGAGTGCTCCTTTCCAGGGAAGTGCTCCACTGAAATGTTCCTTTTCAGAGAGCTTCAGTGTGTGATGCTGAGCCTGGTTATCATCCCTGATGACATTTCCCAGCTTCCTTAAGCTGGGTGGTTGTTCAGGTGAGCTCCTCCCAGGTGATGTGTTTGGATTTCAAGCTGCTGTTCTAGCAGCTGTCCCCCATTCCTACCCTCTCTATTGCATTTCTCAGAAGAATTGCTTCTTCTTGGCTTCAGCAAACAGAAAGTAACCCAACCCTGTGTTTTAATTTAACTGGCAGGATTTTGATGGCACATTGCCCTTGGTTTAACTTGAGCACAGTTCGGCTGCTTTTATTAGTTTATGGTTAACTCAGCTCCTCTAGAAACTTCCTTCAGCTGGGTGGTCCACTGGGATGCCAGCAGGGTAAATTTGGGGGTTCCTCAGTGTATCCTTTGTGACCAGAGGCATTAAACACTGCAGCACCCCAGAACTGAGGGCATGGAAAGTGGGAACTCGCCCCAGATCTGTGCAGGTGTTGGGAGCTGCAGGCAGGGACCACACTGCAACAGGGGATTGGGGCTGGATTCTCCTTCATGGAATTATGGACTTCAGCACCCCTCTAAAGTGAGTGCTAGAGCCAGGGAGGAGCTGGTGGGATGATTTAATTTTCAGCATTTTGTGTCTGACAGCTCCAGGGCTGTGCTTTCCTGACTGCTGCAGGAGTCCCTGCGTGCCCATGGTTTTTCTTTAGGGCACTTAAGGTGAGAAAGCCAGGTTCCTTGGGATGATCCTTCTGCAGGGGCCCAGATATGGCTGGCAAACATCTGGGGAATCAGTGAGACAAAAACGCTGCCAAGGCTCCGTGCCTGGAGCTGAGGTGACAGCTTAGCACGAGTGCAGGAGCTGAGGGAACACTGAGCCACCAGCCCCAGCTGCCTGCAGGTCTGTGGGATTGCACACCCCTGGCACAGGGCAGTTTGCTGCCTGCTGCCCCACAGCAGCACAGTGCATCCCATTCCCACATCCCAGTATCTCCTGGGAGCCTCCTCTGTCCTTCCAGGGTGCCACATCACACCTCAAGCCTTCACCACAAAGCAATCCTGGGCCCAGATCCACTGAAATCCGTGCCCTAGGACCTTCCCAGGGATTATTGCCCAGACACCTGTGACTGTGATTCATCCTTTCATAACAAGACTGGAGTTTATTGCCAGGAGAAGAATCTGGAGGTCTGGGCTGCTCCTGTTTTGTCAGGGGCAAATTTGATTTCAGAGAACCATGACCCATACCTGCTTGCTCCTTAAGCTACCCTGAGCAGCTTTAATGACACATGGAAGGGTTTGTTTGTTTTGTTTTTTTCTAAATTGAATTTTAAAACATTTCTGACTCTTTCAGACATCTCAAGAGCTGCTGCCCCAGTGCACAGAAGTAGGAATCAAAGCAATTCTCCCACTCAGGTTTCAGTTGCAGTTTATGATTTATCTTTGCTTCTTGACATGACTGTGGAGAAAAGATTCAATTTGGATTTGCAGCAAGCCATACCTTGACCATCAAACGATGGCAGAGTCAGTACTGAAAAGAAAGGAAAAAAAAAAACTTATCAGGCCAATCTTCTTCCACATAGGAGCTTCAAAGGGACAGCAGTCAGATAAAAGCATGCAAACCATCAGGCTGCTCCCCATTTGAAATGTATTCCGTGGTGCTTGCCTCAGGAGCAGCCAGACAGGTTGTGTGCACTCTTGCTGAGTGTGAGCATCTGATTGCTCTCTTGCTCAACAGGACAGGGAACAAAGGATATGCCTTGGCTTGGAGGGAGCCCCTTCCAAGGAAAGCCCTCACTCAGCTGTACTTTTAATTTAATGGTTCATTTAGAATGGAGTTTTAACCACGAGAGACTGTTTATATTTATGGAAGTAAGATTTTTTCCTACTGCACCATCCCCCAAGTGCCCATGAATCAGTGCTGTCGGTGGGGCAGGAGAAGGTGATTCACCAAGGCCTGTCTCAGTGTCTGGGGCAGGGCTGGTGGTGGGAAGTGTGGGAAGTGCAGCTCTTGCAGGCACTCTTGAGAGTGCCCAGTCATGAGCCAGAGCTGGGCAAGGCTTGTCCCATCCTGTGCTTTCTTCCAGCAGAGGCCAGTACCAGGTGTGTTCAACATGGGGACACTTGGAACCTGCCCCAAGGCTCCTCCCCTGAGTTTTGCCAGCTGAATGTAGACCTTTTTCCTGAAGCAAAGGGGTTTTTTTCTGTTTATCTTTTAAATTTAGCAAAAATTATTTAACAGCTGTGGCTGCAGCAGACATACAGAGGTATGAGTACCACGTGAGCATATGCAAAAGCTACAGCACCATGTCCATTAGCCTGCTGCCCCTTTTGCATTACAGTTTTATTCCCCACTGCCTTGTTTTGCCTGTTTTGCCTGAAACCCAGAGTTCATGTGAAGAAAAAACCCTATATTTAACTGGGTTGCTAATGCTTCCAGTAGCACTTTACCCAGTTGGTTCAGCAGTTCAATTGCTCTCTGCACTTGATGGGGCTGTGATAACTCATTCCACTTCATTGCACTGGGATGCTCCTAGGGCTGCCCTGGCACGTGGCCTTGTTGGTGACAATGGCACCATTCAGCCCCTCTGTGGTCCTCATTCCACCTCTCCCTCCTCTTTCCCTTCAGGACTGTGAGCTGGGTGTGTTCAGTGCAGCGCTGCGAGGCTCCAGAGCTTTCCCTCCCCTCGGGTGGGAACGAGCTGACGTGGCAGCAGGACCTGAATGTGCTACAATTTCACCTTATGAGCAAGTCTAACAAATGTATTTACTCTGAGTTCTGCATCCTTGAGGTTTTTATCAATGATTTTTTCATAAGGTGATACGCTCATACATTAGTTACAGAGTATAAGCCCCATTTATCGACAGGGAAACTGAGGCAGTTAAAACAATGTCTCACCAAGGTCATCTGAAAATGCTGGAGCATTACAAATCCTATTTCCCTCAAGTTGGTGATCTGTTCTAATAGTTCTTTGTTTTCTTAAACCAACTCATTTTAACTAGAGCACAAGATATGCTTCTTAAAAGTTACATTGGCTAAGATTTTGGAACGAACTGTACCTTTTGTAGAGCATAGAATCATGGAATCACAGAATTTTTTGGGTGGAAAGGACCTTGAAGTTCATCCAATGCCATCCCCTGCCGTGGGCCAGGACACCTTCTACTATCCCAGGTGGCTCCAAGCCTTTTCCAGCCTTGCCGTGGAAACTTCCAGGGATCCAGGGGCAGCCACAAGGAGGGCAAAGGGGTTGCAGTTAATCCTGCCAACAAACAAAAAGGCTGGAGAACTCTGGGAGGGTTTAGTGGGAGGATGTGTCTCTGCTCCCAGGGCTCAGCAGGGTTCATTACCTGCTCCCACACGTCAATACACGATTTTGGGGCACGGGGCTGTGGCTGTGAGTTCATGCTCTGTGCTGGAGGAGCTGCCCCATCCCGCTTTCCACGGCACAGCACAAAGCCGTGCTTGTGGCAGCCTTCTGTAAACACGGGTCTGTGAGCAGCACCGCTTCCCTCACCAGATATCCCTCCTTTGCACGGGATGAGAAGGTAGCTGGCTTCCCAAAAACCAGAGTTTTGGAAGAGCAGGATCCACGTGTGGCTGTGAGAGCTGCTCTGGGTGGGGACAGGGCTGTGCTTCCAGGAAACCCTGCTCAGCCCGCTCGCACGTGGAGGACCTGGCCAGAGCAGCCTGTCTGTCACTGTGTGCTGCATTAAACAACCAGATGGACCCGCAGAACTGCTCATTGAGCTGGGGAGGAAGTGCTTATTCTTCCAGCTGGACTCCAAGCGTCCCTTGGGAAGCGCTGTTTATAAAGAACGGGCCCATCCATTGCAAATTAATGCCTTAAAAGTTAGTCAGCCCTTCCCCTGCCCCTGAGCTCTCCCCGGCCAAGCCTTGCTCCACAGGAGGATGGTTTCACACAGAGCTGATGGAGGGTTTCTTTGTTTCCACAGAGCTGCTCGTGGATACAAAGAAAACTGATGCTTGAACCAACATCTGGAAGCTTGTTTTCTCTCAAAATAAATACTCCATTCCTCCATTCTGCTACCTCTTCTCAGAGACTCATCTTTTTTTTTTTTTTTAACTTGTGACTCAAGAACTAGCTGCTCTTGCAGGAGAGGTAGAGGTTGAAATTCCTGTTGGTTTTGGCTATATTTCTCACTTCTTTGCATCCTCTTTGCTCAAGTACCTAAAATGATTGTTTCCGTTTACAGGGTTTGGCCTTTGTTTGTCCTCTAAAATCTGCCACAGATGCCTGTAGATACCGAGGTGGTGATGGGTATCCCCCTGGGGGGATTAGCCTTGTAGCAGGGGGCAGGCTGAGTCACAGCCTTCAAAACCCCAATTCAGTGGGGTTTTCTCCTCTCTTGCTCAAATTGGCTGTATTCTTGTCTCTTCTGATCCTTGCAGTGCAAGTTCTTGGGGACCAGGAAGGGTCTGTGGGATTTGGTGGGAAATATCACATGGCCCATCATGACAGTTTGTGATGAGAACAGAAATAATCTCAACCACATTAACCTGTCAGGAGGAAAAAAAAGTAAGAACCTTTTTGGTTGCATAATTTTCAAAGGTCGGCCTTGGGGTGTCTGAAATGTATCTTCAGCTGTAGGTGTGAATGCACAATATCAATGTTTTCTCCTCAAAACGCGTAGGTTGGGCGCCGCTTTTCTCGACACTGCCAGTTTTTGCTACCATATGTTCTCCTTTTGCAAAACCTTTAGCACTGTTAACTTGGCTCAATGTAAACAGATGATGCTGCATCTTATATTCCAAATTGCCAAGGCCGTGGAGGCACCACCTGGAGCGGTGCACGTGTGACTGGTCTTCCCTAACCTGTGCTGGAAGCTCTGCCTCCACCCTACCTTTTCCTCCAGTTGTTTGTCTCCAGAAGGAAGGAATCTTGCCTTAGATGCCCCAAAGGCAGAGTATGGGCCCACAGGGACTCCTGCAGCAGTCGGGAAAGTACGGCCCTGGAGCTGTGAGATGTTAAATGTTGGAAATGCAGCTGTCCCCATGAAGCTGCAGGGAAATGCAGGGGACAGCTTCACCCTTCTGTCCAAGGTGGAGAGCTCTTCCCTGCCTCAGCGACAGCTGCGGTGCCTGTTTGTCACCACCCCACCTTTTCCTCCAGTTGTTTGTCTTAGGGAGGACAAGAGATGAGGGACTCCCATGGCTAGAAAAAACGGAGGTGTGAAAAACCGAGGTGCCCCCGTGCACCCAGGGCCTTGCCCCAGCTCTGCCCTCACCGTGTCTCTCTCACCACCAGGACATCAACGCGGGCGAGGGCAGCGAGTTCACCGACAGCGGCATCGAGGGCGCAGCCACGGACACGGAGCTGCTGTCGCGGCGCTCCAACGCCACCACGGCCAGCTACTCGCCGCCGGCCGGGCGCGCCTTCATCGGCAGCGACAGCGGCAGCAGCTCGGCGGGCGACGGCCTGCGCCAGGGCGTCTACGAGAACTTCCGCCGCGAGCTGCAGATGAGCACCAGCAACAGCGAGCACCTGGAGGAGGCGGGCTCGGCCCTGAGCGACGAGCAGAGCAGCGGCACGCTCAGCTCCCCCGGCCAGTCCGACATCCTGCTGACCGCCGCGCAGGGCACCGTGCGCAAGGCCGGCGCCCTGGCCGTCAAAAACTTCCTGGTGCACAAGAAGAACAAGAAGGTGGAGTCGGCCACGCGCAGGAAGTGGAAGCACTACTGGGTGTCACTGAAAGGTACGGGGAGAGCGGGCAGGGGGTGTCCAGTGGGCACGCTGGGTGTCACTGGAAGGTACGGGGAAAGCGGGCAGGGGGTGTCCAGTGGGCACGCTGGGTGTCACTGGAAGGTGCAGGGAGAGCAGGAAGGGCTGTGTCCAGTGGGCACGCTGGGTGTCACTGGAAGGTACAGGGAGAGCGGGCAGGGGGTGTCCAGTGGGCACTCTGGGTGTCACTGGAAGGTGCAGGGAAAGCAGGCACCTGTGTGTCCAGGTGGGTGCCCGTGGGGTGGCCAAACCAGGGGCCTGGACCCGTAACAGAAGCTGCTGTGAACTTCAGTTCACATGAAGTGTGGGGAAATGGCCCTGTTGTTTTCCAGAGGTTTTAGGTGGTGGTTGCTGATGTGCTCAGTGATGACACGTGTGTGGTGCAAGGCACAGCAGTGGGGTTCATACCGTGCTTGGAGCCCTGCTGGTACCACCCAGGGAGGCTTCCCTGGGCACTGGGTGTTTCCTTGGAGAAGGTGTCTGTGCTTGCTGACAGCTGAATGAATACCTGTGTGCCACTGCAGGCACACCATGGTGGGAGGCTGTTGGTGGGGACAGTGGGACAGTGGCTGGCGTTCACACAGGGGCTCTGCCACGCTCTGCATCCCTGCTGAACCTGTCCTTTCCCGAGAGGTGCTTCACGAGTACAAACACTCAGGGTTGCAGCACATTTGCAGTGTGGACAGGAAGCTGTGGTTGGCCATCAAGACGTGTGGCTCCGGCTGTGTCACCCACCCCGTGGTGGGCAGCCCTCGGCACCCAGCTGCCCTGCTCCCTCCTCAGCTGCCCGAGCCACAGACCCTCTTCTCTCCAGATCGTTGCTGCTAGGCACGTGCTCAGAAACTCATCTTCACATGCTTCATCAGCAGGGAAACAGGAAGCCACAGTTTTGGGACTGGCCTCCCTGTCCTCTGCTGTGGCCGGAGCAGAGCTGTGTCTCCTGCTCTAAGTGGGGTCACCCAAAAGGCTCAGTGAGGTCAAACCCTGCCCGTCCCACAGAGAGCTCTTCCTAAAGCACTTGTTTATTTTTAATTTGCAGCGCTATTTTAAAACCAACAGCAAAGTTTGGAGCCAGCTTTTCCTTGGGGTGGCTGGAGAGCTGGGAAAATGGGAGAGGAGACAGGAGGTGAGGGGCAGCCCTGATCTCCGGGGAGGGGGCAGGAAGGTCTTGCTGTGAGGAGCTGGCAAACAAAGGGCCATCTGGGAGAAGAAAGGGGAAGGATGAGCAGGGGAGTGATGTTGTTTTGAAGTGCTTTGGCTCAAGTGGAGTGTTAACTCCTTGGATTGCTGTGCCTTGATACTGGCAGTGTTTAGCTGAGGCTTTGAAGTGAGCAGCTGCCATTGTTTGGCTGCAAATTGTTTTCTGAGAGGCTGGGTACCAGAGCATCCCTTTCCAGTGACACAGCAGCCATGTGCCAGCCTGTAAACACCTGCACATGGTGTGGGAAGGTGAGAGAGGAGGAGACCCTTTTCTTTTTGGAATCTACCAAACTGCACCCTTGCTCTACTCTTCATTTTCCTTCCCCGGGAGGATTGTAAATATTATTTTGTAACACCGAGCAGGTTGTTTGCTGTCCCCAGCTAAGTTTTTTTTGTCCATCAGTCTTTCAGCAAGCACAGCTCATCCCAGCCCGTTTTAATTCCAGTTACTGTCTGCATCCAGTAATTAAATGGCTTGATCTCTGCCTTGCAGGGACTGTGACAGCAGCTGCAGAGGCTGAGGCTGGGCCATGCCCGGGGGCCTGTCTGCTCCCAGGGCCAGCTCAGAGCTGTTTGTCACCCTCAGGGGACCAGGATCTCACACCTGCGTCTTCCCTGCGATGGGGTGGCCATGGACGACCCCAAGTCTGGGATTTCTTATGATGTTTCTCATCTGGAAATGTACTTTACTGCCCATGGGAGGACAAAACTCAGCCCTGGGTCAGGGCTGGCTGTGCCCTACACCTCAGGGTGTGCCACCTGGCACTAAGCCAGCAGAGCCCCTGACTGTGCTGCTTGTTGTCCCTCGCAGGCTGCACGCTGTTCTTCTACGAGACGGACGGCAGGTCCGGCATCGACCACAACAGCATCCCCAAACACGCTGTCTGGGTGGAGAACAGCATCGTGCAGGCCGTGCCCGAGCACCCCAAGAAGGACTTCGTCTTCTGCCTCAGCAACTCTCTTGGGGACGCTTTCCTCTTCCAGGTTGGTTTTTGTGAAGTTTTTCTCTGCCTCCCAGCAAGGAGGACATCCTAGCTCTGGTTGAGATCGGTGGAAAACCCTGCTGACTGCAGTAGGTTTGGGGTTTTCCTTTGGCAGCACTAGAGGAAGGACACGATCTGAACATGATCAGTGTCAAATCTGCTTTTTTAATAACTGGCTGGACCCTCTTTGTGTAGATGGCTGGAGCAAAGAATGAAGAAATGCTCTTGCATCACTGTAAAAACTGGTTGGGCAGCATGTTAGAGCACACAGACCAAGCCAGTCACCACACAGGACATCCAGCTGGGCATTACATGGGCTGTGCTACTCTGTGTCTGGTAAGAGACCTGTGTCAAAGGAGGGCCTTGCAGAGAGGCTCGAGGGGCTGACAGGACCAGCAGCAGTTGGAAGTGCAAGGGGATATCTGAATCTGCAGATGCTCCCCCAGAGGGGCTGCAAATCCAGCTGCCCCTTGTTCACACATCTTGCTGCTGTCCAAGAGGAGACTGGAAGTGCAGGGTTTGATTCTTTAATCAGGAAATAGAAATGTCTCAGTTTCGCTGAGTACATTTTAAAAAATCCCAGGACTTATATCAAAGACCATACACTGATGTGTTTCACTTGAAAAGGTTTCTGTAATTTGGTAACCACTGCTTCCCTGAGTGATTTTTAGGTTGTCATCCCTTTTCTTATGTCAAGTTGGCCCTAAGCAGGGTGTGACGTTCTGTTATTTGCAATGGGCAGCACGTGCTGAGGTGGGTGCATTCCCTCCACTTCTGATTCAGCTTTCTTCACTGGAGGAATCCCTTTATTTCTCTTTCCAGTGACAATGGAGTTTCTTGCCTTCTTAAACCAGAAGTCACTCTTGGGTAGGATGTGTCCCCACATCATCACTCCCCAGAGCAAAAACTAAAATTACACTGTGTTGTAGGTCTTTGCAGCTGTCCTTGCAAAGGGCTGGATTCTCAAACTGGTGAAAAAAAAAAAAAAGCCTTTCTGATTCTTGGAGTGACTGAGTGTCTGACTGAAAAAACCCATCTTCTTTTGTGGACTAACTTCTCTGCCACCTCAGTGGGATTTTTCCTCAGCTCCTTCTGTAGTCCTGCCCTGCCCTTCTCTCCTTCACATCTCCCTGGGAAGGAGATTTGTATTTTGGCACGTGGAGACCTTCCTCCATATGAGAGGGAATCGTAGAGCCACAGAATGGCCTGGGCTGGAGGGGACCTTAAAGATCATGTGCCATGTACAGTGCCAGCTGAAGGCAGGGGAACTGGGCAGGAGCTCAGTCCTGCTCCAGATCCTGTTTCTGCTTAGGGCTTCTAGCCTGAGTGAGGAAAGTGGTGTCATTCTGGGACACGTGTGTCCCACTTGCCTCAGTTCCACAAAAGTTTGGGGAGCATCAGTCTGAAGCCCAGCTGGGCCTCTCTGGAAGCTCTCCTTTGCTTCATCCTTGGCTGTTGGTTGTGACCTCAGTGAGGATGACCTTCCTCATCCTCTCCAGCAAATGGAGAAGTCATGCTGGGCTGTCTATTAATAGATCAGGCTTCATCAGAAAGTTTAATTAGAACAAGGTGGTTTGGCACCTTGCTACTTTTCCAGCCAAATACCAGTGTGATTATTGCCACAGGCTGACACTCACAGAAAGTCCTCTGCAACCCTGGGCTGGCTGGAAAGTTTGTTTCATGACCTACTGTAAAAAGGAATGGAGTTTAGTAAAAGGCCTAAGAAGACTGACTTTTTATTTTGAAAATCTGGAAAGAAGAATCTGGAAAGATTCTTCTTTGTGTGTCAAAAGCCGCTAATCAGAATAGTTCTCTTCCAGAAAAAAGCACTGGTGTCCCATGCTCCAGCCTGGTGTCTCATGGAGTGGTTTGGCCTGGAAGGGACGTTAAAGATTATCCAGTTCCACACCCTGCCATGGGCAGAGACACCTTCCACTATTCCAGGTTGCTCCAAGGCCTGTCCAACCTGGCCTGGGACGCTTCCAGCAAGGAGAAACGTTCCCTCTTTCCAAACTGCCATATCCATGCTTGGGAAGGGACAGTGCCAGAGCTGGGAAAACAAGGAAGAGCCTGCCTTTAGTGGTAACAGGGGTGCCTTGAGGGCTTTGGGACCTTCAGCAACAGAAAGCTTGTTTGTCTGTGCACCATAATACAGCTGGGGGTACTTACCATGGTCACGTTTTCTGCCATTAATTTATTATTAACTGCTGCATGCCAGAAAAGCTCTCCATCCTGGGAAGGGCACAGCAGTGGTGCATTCCCTGCCTTAAGGAGCTGGAGTCTAGAAATCATTGTTAAATGACAAGCTAGAAATCACAGCAGCACTGCACTGAGCCAGGGAGGTGATTCCTGAGACCTTGCTGGGAAGCACCCACAGCTGCAAGGCACAGGTA
This sequence comes from Dicaeum eximium, assembly GCA_013396995.1. Lineage (NCBI taxonomy): Eukaryota > Metazoa > Chordata > Aves > Passeriformes > Dicaeidae > Dicaeum > Dicaeum eximium. The sequence continues at coordinate 83,841 of VWZP01008283.1, read as the reverse complement.
GAGGTGTCATTCCAAGTGCTGAGTGCCCGGTGCCAAGTTAGGAATGCCCTGCTCAGGGATGATGGGCGGCTATTGCTGCGGCAGGAGTAAGTGGATTTAGGGCTTTGAATCTCGAGATCAAAGGGAAAGGAAACTCCTTGGAATTGCATTTGTTAGTCTGCAGTCGGTTTCAGGGAGGATCCTGACTTGTTGTGCCCCCTCTCCCTGCATGCAGACGTGCAGCCAGACGGAGCTGGAGAACTGGATCACGGCCATCCACTCGGCGTGCGCCACCGCGGTGGCACGGCAGCGCCACAAGGAGGACACGCTCAAGCTGCTCAAAACTGAGATCAAGAAGCTGGAGCAGAAGATCGACATGGACGAGAAGATGAAGAAAATGGGCGAAATGCAGCTGTCCTCTGTAACAGACTCCAAGAAGAAGAAGACCATACTGGATCAGGTAAACTCTTGCTTATGTGAGATAAGTCCCTAGCGAGGGTTTAAAGCCTCTCAGAGGTTGATGGGAGCTCCCTGGAGCAGTGGGAGCAGGAGAGCTGTGCTGGCTGCCTTAGCTGCACCATTTCTCCACTAAGGTCCAGCATGGGCTGTCTTCTGCTGGCCTCCAGGAGATTTGGATGGCAGGAGGTTGAGTGAGGAGGCTGCCAGGGCAAGACTGGAGGATGCCTTGGGGAGCAGCTGTTCACACACCAACAAACCCTGCTGCTGCTGCTGCTGCTTTAAGTGTGCCAGAGGCTGCTGCTTCTGCTGGCAGCTGGGCTGAAGAAGCCATGCCTGGTTTCTGCTTGTCACAGGGGTCTGCCTTGACCTTGTGGCTGCATGCTGGCTCCCCCTGGGCCCACTCCTCCTGCCTTCAAGTGGACAGTATGGCTGGGTTTCAGAAGCAGAGAGCCTGGAGCAGATGTCTCTCCTGCTGCTGCAGCAGCACCTTATTTTGGGAAGCTTAACATATGGCTCCTGCTTCCCTCATTTGGAGCTTTCGTACCATGGCTGCCAAGTGTGCCTGTAGTGCAAAGTATGAGAAGTGGCTGGGGCTGAGCTAAAGAGATTTGTACCCCCTGGAAGCCTGTGAGAAGGGGAGATGGGGGAGAAACGGGAGGGAGAGGTTAAAGAGCTCCACTCAGAGCTGTCAGTTACAGTGAGAGGCAGAGCAGTCTCCCTGTTTATGTAACTGAGTTTTTCTGAATGCTTTGAAACTGTTCCTATAACCTATTTGAATTATTTAAATAAGTCCTTCCATAGGCTGATTACAGCACTCTGCCACCGATCAGATTAATTATCCCCAGTGTATGGCACTTTTTCAAGCTCTGTTGTTGCTCACAGCAAAGCTGCTGCTGTGGCTGCTGATTTGGGATGCCCTGTGCCTGGTGTTGGGTGGGGTTTGCTCTTCTGGTTCCTCAGATGCTCTTGATGCATGAAAGAAGCCTCTTAAGGGACTGCTGAGCAGAGAATCCTGGAAATACAAAGAAAATTAAAAATGAAATTTTAATCCTGTTAATTAGCATTGTATCAAAGGAGCAGTTGTCCCAGGAGGAGACTTCTGTCATGAATGTAGAAAAAGTTGTTTTCCATCTAATCAAAACTCTTTTACGATTTGCATTCTCTGGGGGAGTTGGGAGGGCAAGGGAATATGGGAAAATCGGGAATCAGGGTTTGTTGAGTGAGACCAGCATCGGTGCAAAGGGTGTGGAATACTGGAAATTTTTCCAAGGCATTTACCAGCCTCTTCTCCCCTTCTCTCCCCCCGCTGCCGGCCGCAGATCTTCGTGTGGGAGCAGAACCTGGAGCAGTTCCAGATGGACCTGTTCCGGTACCGCTGTTACCTGGCCAGCCTGCAGGGCGGGGAGCTGCCCAACCCCAAGCGCCTGCTGGCCTTCGCCAGCCGCCCCACCAAGGTGGCCATGGGCCGCCTGGGCATCTTCTCCGTGTCCTCCTTCCACGCGCTGGTGAGTGGCCATGGCAGGGCTGCAGGAGCAGGGTGGGCAGAAAGAGCCCTCTCTGTCCCAGACGTGTCCTTTTGAATCTCTACCTAAACAGATTTTCCTGAGTTACAACAGCAGGGTCATCTCAAGTGTCCACAAACTTGGGCTTGATCCACACATCCCATGAAGCCAGTGAGAGCCTTTCTGAGGCCCTCAGCATGTGCTGGCTGAGACCTTCTCGGGCATATCTGACTTTGTTCCACGTGGATGAAATTACTGACCAATTATTCTGATACCCAGGCTCTGGTCATGGACACCTGATGCTGCACAAGGGAGGGGAAATGTTCTTCTCTGCTACCTGTGGTGTGGCAAATAATGGTTGTTTAAATTTAAGTACTGTAACAACCCAGCTCTTAAAAGTACAGGGAGATGTTTTGCAACGTGGTGGGGTTTTAATGAATTTAAATCAAGTTCTTGTAGTTTCAGCTTGGACTCCTGGAGGTTCACAGAAATAGCTGAGCTCCACTGTTGTCTTGTAGATGTCAGCTGTACCCTTCAATTGAATGCAGAGCTGTAATTCAGTCAGGGGCGTTTTTATTCTTTCCTATATGAAAAGATTAGCGTCATCATCCTGCTAATTGCTGGTGGATTTATTATATTTTTTAAGTGGCGGGCTGTAATTTGCATTTATGCTTATTTTTTTTTCGCATCAAGCAAAGCACTGAGCGTTAGCCTGAAAAACAGTCTGCCTCTTCATGCTGGTGTCTCTGGAGAGCCAAGGGAAAAAATATGTCTGGAAAACGTTGTGTTGGAAGAGACACGTGTTTTCTTCTCCTCTCAGCAAACTCTCATGTCCTCCTTTGCCCCCAGGAATGTGGGGAAATGCAGCCTCATGTTAGGAGCCCTAACTCAAGTTTCAGGAAGGGAATTTACCCAGAGCAGCTGTGGCTGCCCCTGGATCCCTGGCAGTGTCCCAGGCCAGGCTGGACACTGGGGCTGGGAGCAGCCTGGGACAGGGGAGGTGTCCCTGCCATGGCAGGGGTGGGATGGGGTGGGCTTTAAGGTCCCCTCCATCCCCAGTCATTCTGTGATTCCATGACCCAAGTCTCCTGAAGATGTTCCTCAGTACATTCATCCAAGGATGTGCTCAGTTATCCCAGGTGGCTCTGCATAAATGTCCCAGGTACAGCTGTGGAACTCTGCAGTCCGGGCTGTGGAAATGGAGGTGTTGCTGTGGAGCTCAAGTTCTCCTTTTCCTGGATTTCCTGCCAAGGAGAGCCCCCATTCCTCACGCAGTTCCCTGGGTGCAGCAGCCAGCCTTCTGGAGCTCCTCTCCTCAGGCCACCTCCACGTGGGAAATGTGCTTTGACACCGGGCCTGAGCACTTCAGCTCTGAGCAATGTGCCAGTGATCTCTTCCAGAGCTCCCCAGATAGCTGGGCTCAGTGAAGGCAAATGTCTCTTGTTGCCACGGGCCATTTTGCAGAGCAGTTGACACTGCTCTGATGGGAAGGGTCATTTCAGCTCACTGGAATTTCCCCTTCTGTGCCTTGCTCAGCCCTTCAGGTATCACTTATCTTTAAGGAAGTGCAGGTTTAAATGCCATGAGCTCCCTGCAAGCCTTGATCTGGCCTTGCTGCACTTCTGAGTCAGCACCAGGATGCCCAGAGTGTTTCCACAGGAAAGAGCACAGAAGATGACTGAGTTTTTGGGAAGCAACAGATAAGTTTGGAAATCTCAGATTTCACATGTCCAACTTGGAAACCTTGCTAGGAGAAAAAAAAAAAAAAAAAACAAAAAAACCCAAACCCTTCACTGGTGCTGAGGTTTTGCTCTATGATGATTAGGGTACTTTAAAATATCTCGCATTAAATGCCAAAAAATGATGGAGGTGGTGTGTACTGTCCATTTCAACATTTGATGTTGGGAGAAGTGAGCTAATTTGCAGTGAGAAGGCAGCTGCCTGGCAGCATCCCCACTGTCCCAGCAGTGAGAACTGCTGGGATTTGCCTTTTTTTTTGGATTTGCCTTTTCCCCCCAGACCCCCAGCTGGGTGGTGGGTGTGTGCTGGGGCTCTGCAGCTGGGATCTGAAGCCATGTGGCATTGACAGGTGGCAGCTCGCACCGGGGAGTCGGGAGTGAGGAGGAGGACACAGGCCATGTCCAGGTCTGCCAGCAAGAGGAGGAGCAGGTTTTCTTCTCTCTGGGGGCTGGACACCACCTCGAAGAAAAAGCAAGGGAGGCCGAGCATTAACCAGGTGAGCAGGTGGGAGTTTGGGTTCTGTTATTTGTGAGGGTGGTTTGTTGTTGGGCAAAGAGTCACTGGCACAGAGTCACTGCATTCCTCATCCCCTTCAGAAATCAGGGACTCCAGCTGCACATGGGTGCACAGCAGTTCCTGTCAAAGGTTTGGAATTTGCCCTTTCTTTAGATGAATTCTGCTGTTGCATTTCTGCTGCTTCTGCTTTTCCTGGAAGTGCCTTCCCTAATCTCAGGGGCAGCAAAGCAGCAGTGTAAAACAGATACAACTTGGGAGAGAAAAAAAAAACCAAAACAATCCAGACTTGTTTGGTTATTTTTAATTTAAAATGGTGAGTTTGTACAATGCTTTAAATGAACTGAGTTTGGTGAAAACTTGCTAAAGTGACAAGAAGCTTTGTATTTAGTCAGGACACTCCCAGTTTTGCTTCAGATTTATAGAAAAGCAGAGGTTGTGCTGTTTCCACCCAGTTACTGCCCAGATCTTTCTCTGGGAAACGTGTTCCAGTGTGGTAGGAAGGTGCTTTCCTGTTATTCCTTCCAAACATCCCTAATTACAGCTTTCACTTTTTGAGAGCCATACCTCATCTAATTGCAGGAAATGTAGGCTCTGCCTTTCTTTCTCTTCTCTCACTTCTTGTGGGGAGGAAGGCTGGGGACACATGTTGTTCTGTGCCCTGTGATTTCTTGTGCTGTCTGTTCAAGCAGCAGTGGGTGTTTGTTTTGTTCAGCAGAGGATGATCAGCTTGTTTGGAGTGAGACACTAAAAGTTCACCTGATATTTAGAGGCTGAGCAAAAGCCCAGGGCTTGGCTGGAATGCAGCTCCAAGAGCACAATTCCTTGTGCTGATGCTTCAGCATCCCCATTGCTTTGTATTTACTTGCCCCAAATCCCTGTCCTGAGCTGGGATCCTGCCCCTGCTGTGTTTTCAAACCTGTTTTTTTTTTTCCCCTGAGCTCCCCCCTTTTGTTTTTCCTTTCAGCGGAGATAATTGCATTCTTCACGCTGCCTCCCCTGCTCCTGCCCCCCTCATGCCCCCACAGCACAGGCATGGAGGGGGATTCTGTTCTGGGTTAAAGGAAAGTCATTGTGGAGAGAGTTGTAAAAAGTGTGAAGTTTTGAGAAAGTAGCAGAGTGTCTGAATGCAGTGCCTGAACACATTTCCTTTGCTTGTGCAAAGTGTTGCCTATTGGAAGCATCCAGCTGTAAATCCCTAAAAGGCAGAGACTTTTTCCCATCCTGCCTGGTCCCTGCTTCATTTTAGCCAGGGAATAATTAACAGCCCAGCAACTTGATTCTAGAGCTGTGGAGCTATAAAACTGAACTTTGCAGTTTTCATTATTGGATTCTGCTGCAGCACCAGCCCTGCCTGCCCATGTGATGCAGTCCTGTGCTGGTTTGGGGTGGATGCTGCAAATATTCCTGTTTGGTCAATCCTCCTGCACGGGATCCTGTTGATTTTGGCTCTCTGGCTCATGCTGGGTTACCAGCTCCTGTTTCATTTAAGCACTGACTTGTGGTTGAATGTTTGCTGAGTACATTTTGGCAGGTGGGTCATTACAAAGCCAGCCAGAAGCAGAGCCCTTCTGAGTTCTCAGCGTGTGCAGAGGTGGGGAAGTGTTCATTTCCCACTGTTACTGGTGGGGAAACCCAGCACAAAGAGAGGTAAAAAAATTAGTCCAGCTCCACCAAGGAAGTCAGGACAGACCTCTAAGCAGAAGTGGCCTCTGATCTTCTGTACCACCCCATCACCAGCTTGTTTTTCACCTCACCTTGTCTTCCATCAAGCTGCTGTTCTCCTTTTCTGCAGTGCATCTGCAGCAGGGAGACAGGGAATGTTGGAGAGGTGCCCCAGCTGACTGCCCTGCAAACCTTGGTGGAGGGCCCAGGTGTGGACAGAGGCTGGTGCAAAGGTGTGCCTGTGCAGTAAAGCCACACCTGAGCTCAGGAGAAGTGGTCCTTGTGAGGAACTGGAGCTGGGAGACAGAGGACAGCACTTCCCTCTGTTTAAGGAACGGCACTTGGAGTGAGCTGACCTGGTGTTTGGACTCCCCTCTCTGCTGAAAACACCTCTTTGTTCTTGTGGTGTTTCTTTTTGGATGATAGCCTCAAGCAAAGAGAGGTTAGAGGGGCTGCTGGATGTGACTTACCTGCCCTGAAGAAGGTTTTCCCCATCCCAAATTTCTACAGGAGTGAAAAATTTCTGCAAGCAGTGTGTTTGGAGATGGATATTTGTGTTTCTCAGTTTGAATTCCATGCTGAGTGTGAGACAGACTGTTCTGGCTGTGGCATGTGCTGTGCACAGGGAGTCACGTTCCTGTTTTAAAGCAGATTCCCTCTGTTGTTCCTCAGGTGTTTGGAGAAGGAGTCGATTCAGTGAAGAAATCTCTTGAAGGGATCTTTGATGACACAGTCCCGGATGGCAAGGTAAAACCCCAGCTCTCCAGCTGCCTCCTTCCCCCACGTTTGCAGCCAGTAAATTCAGAATAAATACTAAGATTTGCTATTTTGCTATTTCTAAACATTGGAGCTGCAGCACCCACAGCAGTTCTGTTGGCATTGGTTTGCCCAGAAACACTACACATTTCAGTTTTAAATTCAAATCTGCTTTCATGCCTGCTATTTTTTTGTTGCATTCCTAGCATTCCCAGTAGCCATAGGGTGAAATCCCAGGAGAAGCACTCTGCAGCAGTGTAGCTGTGTGGGTGGCACAGGAGACACACTCTGTCTGCTCAGGGAAAACTGCAGATTCCTGTCCAGACAAGCCTTCAACCTGGGCTTAGGAACAAAATATCTTCTCTCTAAGACAGCACATAATGCACTGGGTATTGATGGAGATGGAGCTGTGTTGGGCTGGGGTAGTCATGATGGATTTTGTCCATTTAGAGGGAGAAAGAAGTGGCCCTGAGCAGTGTCCACCAGCACAACCCCGACTGTGACATTTGGGTGCACGAGTACTTCACGCCCTCGTGGTTCTGCCTGCCCAACAACCAGCCTGTCCTGACAGTCATCCGGCCTGGGGACACCTCCCGGGACGTGCTGGAGATGATCTGCAAGGTAAACGTGCCCGGGGGCGCCTGGAAAGCCCTGCAGCCTCTGTGCCAGGCTTGCACTGGGACTCCCGTCCTGTCTCAGGTGAAAAACACAAATTACACCGCAGTGCTGAGGCCAGGAGCACAGCAGAAAGTTCCCTGCAGCTGGAGCTGACTTGGTGTGGGTTCAGGGATAGGCAGCAGGCTGGGCTTTGCCTTCCCCACTCTGGCTGCTGGGCACGAGCCTGGAAGTGCCTTCACACACTGCTCTGCTGCTGCTTTTCCCAGAGCCAGCCATGCTCTGTCCCTCCAGTGGGTCTGAGCTGAGTGTGGCACTCCTCTCCCAGCCCCTGGGTGCCCCACGCTGTGGGTGCAGCCACCCTGGTGCCCCCAGCTCTGCATCCCTCCCACAGCCCCTTCCCCCTCTGCCAAGGCAGGTGGGTGAGCTCAGCCCTTCCCAGGAGCCAGGGGACCTGTTTCCAGGAGCCATCCCTCCTCCCTTGCCCTCGGGCTGGCACTGGGGAGAGCAGCAGCACCAGGAGTGCAGAAGGTGCCCGTGTTCGCTGCCTGCACTGCGAATCAGACCCAACCTCGTGTGGGTGGCAGGAGGGGACAGGGGAAAGCTTTTGTCTATACTGGAGTGGGGGGGGAAGAAAAACCACCTGGATTTCTTTGCCAGATGAAGTATCAGAGACATTGGGCCATGAAAAAGAGTTACATCTCTAAAGACTTGGGAACTTTGGCAAATTAAACACAGGCTTTCAGCTCTGGCAGCTGCATAATGTGTGTTTTCTGAGCGAGCGAGACCCAACTCCGTCACGTGCTGCTCTGAAAAGTGAGTCTGCTTTGTACAACAACAACAGCAGGAGAAAAGAAAACATTTATTACTGTTGAGAGCTTAACTTTGGGGACTTTCAGAATGTGTTGCATGTGCTTCTAAAGAGAGGGAAGGTGAGAGAAAGGCGTTTGTTTCCAGTAATTGTACGGTGCGCTCGTCTCTCTGCCAGGTGCGCTGCAGCTTGTGAAAGCTCTGCTTTGTGTTCAGCAAAAGATGACATTTTTGGAGAGAGGCATAACAGGGAAGCTGTGTGACACATTATTAGTAATGATTTACTTTTAGGATTTATGTTTTCCTTTGGGTGAGGATGGTTAACTCAGTGGACTGAATCCTGGGCTGGAGTAAGCTGGTGTAGCTCCGTGGTTTCAGCAGGTGCCTGCTGAGGGTCTGGCCTCTCTCTGTGCTTTTGCTGTGGTGGGTGGGGGTGTTTAAGGAGAAGGGGAGGTTGGTGAGTGTTTTTTCAAGAGCCATTATCGGTTTCTTTCCTTTCTGTAAGAGTTTTCAGCCTGAAAAACACTGTCGAGATGCCTTTTTTCTGTAGCATTTAATAATCAATCTCTTTCTTCTGTCTCTTGCATTCAGCTCATTTTCCCCCCTTTAATATCCGATCCACATCATTTCACATCAGTTTGCCATCTGCCATCTGAGAACCAGTCAAGTTCTGGTACAGTAAACATTTCAAGCTCTACATTTCATGTAAACCTCCTCATGTTTGTAGATGTGGTTAAATCTGTGCTGCTAAACTGAGCTTGATTCTTCTGTTGGAGAATATTAAATGCACTAAAGTAATTGTGGAAAATGTGTTCTTATGCTAACATTGCTGCTTGTTTTGTACAGCGAGTTAGGCTTTGGAGGATGCTTTGTGACACTTTTATGATTCAAGATTGGTGGGAGGAGTGTTTAAAGCATTTTTAAAGTGATTTCTCAAAGATTTCTCGTAAGATGTAACTAGCAACATCACTTGGAAGGCTGGAAAACTCAGTGTATATGCATTAAATTGCTTTCTATGGCTGATAGGAAATAGTTGGTCCCTTCCAGTCTTAACCATCCTGTGATTCTGTGATGACACTGCTCAGTGTGAACGAATGTATATGCATTACTAACATTTCCATAATGGTATGTCTTAAAATGGAGGAGGAAATCACACTCTGTATACGGATTTAGACAGAGCCAGTGTGGAGATAATAACACCAAAACCCAATATGGAGATAATAGCAGTAAAAAACAAGCCTAGATGACTACATGGCATTTTGTCTTCTGACTGCATAAAAAGTGAGGCAAGAAAGGTTTGGGGTTTTTTTTTCCCCTCGCAATTTACATTTTTCAAAGGGACCTGCATGAGGGACAAGAAGCAGATACCCCAAGGTCTCTGGGTTTGTGCTCAAAGCCTCTGAGAAGTTACTTAAGCCTGGTGCTCTGGGCTGGTGTTTTTGGGCTGGTGTTTCCCTGCTGGGAGAGCTGGGGCCACACAGGAGCCGTGGGATGGCAGCTGCCTTCTGTGGTGCTGCCACAAAGGTCTCCCCCACCACGCTGGGAGAAGGTGCCAGGCCCTCTCCTTGGCCAGAAGGAGCCAGGCTGGGTGAAGAGCTGGGGCTGTGTGCCAGCCCACCATGGTACTTGGAGCCTCTTGAATCAGATCACAGCCCAGCTGTAAATTCTTCTCCTCCAGCACCTCGGTTAAGCTGTCGGGTTGTGCTTTAAACGGGGTTAGCTGCTTAATTCAGTCCAGACATAGCCAGAGTTATTAGGAGAGAAATAAATAAACCAAGAAGCTGATTTGGACAGCTGAAAGGTATTTTGGGTGGTCTTAAAAGGATATTCATGTCATTAAAGCTGCCCTGTTTCGGCTCCCACCTCCCCACATATGGATGCAGCTCCCAGCCACAAAAAGTGGGTTAATGGTTTGGCTTTTAGGGCAGCCTGGCTGTGCCCACATTCAAGAGACCTTTTCCTTGCACTTCAGTAGGACATCATGGCCCTATTTGAAACACTTTAAACAGTGTCAGATTTTGAGGTAGACACAGCCTTGGGGCAGCTGTAGCATGTTAATTAACTGAATGGGGTGGCTCATTGGTGTGGTGGGACTCTCATTCCTGACCTGGATGGGATGGCAGTGCACTGGATTGATGGCATCCATTGGGCTGATGGGATTTGTTGGAAGAAATGCATGGCTCTAGATAGTGTTTTGCCCAGTTTTGTCTTCAGCTGATGCTCTGCCCAGTGCCTGGAGGCCCCAGGCTGGATAAATTCATCGCAGGTGGACACCTCAGACATGGGGGATGCTCTCAGTGGGTTTAGGTCTCCTCTCTGTGTTTTTGTTCAAGACACTTCTGTGTCTCAGGTCAGTAAACCAAGCTGACCAGAAAATAACCAAGGACTCCTCTGTGTCATTTCTGAACCTTTAATGCCAATTCTGCTTCCCTTTAGTTTCTGTGGTGTTTGTATGTGTGTGTCCGTAACGAGAAAACCACTGAAAACAGCAGTACTCGGTGAGAAAAGCAAGCAAGAAGCTTTCAAAAAAAGAAAAATGAGGGAGCAAGGATATCTCCTACATTCAGCTGTTTTTCTTTCGGCCCTTGATAGATTTCAGTCATTATTTAATTAACTGGGAATTTGCCTTGGTTACAGAGGTTATTCCATTTCAGGTGCTCAGTTTCATCCAAGGATAACTTGATCGTTGTGTTGGACATATTTGAACAGAGCACTGTGCAGAGTACAGCAACAGATCTGTTTTTGTTTTCCTTCGTATTATTGCTAGCTCTTTTTACTCTCCTGGGTTAATCCAGGCTTTGCAAGGCCTTCCCTATTCTCTGTGTGTTTGCTGGAGGGTCAGGGTGGGATGTTTTCCACAGGTACTTTGCTCATCACCTCAGTGCTGCTGTATCACGGCTGGAACTGGAAAAGCCAGGCTTCAAAAAACAGGACAAACAGGCAATAATGATGCTCTTGCAGGAATTTTCAGATAAGCCATTGTTTTCAGCACAGGAGTAGAAACCTTGGTCATTTGCTGGTGTAAAATGAAAAGGCTGATGTATAAAAGCCTTTAATAGTGGGATTTCAGAGGTGACAGTGAGAAGAATTTACCTCCTGTATCTGTGAATCACTTTGGGGTTTCTCATTAGATTTAGTTTAGGAACTTTGAAGGTAACTTTTGGATTATATCCTTTATGTTTATCATACTTGTAATGTGTTTTGATTACACACTGCATTAACCTCTGCTTAAATCAACCTTATTAATCATGCTGAGAAAAGGTCATTAACTTTTCCCAGACCAAATGCTGTATCCTCAGCTAATTATAACTAATTCATTAAAACAGTGTGACCTGTTTCCACTGGGATGCGATCCAGGATGCAACTCTTGGCTTCTTCTGGCCTCATAAAGCCAGTGTATCCTCAGCTGCTTTGAATTTAGAGGACAGACAGATTTTTTTGTGTTTATTAACCTTGCTTGAAATCTGCCACATCATATTTATGTGCTAAATTATAGAGGTGCTAAAAAAATCGAAACCAAACAGAAGACACCTCTCCTGCTGTATTTTGCTCTGTTAGCAGAACATTTTGTTAGATTTCCTTTTATCCAAAGGCATGCTCTGAGGTTTCTGTTCCAGCACAGCCTTATTTCTGGAATGGCTTGGGAGGGAGCAGAATGCCAGGTCACAGAGCTGAGGGGCTGCTCCCAGGTGTCCTCAGTAGGTACATGGAGCTTTTCCTGGGGAGAGCAGGTTTTGTTCAGGTTTCAGGGCAGGAGGTGGTGCTGGAAGGCGGTGCAGGGGTGTTTGTGCTCCTGTGAGGCTCACAGGTGAGGGGAAGGCTGCCTGTCTGTCTGAAGGCTCTCTTCTCTTGCAGACACACCAGCTGGACTGCTCTGCTCACTACCTGCGTCTCAAGTTCCTCATGGAGAACCAGATCCAGTTCTATGTGCCAAAGCCGGAGGAGGAGATCTATGAGCTGGTAATGCTGCCCACTGGGCAAACGAAATGACACTGGCTAGGACGCTGTAATTGGTGTTTATCTGCTTCTGGGGCACCAGAGTTGTGCTTTCTAGTCTGCACTTCTGGTGCTTTGCAGACCATAGCAAATTGGCCTTCAGCAAAGGGATCTCTCTAAACCTTTCATCCTGTGCTGGTGTTTAGCTCATATTTGTGTGTGAATGTGTCTGGGGAGAGAGAGAGGAGGGACAGCCACAGGCAATGTGTGAAAGTCACTCTGAGGTACATTGAAGCTTAACTTCCCTCCAAGTTGTCTTTTCCTGTTGTTCATGTTGTCCATGGAGGTTTTAAAGACATGATGTGGAGGCCTGAGCACTTCTAGTTACAGTCCCTGTCTGAGTTTTAAAGAGGGGGAAAATGCACAAGTTGTTGGGGGTTTTTTGTTTCTTTTTTTTTTTTTTTTCTAATGGCATGGTAAAGATTGAGGTCAAGTAGGTCTGGAGTTATGTGTGAGAATATACTTCCTTAATTGCCTCAGCTGGCTGTTTTCATCTCGTTCATCTTGAAAGCAGACTTCAAAGGAATTTTGCCATGAGAGATTTAAAAAAAAGACCAAACAGGATTAGTGTCATGCTTTAGCTCTGTCATTTTACACAGGCATGCTGTAAACTTTTTTAAAGTCCTTTGCATTGGTGGCTGGTTGACTTAGAAAAAGTAAAACTTTGCTAGTTATGGAGGCTTTTGCTTGTTTAGCAAAGGACTTCTGGGATTTTCCATTAATGCTGTCGTCACAACAACAACAAAAAATAGTGAGAAAGGGCTAGAGGAGTGCTGGGACTGGGAAGTAGATACAGTTGAGGAAAACTAAAACTCAGAGGAGACAGCTTTTAGTGTCGTTGTCTGGAAGGACTTTGGGGACTTGTGTTGAGAGGGTGTGGGATTGACAGGGTCATCACTAATGGATTATTCCAAAAAGCTGTAATTAACCCAAAACTCTGTCAGTGGGACTGTGCAGATGCTGGAAGGGAATGGTGCAGGTGGGTGCTGCAGGGTGATGTCTGACGTGGGGATATTAAACCAACACACTCGGTGTGTTTGCTTGTCTGTGTGGGCTTGTCTGGGGAGAACACTGGAGCTGCTTCCATGGGGCTGTAGCTGTTCTGGAATACTGATTTTTGCAGTGCTGATAGAAGCAAGAGAGAAAATTATGTTTTTATTAGGGAAACGTTTTGCAAATGAGTTCCTCTCCTTTTCTAAAGGAATAGTTTAAGTAGTGCAGTCCAAACACTTGAGTTTCAAAATGTTAATGATTGTGAATTGCATTTCTGCAGGCTCACAGCAGCTTGTAAATAAACAGAATTAATATTCACCTGGGGCTATGATTTTTTTCCGAAGACAAAGGGCTGGTTTGTTATTTCAGTTCTGAAAGGCAGAGGGATTTGCAGCTGGATGGAGGGACTTCTGGGCTATTGCCTAGGTGTGAATTGGTGCTGGTCTCCCAGGAAGGATGTTAATGACCATTTCAAAGGCTTGGGGGCTTTCCTTGGTACAAATAAACATCAAGGTGTTAAAGGTGAAGTGTCAGGCTGAGGTATAGCAAATCTGATACTCTGATAATGAAGAAATGTATTTAAGAAACAAAATCACTCCTTGGGATTTTAATGCTGTTGAATAATTGAATTCTTGCAATGTCTTCATTAAAATAATATAAAAACATTACGGTTTTACTACCTGTAAATTAGGAAAACAGGAACAGAAGCTCTGTTTGTTAGGCACTCAGAATGGTATTGACTGAAATAGATGAGTGTTTTGTTTTGTGATGGGGGTGGGAAAACACTGCTTCCTCCCCTCTAACTGTGTTCTAACAGCAGAGCTGAGTGACACTGCTAATGCCTCTCACACAGGTGGAGAGAAACTGTTTGATAAATAATGACCACGGTCCCTTTCTTCTGCCTGTAATTAAAACCCAAAAATCTGTTCCAAACGACTACAATTGATGTGTCCTCCCACAGTAACATATTTTTGTGTTTGTTTTTCTTCCTCTATTCAGCTGTACAAGGAAATAGAAATCTGTCAGAAGATCACCCAGCACATTCAGATGGAGAAGTCTGATGCATCCTCTGATATTTATGGTGAGTTTCTGCCTGCCTTGTTTTGCTGTTCCTCCCCAGTGGGCTCTAGCGTGAGCAGGCTCTTGCGTGCTGTTTACTGATGTACCTGAAAGGTCTCTTGAGCACAGTGGGAAAAGCACTTCTGATTCCTGAGCCACCCACAGGAACATCCACCTGCCCTGGAGGAGGACAGCTTTGTTTGGATGCTCTGAACGTGGCTCTCCTGGAGCTGGAGGATGTGCAGGGAGGACAAATGTTTGCTTGTTGCTGTAGTTCCTCCCAGTGCCACCCACGGAGGGTGTGGGTGGGAGCAGCATCCTTTGCCAGCTGCCACATCTCCCAGAGAGCCTCCAGGGCCCTGCCAGGGGCTGTGCTGGGGCTGCCACACTGCCCACAGGGCTCTGCAGCTCCACTCCTTCCTCCTTGCCCCCTCCCCACTCGCTGGGGGTACGAGGCACCTGACTTCTGTGGCCAGGCAGCTCCTGAGAGGCTGTTTGGCTTCTCCTCACCTGCCAGGGGCACCCAAGGCGGGTTCCTGCCTGGCCCTGACATTCCTGAGGTTGGGGATGTCCAGCTCCAGAGCTCAAGGGTGTCCCATGGATGCTCCAGCCCTCGAGGATGTCCCACGGACACCTGGAGCCAGGATGTAACACATGGCAGATCTGTGTGAAACTAAAGCAGGGCAAGGCCTCCCTGTGTAATTCCAGTAGAATCTCTCATCTCTATGTAGTTCATACTTCTCAGCTTTCAGGCATTTCAGGTTACAGCCCTCCAGCATGGTGAGTTTGCCCTTTGGCCTGGCAATTACAATTCTGGGGTGTATTTTAGAGTTACTGTGCAACCTCCCCCACGGGAAGCCAATCTGCATCTTTTTGCTTTATCTAAATATTCTGTTTTAATCAGTAGAATCATTCTGAATCCCCAAACTGCTTATTATACAGCTGCAGGCCATTGGAATATTGAGCTCTGCTGCAAGGCAGTGGGACTGACTGGGGCTTGAATATGGAAGGCCTAAGAAAGAAATATTCACCAGCCCAGTGATGGTTCAGGGTTCATATTTATGCAGTGCCTGAAAGCACTGCAAGAGTTGGGGCTATCATAGCATTTCCTGTTTATTTATTTTTCTTCTTTTTTCCTAAGTGATAAATGGAAAAAAATGTGAAATGCGCTGTGGTGTAAGATGAGATGAGCTGTGTGAGGGGTGGGATGTAGCTGAGCAGTGCTCTGACCAGGCAGGGAATGCTAAGAGCACCCCCAAAAAGCTGACTTTTCTCTCATGGAGGGAAAATAGCCAAATGTGGTTTGCCTCTATTGGCCAAAGGATTTCTGTGGTCTGAATGTGTCTCCTTGTGTCTTCATCCTGTGACAAGTGTGTGCTGAAATCACACAGTCCTGGAGCAGTTTGGGCTGGACAGGGCCTCAAAGATCACCTCATTCCAGCAGCACATCTCAGGGAGAGCTCACCTGGGAGCAGTCTGTGGTGCTCCTACTCCCAGCAGTGTGTCTGTGGTAGTCAGAGGCACTCCTGGAGGGTCTGCCCAGTGTTGGATCTCTCATGGGATGCTTTGCTGATGCCTGGGCACAGACATTCTCACCTCTTTGCCGGGGCTGTGAGGGTAGAAATCAGTAAGAATCTCTAGATTCCAGCTTGTTGTTGTATCAGGAATGTTCACCAGCAGCTGGTTATGGCAGGGGGCTGAGGGGATTATCTGGAGGTGCATTTGTTCAAGGCCACGTGCACTCAGGGATGCAGATTTTTGTTCTCCTGCCATCAGAACTTTGCAGTGAAGAGAAGGCTCTGCTGGGTCACCACCCATCTCTTCCCACCTGTGTTTCAGAGTCCATGCACAGTTTGATGATAATGTTTTTGGCAGGAATGCCAGCTTATGCAATCACTGTGGCATCCACCCACTCCTGCCCTTCCTCTCCTGCGCTGTTTGCGTGGAGCCCCTGTGGAACCCAGCCAGATGGGAACTGTGCATTCCTGCTGTCCATGTGTGTGTACAGACTGCACACACACTGGGGTGAGGTGTTTCTCACCTGGGTGCATGGCAGGAAAGCACTGGCACTCCTGCTGCAACGGTGTGAGATCCAGCCACTGTCACAGCAGGGCAGGGTCACATTCTCTGGCTGTGCAGGGGTTAACTGTGTCTGTGAGATGACCATTTCCAGGCTGTTGCCAGCTGCCCATCTCTCATCTCTTAAAGCTGCTGACAACCTGTGTAATTGCTCCTTATGCCCTTTCTGCCAGGAATAACTGCAGGATTTATGGCTATGGCTGAAAGATGAATTAAGAAGCAACTACGTGTGCATTTAGGCCTGATGGATTGAAGGAGGCAGAGGTCTTCTCATGGAGGAATCACAGAATCCCAGAATTCTGTGGATTGGGTTGGAAGGGACCTTAAAGCTCATCCCATTCCACCCCCCTGCCATGGGCAGGGACACCTTCTACTAGCCCAGGTTACTCCAAGCCCTGTCCAGCCTGGCCTTGGACACTGCCAGGGCCAGCCACAGCTGCTCTGGGCACCCTGTGCCAGGGCCTGCCCATCCTCACAGGGAACAGTTCCTTCCCAATATCTAATTTAAACCTCCTCTCTTTCAGTTTGAAGCCATTCCCCCTTGTCCTGTCACTCCAGGCCCTTGTAATGAGTCTCTCTCCATCCTTCCTGTGGGTTCCCTTCAGGAAAGCTGCAGTGAGGTCACCCCAAAGCTTCTCTTCCCCAGGCTGAACAATCCCAGTTCTCTCAGGCTTTCCTTGTAGGGGAGATGGAGCTTGGGGCTGCTTGGACACGCTGATCTCCTCCCAGTGAGAGCCTGAGCTGCCCCTCAACCTGGTTTTAATGTGTGGTGTTTGGCCCAAAACAGCATTTCAGCTGAAAAGGGCGACGCTCTTAGGAACTGGTGCTTTGTGCTGACTCAAACTGCAGCCTTGGGAAAGCTGTGCTGTTTTTCTGGATGAGGCTTTTCCAGGTAGGCTTTGTGGTGATGACAACCCCTAGTTACTATATTTTACAGCTGCTCTTTTAGTCGAGGGTTCTTCTCTCTGCCAGAGCTGGTGTGTCGAGTGAGCTTCACAAATTTCATTTGATTCAGCCCAAGTAGCTCACATGCAGGTTCCAAGTAGCTCAGTAAGTCATGAAAGCCCATATGCTTCTCACTTCTGAGCTGCCATGTTCTTCCTCCTCTTTTCTTCTCCTTTTTTTTTTTTTTTAAATTTTTAAATCATGGATGAAAAAATAACTCTCAGCCATAAGGATCGGCTTGAAGGGAGTCCTAAAGTCAGGATAGGCTCTCCCAGCACATCTGCACCGCTTGGCTGGTGACTGATTCCATGTCAAAACAAACTACTCCCCCCAGAGGTTTGTAAATGTTTTTCTAGTCTCTAGAAAAAGAGAGAGCAAATGGTTGCCTGCACTCATTTAGGAAGTAATGAAGTTTCAGAAAGGCAAATGTTCTGCTTTAGATAACTCTCCACAGTAAATAAACAACCTGCATTTAACTTGGCACGTTTTTCCTTTCCATGTTGTTATCTTAGTGTGTCACCCACAAATGGCAGGAAAGTCCCCCAGGCCAAAGCCCACAGTCCCATTTGCACTGTTTAAAATGAGGCAGTGTCAGCACTCCCACTCCAAGACTGCTCTGTGGGTCTCTGGTGAGCATGAAACGTGCGCCCAGCTGAGAGCTGGCAGGTTGTGCCAGCAGCTGGAAAGGGGAAGGGCTGAAGGGAAAGGGGCATTTTTACAAACATGCCCAGCCCAGGAATCTCAAAAAGCAGAGGTCAGCACTCTGTTCCAGCAGGAGGTGCTGAGTTTGGGGTGGCACATCAGCCGTGGCTCTTGGATTCCCGACTTTTGTCCCAAACCATGGTGCTGTGCAGCTTTGGTCTGCAAACAGCAAAACCTCCTGGAGGGACCTTTGATGGCAAGAGAATTGGGAGTGTGTTCCAGGGCTTTGCAGCTGTGATACCCTCAAATATATCTGTAGATAATTGGTATATGCACTCAGAAATTCAGTGCAGGTTTTTGTTAGAGCCACTTTCATTGCTGAACTCGGCCGTTGTGTTTGTAAAGGTTTGAGGGAAGGGAGAGGGGAGGGATTCCTGCCTGCTCATGGCAGGGGACAGCACAGCCTTGGCTGCAGGGCGTGTGGCTGGGACACCCTGAAGGGGCTGGCTTCCTCTGACCATCTCACTGGTGTCTCCCCAGGTTTCTCCCTGTCCTCCGTGGAAGAGGAGGGCATTCGCCGGCTGTATGTGAACGGCGTCAAGGAGACAGGCCTGGCTTTCAAGAAAGGTAAAACACTCCCCAAAGCCCTCCCATGTCAGTCACTGCACCATAAATACAGCAGAAGCATCTCAGTGCTCCCTGTGGTTCGGCTTGCTGCCTCTGGTTGTGCTTCCAGCCCATGCAGGAAGCGTGGCAGCACTTGGAGCAGAAGGCAGCAGGGATACCAGGCTGCCAGCTCGTCCCGAGGCAGAGCAGGCTCTGGGTCAATGCAGTTTATGCAAGCTGAGGCCAGCCTGCCACTGCATTTCCCATTCACTGCCTCCCCTGCTGCACAGACACGCTGGTCAGGGAGATGGGCAGCTGAAACCCACCCACATTCTGAACTAGAACCTGGGGACCATGAGGGCTGAGAAGCTTCTCATCTCTTCATAAGCCGTTGGTGTGTGCAGAGTCCTCAGAAACACCTTCAGAGTTCCCTTGGCGAGGGCTTACATGGCCTTGCAGAGCTTACTCAGCAGCTGGCCCTTGCCAAAAAGAGTGCAAAGGCTGCTCTCCCCAGGGCTGCTGCATCCCTTGGGCTGGTGCTGGCTCTGACACTCTGCTGAGCCAGCCCAGCTGATGGAAAGCTGCCCTGGCAGTTTCTGTGACCCTGGGCTGGTGGAGCTGGCTCTGTGGTAGGGAATGAGTGGCCAAAGGGGCACAGTGGAAGTAGAAACAGGGAGGAAGGAACAGTGGTCAGGGAATGGGGGACAGCCTGGAGTTGCACCTCGGCTTCAGAAACTCATGTAGGAGTGTGTTAAACATGAAAAGAGCGTCTTGCTCTTTCCTGTCCCTCAGCCCCACAGCATTCCCTGGTTAACAGGATGCATATCCTGCCAAAAGCCCTGAGCAGAGGCTGTGGGGGCTCCCTGCCAGGCTGCCACGGGGAAATGAAACCCTGTGGGTTCCTGAGTAGAGCAAAGCCATGTTAGTGAGGGTGGATGGAGGTTTCATCAGCGCTTCCCTGGTTTGGTTTTGGTTCCTGCTGGAAGAAGAGTTAGGATGGATGTGTGAGCACAGAGTGCCTCCTGCGGGGCTGCAGTGCAAGGACAGGCACTGATAACAGCTCCCGGATTGTAGCTGCTCAGAGCTGACCTGAAAAGGCACTTCTGTATGAACAGCAGTCAGCAGGATATTGGGACAAGATTCCCTGAGGTACAGCAGGAAGGGAGGAAAACTCTCTGTGCCTCACATTATTTACATGCACTGTCTGCTTTTGACTGTGCTGCATCAGATGAGATACTGCATTTCATTTTCTATCTTTCCTCAATTAGAAGACCTTTATTTTCTCCTGGTAATTTTTATGATTTATCCTCTTGTTTCTTCTGTTGGTCTGCCTTAGCAAGGCAGGCATTCCTTATTGGAATGGGAGCTCCTTGATTGCACTGAGATGCTTTATCCCAAACGATCCAAAACAAAGACTGCAAAAAGTAAATGAAGCCCCAGATCAATGTTTATGGTTGCAGGCCTATTAGTGTGCTACAGTTATGCCACAGAATCACTAAGTAGAATAAATTAAATAATGCACAATGCTTGACTTGCCTTGTTTTGTCCTTCTTTCAGATACGATTTTACAGTCCATTTATTTTGTAGCTACTCTATCTAGTTCATTTTATTCTCCCTGAAACTGCACACCACACTAGAGTTTCTGGGCACAATTACGTGCATTTAGGGAGATCTCAATTTTCCTAAGGAAGCTCCTTAGCCTCCTCCCTTCCACATTTTTTCCTGCAATGTGGGTCAGTACTCTGTCTCCTGGAGGGTTCATCCAGCCTTTCAGACTGCCAGGACATGGCAGGGATGGTCTTTGGCCAGTGTAGATTCCATCTCTCATCCCTGTGAATGCAAGGATGGAGATGGGGATGGTCCAGCAGCCGGGGCTCTGGGCACTGCTGTTCCTGGCGTGCTGCTGCCTGCCTGGCCCCAGGGATTATTTGGGATTAAACCCCTGTCCAGCTCGCTGTTGCTGCCCAGGGAGGGCCTGGCTGGCCGTGGGGAAGGTCAGGATGGCCGCGTCACCTCGCAGGGCTGCTCGCCATCCCTCGGCATCCGGGCAGCGGGAGGCAGCTGCTTCCCTGCACATCCCCTTCTCCCTGGGGCCCTGCTGCTATAAATAACCCCTGGAATCTGGCTGGCAAGAAAGCCACGACTAGCTAAGCAAGGGCTGGGACGGGCCTTCTGAGGATCCATGTGCTGCCGTGGCCTTTGGGAAGGGTCGCAGGTCGTGGGGTGCAGCATGCACAGCGGCTGTGCCGTGAGGAAAAGGGACGTGGTGAGGGACTTGTGGGCGCTCTGCTCTTAGGGTGGCACTGGAGGAGCAGCCAGCCAGCAGATCTCCCAAAGCCCATCCAATTTCAGTGGCATTTGCAGTCAGTAACGATCACGTCTAGACGCAAACACCCGCCAGAGCTCCTTGATGTGTGTGGGGAGCACGGCTGTGCGAGTCTGACCTGTTCCTCTGTGTCACAGGCCTGAAAGCCGGGGATGAGGTGCTGGAGATCAACCAGAGGGCCGCTGAGGAGCTGGACTCGGCGCTGCTGAAGGACGCGCTGGTGCAGCCCGCGCTGAGCCTCACCGTGCGCACGCACCCCGAGCCAGAGGAGGCCCAGAGGCTGGGCCAGCCGCCCCCACGGCGCCCAGAGAACCCCCCAGAGCCCGGGGACGGCGCCCTGCCCTTCGCCGGGGGCAGCCAAGGTACTGGGGACGGCCACAGACCGCTCCTGCCTGCACAGCCCGGGGTGGGAGGGAGGGAGGGAGGAATTACAGCCTGGGCTGGGCAGGGGGTCCCAGCAGGCTCCAGAAGCTGTGAGGTGTCACAGGACCCTGAGGTGTCACATTCTGTGTGCAGCTTGGGGCACCACTGCATCAGACAGGTCTCAAGGTGTTGGAGAGTGTCCAAAGGAGGGACACGAGGGTGCTGAAGGGCCTGGAGGGGCCGTACAAGGAGCAGCTGAGGGCACTTGGAATGTTCAGCTGGAGGAGAGGAGCTGAGGGGAATCTCACTGGGCTCTGCAGCTTCCTCCAGAGGGGAGCTCCGCTCTCTGCTCCCTGGGACAGTGACAGGGCAGGGCTGGAGCTGTGCCAGGGAGGTTTGTGCTGGGTGTCAGAGGGTGCTGGCACTGCCCAGGCTCCCCAGGGAACGGGCACGGCCCCGCAGAGCTCCAGGAGCGTTTGGGCAGCGCTGCCAGGGGTGCCCAGGCTGGGATTTGGGGTGTCTGGGCAGGGCAGGGCAGGGACTGGATGGTCCTTGTGGGGCCCTTCCAGCTCAGGAGGTTCTGTGGTTGTGTGATTTCCCCCTCTCTGGGGTCAGCCAGGAGCACAGGGGCCCTGAGAGTTTGGTGAGATGCACAAAAAACTCACAGGGATTTTTAACAAGACCTAAAGATAGAGATTGACATTACAGCCCGGCATATCCAGGTGGTGCCAGAGCACAGTGCCATGGGAAGGGACATTCCTGCTCACCACACTGCCCTGCTCAGAGAACCCAACCAGCAGAAGATCAATCTGTAGCAACTGGGAATTGTTTGCCACGAGTTTGGCTTCCTGAATTTCTGTGTGCTCCTCTGGATTTGACAACAGAAGAGGACACCGGTTGTACCTCTTACTTCAGTTTTTTGGAATCGTTTGAAATACAGGAGAAATCAGTGCAATTGCCAGAATGAAGTAGTTTCTAGGTAATCAAAACTGTTCTGAGCTGAGACTGGCTTTGGGGAATGTGATATTCATAGCAAGTGGAAAAGAGGGAGCAAGAAAAGCTTCCACACTTCCCAGCTTACTGCAAATCCTTCTGAGGGGACTGCTAAAAGCAACCTCGTGTAAGATATGGACTCAACCTACACAGGCAGTTAAAATTCAACATTTTCCTGAAATTTTCCCCTTTTAATTTTCATGGATGTTTTCCCGATTGGGCTTTTGTGTTGGGAAATCGAGGTAGTCTTGTGCATTTTCACAGGTGGCCACAAGATGCCCCCGTTTGCTACTCAACACCAGCTTTTCACAAGCCTCTTGTCTCTGCCTGTGATTTGTCACTGGAACCCTGAGTGCTGGCTCCTCGTAGCTCAGCTTTTCCCTGAGATGAGTCTGCCCTGGGAGCTGGGATTCCTGTGTTCACACAGAACCCGGAGCTCTCCCGACATCCTCATTCCTTCTGAACACAGGGAATTCTGGGCTGGGATCCGCCTCTGTTCCCCACGAAAGGAGGGGAATGTTTCTCACAGCCAGCAGGAGGAGTGCAGGTGTCCCTGGCAGCTTCTGGAAGTGTCTGTCCTTGCCACATGAAATGGTTTGGGATGGCTTAGCCCGAGGTGGGAGTGAAGTCAGGGCTCTGCACTCAGGTGTGTGACTGGGAGGCAGGTGATCTTCCCCACCCATTTCCCTCTAGTTAGGTGTTTGTAGAACACAGTGTTTTACTGAAACCTTTCTCTTTGTGCTCCCGTGCTTTGTCAGGAGTCCATTACCTAAAACGCAGTGGATTTTTGTTCTTGGCTCCACAGCTTCTTGCAGAGAGCAGTCAAGTATGAAATACCCACTGACCTATTTTTTGTGTCCTTGTTGATTCCAGGCAGATCAGCTCCATGATTTCTGCTGAATGCTTTATTTATAGGACACAGATTCTGTCTGGCCCTGAGGCACTGCAGCCCCCCTCTCAGCAGGGTCACAGTGCCAGCTGTGGGCGCATCCCTTCTCCAGGAATCCAGCACCTGGGTGTAGGATCATGCTGGTGTCTTAGAATTATCTTCTTCCCTAGCAATTTTTCATCAGCTGTGAAGGCAGCGAAGGGTAGATTTTACTTTTTGTATGAGGCAAATGATATTCTTAATTTTCAAAATATGAAAGGTATGTGTTGCTTTTTTAAAGGAAACTTCCTGGTGCCTTGCTGCTCAATGGGAGGTCTAGAGGAGCCAAGCAGGGCTGTGTTTCTGGGAGCCCACCTCCCTGGAGTGTGTGCCAGAGCTCCTGTTAAATCGACATCTCTCACAGCTTTCATCAGCTGGAGCTGCCTTGCACATGCTGAGCTTGGGGCTGGAGCTGCAAATCAGCTCTGTGGCCGTGGTTACTTCACTGTGTTTGCTTAACAGGTTGTTCTGGAAGTGACCTTGGGTTTTATATCTGTGATTGATGTGAGAGCTGCCATCCTGGGCACCATGGAAGCTTTCCCCGTGGAACTGCGCTGCCTTTGCAGAGCCACACGTTTTGTTCCTTCCGTCTGCTGCTGCTTTTCCTGGCTCTGGGCTCTGTCCTGCTAACACAGCCTGCACACATGTGGCTCAGGAGGATCAGCTCTGGTTCTGTCTGGAGCCCACAGCAGGTTTTCTTTTTCCTTACTGCCTAAAAGGATCAGTGGGGTCTGTCTCTGTTCTGCCTGCCCGTCCCGCTCCCCTCGCTGCAGGGAATGAGAGCTGAGAGCTGGGAACACAGCCTTGGATCTCCCCAGCTCATCAGGAAGGTCCTCTGCTATTGGGAGTGGGAGTAGGACCCAGATTTGTTTGTGGTCTCCCCACTGTTCACTGCCTTCTTTCAGTGTGGGGCAGAGTCTCTGAAGTTCAGGCTGTGCCTGCCCCTGTGTTTTGGAGCCCTTTGGCATGGGGGATAATGGGAAGCACAAAAATCACCATGCAGAATGGATAAAGACTGACAAGGAAAGTGGCCCCTGCTTGGAATGGGTGTATCAGTCTCCTAGATGGGAAGCACGTGGGTGTTTTAGGGAGTTTATTTGTCACTCAGAGAGCAGCCAGAGGCTGGAGCTATTAACACACAGGCTAAATCTGTGCTGTAAAACTGAAACAAACTTCCATTGCACTCTAAGAACAGCCACTGGTTTTTATTCCATCCTCATCCATCACAGGCCCCCTTGGGCTGAGTAATTTGGATTTCAGAACCAGCTGAGGCCCCAGTGACTCTAATTTCTTCAGGGTTATTTGCACGGGGCTGACGGCTGATTTCAGACTTGTTGTAGCACTGTTCTCGTTCAGAGCTTGATGTAACAATTCTGGGGCACTTCCTGCAGCAGCCACCGGAGGGGTTGGAGATAAGATTTCATTTTTCATCCCGAATTCCCCAAACTGCTGCGGAGCTGCCTCGCCCTCTGGCGGCTGTGCCTGCAGGAGGCAAGGCTGGCGTTCCCGATTTTCCCATGGGAATAAATCCTATTCCTGGCGTCCCAGGGCACGCGCTCCTTTCACTTCAGTGTTTCAGAGCTAACCAGAATTCTTCTGCAAGGAAGAAAAAAGGACATACTCACCTGTTTTACTGCGGATTTATAGGTGAAATGACATCTTAAATATAATTTAATCCGAGACACCATTCCCTGACAACTCCTATCAAAAACGGTGCATTTAATGACAGAGCCTCTTCAGCAAGGCATTCTGTTGTCATAACGGGGCCATTCCCTGGCAGCATTTGGATTAAGGAAGCTGCTGTTAAACTGCCCAAACAGATGATACTGGGGTATTTTTGAAGCTTAGGCACCGAAGTGCAGGATTCCTGGTGTGTATTTTGTGTTAGCAGGTGCTGCAGCTGGCAGAGCTTGGCTCACCACATTTATTCCCACTGCACTGAAACAAATCTATAAATAGTAATAAATAAATATATAGCTTGGCAGAAAGAAGAAGGCTTTAGGAGAGGTACCACACATTGTGGAAGTGTCATTAAAACCTTGATTTACACCAGCCCTGCAAACTGGAAGCAGCAGTTGTGGGAAATTGTAACCAAGCTGAAGCTTTCCATGATTGTCCAAGCCTCTAAGCCCCAGCACCTTTGCTCCAGTGATAGAAGACTTCCTTCTATTGTGCTGGTTGTAGCCACAAGTGGAGTTATTTAGTGGGCATTGGTCACACTGTCACAGGTATGACACTGCTGAGGCAGCCCAGGGGCTCCTGTGACCTCCCTCTGTGCTGGGGCCACAGGGATTTGACCCCCTTTTCCCGCTGTTTTTTTGGATTTCCTCTCCTAATTCCTTAATGTCCCGTGAAGGCAGCAAATGGCAGTGGTCAGGAAGAAGGAAAGCTCTCCTGGCAGAGCTAAATAAGGATTCACAGGGCAGAAAGCAGGTGATGGAACGATCCTGACAGAAGTGGGACGGTACCTGGGAGCTATGAACGGGCAGGAGCGTGCAGCTTTATTGCTCTGGCTGCATTTAACAAGCAGCAGATAAACCTGCTCAGCTCCCTGCTGGCCAGAGACATCAGGAACAGCCTGAGCACACGTGCTGAGTGTCTGCTGCAGTGAAAGATTCCCGTCTGCTGGCTAAAAGTGCAGGAAACTGGTTAAATGGGGCTTTGGCTTACAGGAAAAGAAAAAGGGGTGGCTTAAAAGTAATATTGACAAATATTTATTACCTTGGTTTGGAGTGAGAAACAGCTGCAAGGTGCATTTCACACAGCTTGGGAAGGGAAGTTAATTGCAGTGAGAAAACACAGACTGCCCCACACAAACTAAGGCACATAGCACTTATTTTATCTGTTTTTTTTTTTTTAATGGACACCTTGAAAATTCTTTTTCACACGTTAATAGGGAGAGCAGAAAGCTGATAGTGAGATTTGATAAAATCTGGGCAAGGCTCAGAAAACTGAACTTCTTACAGAAAAAACACTTCTTCAAATAGATTCTGTGTTGCCAAACAACCTCTCCAGGCACATCTTTTTCCAAGGTAAACCCTCCCTTTTCAGAAGAGGGGCCTGAGCTCTGAGCTACCTTTTATGTCCTCTCCATTTCATCAATGCCCAACTTGCCTTCATCCCAGTGTGCAGAATACGTTCTGAAGTTATTCCCAGATTTCTGAATTCTGGCTTTTCCAGATTATCTCTGGACATAACAAAGTGGGAAATCTTGCACAGCCATGCATGTGAAACCATTGGGCTGGAAAGGTCCTTGGCACTGCTCACCAGCCAGGCAATGAATGCTGGATGTCAGAATTTCAGTGTGACATTTTAGCCTTATCTCTCAATCTGTAGTTGCCAGGGAAGTTATGTCTGGCCATAACCTGTTTGTTTTTACACCTGTCCTTAAAGCTGTGCTGCAGTCCCTGCTCGGAGGTCCTGGGGTGCCCCCGGCACAAGCTCTGGTTGGAGTGTGCTGGTGTTCACGGGGCTCCACGGCTGCAGCAGGTTCTCCTGGGGGTTCTGGGGATGGTGGCCATGCTCTCACAGCCGTGTCGCTCTCGGCAGGACATTCCCTGTGCAGTGACCCCGACAGCTCGGCCGAGGCGGCGCCGGAGGAGGCGGAAGCGCAGGAACTGGAGTCGGCGGACGAGGCCGAGAAGATGAGCAAGGTGAGGAGGTGCAGTTGGCACTGACAGGGAGAGCAGCCAGACTCCAGCATTCCCCTTGGGAAAAGGCTGGTTTTGCTGGGAAGGTGTTTATGGATGATCCTGGATGGAAGGAGCCACGGCTTTGGTCGTGCCATGTCACCCGCTGCCTCTGCAGCAAGATTTGTGCCCTTTTCCAGGGTGGGTTCACATCTTCAGTACCCTGGGATAATGTTCCTCACAGTTTGTAAAGGGCTGGTTTGTCACCTCCAGCCCCAGAGCAGCTCCACTAAACCCCTGAACATCTGGATTATTCGGATTTCTTACTCTTTCTTGATTGCTAGGCTTAGACAAATGTAAATTAAACTGTGTTTCCTTAAAGCAATAGCATTGCTCACATGCAGGTTTCTAACTTGAAGCTAATCATAACCAATCTACCTCAAACTGAAGCAGAACTCTCCAGTTATAGCTAAGAGCTTGTGCAAATGGGTTGCTAATTGCCATCAATTAAGGGACGTTCCACAGTGGTTGGTGGTGACAGTAGGTGATGACCAGTGGCTTTTGAGGCACAATCCAGCGAGATTATCTTGATTGCTTTTAGTTATTTGTGATATGGGCTCTTGCTAACTTCTTGTGAGGCTAACTTCTTCACAGCTAATGATCTAATGAGAATTAGATCTCAGTTTGTTGGTGTTTTCTCTGCTGTTTTAACCAAGCTGTGTTGTAGTGAGCTCTGGGCTGGCCCCTTACTGCAGAGAAAGGAAGGAAAAGACCTTGGCCTCTTGTTTCCTGATCCCTTGTGTCCTTGATAGCCAGAGACTGGAAGTCAGATAGGGGAAAGCATGAAATGCTCACAGAGAAGGTGATTACAGTTTGTTTCCAGGTTTTATTGGGGAACTTCTTCTTGTAAGTACAAATAATTTCTTTTTCAGTCAGTGGCTGTGTTTGTTGATAGTTTGGGATTTTTAACTGTATATTTCTTCTTCAGTAAGTGGAGATGTTTGTTGATAGTTTGGGATTTTTAACTGTAAATTTCTTCTCCAGTAAGTGGAGGTGTTTGTTGATATTTTGGGGTTTCTAATTGTAAATATGTGGGATTTTCGTATGCTCTGAGCAGAGTCTGTTCTGTCAAAGGGAGCTGTGGCAGAGCAGCGAGCACAGCACGTGGCTGCTGGGGAATCAGTGCTCCCCATGGGTTTTCCAGGGCTTTCTGTTCCTGAGCAGTGCCACAGGCTGGGGCGTTTTTCCCCTTGTCTGCTGGATGCTCAGAGCTGTAATTGCCTGCACAAGGCGTAAGGATTACCCGATTAGCTCTGCAGCTCAGCAGATTTAGTCAAACTGAGAAATGGGTGTTAGCAGCTTTAATGCTTAATACCTAATCCTGGAGGAGTAACTCCCAACTCCTAAGGAGCCCTGGTTTCCAGTGGGAGGAGCTTCTGTCTGTCTGGGAATGAAATGTTGACATCACTGTTTCCTTTTGGGATACAGAAATATGTCTCTGTATTTGTGGGGGGTGAAGGGGAGTGAGGCTTTCTTTTTTCTGTTTCAAACTGCTTGAAATGTTCTCCCACAAATGAAGGGCACAAGTACCTACGGAATAAATCTAATGTCCTCAGTTTGGCAATCTCAGGGATGCTCCTGTCCCTGCTCTGTACTCAGTGCCTTCCTTGCTGACTGTAGAAACCTCCAAATTATTCTGCAATGCCTATAGGAAATCCAGTGTATGGTAGTGGAGAAGGAAAAAAAGCTCAGCTGAGGGTTTTCCTAATCCCTTGGCTTTTCTGCGTGCTTGGGAAAGCTGATGTGCATTGTGTGTTTTCCCATGGGAAGTCACAGACAGCAGGGAGAAAAACAAAGGTGTTCTCCTGGCCATGCACTCCCACACCTTTCCATGCTCCTGGGATTATGGCACAGAAGATTAAGGTGGTGTCCTCAGGGCTGTTTCACAGGGGTTAGTTATTTCTGGATGTGGCAAAGGGAAGGCTCTGCCCTCGTGCCACGTTCCCCTTTGTCCCGTCGCTGCCACAGCTCCCAGCTGTGGGTGTGGAGCTCAGGGGAGACTCCCCTTACTTGTGTGCCCTTCTTGGCTACAGCAGGGCAGGAGCACTCCCATCCATTCCCTGCTGTCAGCAGGGGAATGCTCCCATTTTACCAGCATCAGAGCTCCCCAGCTCAATGCAGAGCTCCCCTGCTCCCAGCACAGAGGCAGCGTTAGGAGCAGGAGATCCCAAAGTAGCCGTGTGCCAGTCCTGGGGCAGGGCTCCGTCCATGCCCAGGGGACACTGCAGAGAGGGACAGCTCCCAGCTTCCCCAGGAAGCTCCCTGGCTCTCCAGGCAGCCAGGAGATCCTAGGGCACATGAATGATTCATGGGAAGAGGAGAGGAGCGAGGTGCTCGCAGCCCGCGTTCATCTGCTCTCGTAGCACGGGCTTTGTGTGAAGGTAAGCGGGGGGAAATCCCACCAAAAGCTGGGCTTGGTCCCTTCTGCCTTTGCCAGGCAGGTGCCAGGGGGCTGTGTGACACAGGGGGCACTGGAATGTGTCCTCCCTCTTCCTCCTGCTCCCCCTCCTCATGGCTGCAGCCGCCTCTGTCCCTTCCCCCAGCCCAGCATGTGTGCACGTGGGTGTGTGTTTCCTTAGGAGTGGTGCTTTTGCTTCTTAATCCGCAAAAGCCTCCAAGCTGTGGTGGTGCTGAAGGATTTGGAGGTGCAGCAGGAGCCCTGAGGATTCCTGCCTTTTCTGAGAAACTTAGTCTTCTGTATATCCTGAAGGCCTGATGATGCAGAGCTTTCTTCTCCATTGCTGTTGTCAAAGTAAGGGTTCCATTATATTGAACGAGGGAAGATGAGGTGTCTCTTCTGGTAAAATACTGGAAACCCTTCACTGAGGTGTCAGTGGTGTGGGATAGCTGTTGTTCTCCTGACTCACTCCCTATCTAATTTCACCCTCTTATCTATGTGAAGGGTGGCAAGCAAGGCACTTTCCAGGTGCAGCCCTTTTCCTTAAGCCATGCAACTGGCCCTGGCCTGAGGTTTTCTACAAGTTGTTTTTGCTCTGGGGTGGACTTCCAGCTTTCCTTTCTGTCCCCATTTCATGTAGGAGCCAAGAGAGGAGAGAGCTGGGAGGGAGAAAAGTGGAGGAAAGGAAAGCCTGATCTCTGCCACCTTTTCAGGCTTGTTTTCATCTAGCACCAAGTTTCAGGCTGTTGATGAAACCGGGGGCATGCCCCTCTGTCAGCCTCTGTTCAGCAGAACACCAGAAACATTCCACACCAGAGTAATTTCTCCAGTGGTTACTTGCCCGGGTGGTGAGCTGATTATTTTGGCCTTTTCAATATTGAGGTTCCAAGGGGGTACCCAGAAAATTGAGTATATGAGTTCCTGATGTTGCAGGTTGCCAAAGACTAAAATAGGTGCTGTATTGAATCTCAAAACCAGTCTTTGTGTATTTTCTTTTCCTGTCGTGGTCCTTTGAATTTAATTAGGGATGTGCTGTAAGAAGTGTCACCAGTTAAAATGACTGCAGGACACTGGTTTCTCCCTGTTTCTAATTGCAGACGTGTGCCTGTGGCAGTCAGGGCCAATTACCTGGCAGCAGCGGTGCCTGGGGGAGCGTGGCTGATGGGCTCTGTGTGCACGCCCGTGCCACTTGAAGGGATTTTTTCCAAGAAAAGTAGGTCGGCTGCTCTCTGCAGCATTACTCGAGACCAGCATAAGTCTCCAAACCTTCGGTGTGTTGCAGTAGACGTGAAAGGATTAGAAGGGGGATTTGCGGGCTCGGTTTCCCAGCGGCAGAACCGGCTCTTTGAAGTTCCTTTCATTGTGCCGTGTCCCTTCGCCGTTCGGTATTCCCGAGCAGCGCCGCTCGCTCTGCTCAGCCGCAGGCAGCGCACACCCCTGGCATATTCCCGACATTCCCGGCTGCCCTCGCCTTCCAGCCCTTCTGTCGGAGCTGCTCCCACAGCAGCGCCCGGCTCTGGCCTCGCCCGGCTCGGGACCCCGCGGATGCGGTGAGCGGATGGCACGGGAGGGGACATGGGCTGGTGGGCGCTGCCCTGCCCCCTCACACCGGGGAGCGGCCCGGGGTGCCTGGGAGGGGTGGGAGAGCATCTTTGGGTGCCTGGGAGGGGTGGGAGAGCAGCTCGGGGTGCCTGGGAGGGGTGGGAGAGACACCCAGGGTGTCTGGGT